>SJYA01000729.1:2142412-2177100 GCA_006410615.1 Neotragus moschatus
GACTGCAAGGAGATCCAACCAGTCCATCCTAAAGGAAATCAGTCCTGAATATTCACTGGAAGGACTGATGCTAAGCTGCAACTTCAATACTTTAGCCACCTGATGCAAAGAACTGAGTCATTTGAAAAGACCCTGATGCTGGGAATGATTGAAAGCAAGAGGTGAAGGGGACAACAGAGGATGAGATGGTTGGATGGCATCACCAACTCAATGGACATGAGTTTGAGTAAGCTCCAGGAGTTGGTGATGGACAGGGAAGCCTGGCGTCCGCAGTCCATGGGGTCACAAAGAGTCAGACATGACTGAGCGACTGAACTGAATGAGGGAGGATATTTAAACAACTGATTATCCTAATATCAAAGCCAAAAGGAACAGGTCTAATAATTTATTAGAATGAAACCCTGTGGGGGAGCGATTTTTATCTCCTGTTTTCACTGCTCTATTTCTAGTGTTTAGAAGAAAACTTGGAACATGGTATACATCTCATCTAGGAAGAAATATGTAAAGCTGACTCACAAGTTTAAGGTTCACTTCTGAATGCACATTTGTATATTTTTTTTTATGTATCAGCTTTTATTACATAAATATAATTGTGTGGATCCCAAGAAAATCAAATTGCTAAAAANAGTGTTTAGAAGAAAACTTGGAACATGGTATACATCTCATCTAGGAAGAAATATGTAAAGCTGACTCACAAGTTTAAGGTTCACTTCTGAATGCACATTTGTATATTTTTTTTTATGTATCAGCTTTTATTACATAAATATAATTGTGTGGATCCCAAGAAAATCAAATTGCTAAAAAGCAGATGATCATTAACATGGTAAAGATAAATTTAATTTCAGAATTCTAGTACGAATGTTTTTTTTTTTCAGGTAGAGGACTCTCAACTATTTGTGGAATGTACCTACCACATGCTTTATTCCACGAAAAATAAACATCGAAATCCTCAAAATTTTGCTTTGCTGAATGCATAGTGATAAACATAAAGCACACTGGCATTCAGAAACCACCTCGTGGGTACACACATTTCATGCCTGCCCCCCTTACCTTCTTCACTCAAGTCTGGCTTGCTCCAGGTGGGTGACGAGAACCGGCCGGACTTCTTGCGAGGACTGGTGCTCACCTTTCTCCAGGCACCACTCTCTCTCTTCTTGCTGCAACTGCTGTAACTTGAAACTATGGACAGAGGGAAGCTTCCTCCTTTGAAATCAGCTGTATGCTGGTCCAGCTCTGAAACAACATTAACCACATTTTGCCAGAAGGACAAAAGCAAGAGTGCAATTGCACAGAGTCAAACAAAATCTAACATTTCTAACACTTAAAGAAATAGCCTCTTCAAAAATCAAGGGCCTAGCATATCCAAGCAGGGGTTTGTCAACCAGCAAACATTACTTTGAAGTCTGGTATTTAAACATAAGGCAGTAATTAAGAGAGAGCAAGTGAGTTAGTTTTAAAGCAGTGCTGTGCAACATCCATTACATGGAGATAATCTCACTCATTACAGAGAGAAAACAGAGTTCCCTAAAAGCTCGTTCAAGCAAGCATTACATAATAGCGAATTTCCTCTCCTCCCAGCATAAACCCACATACCTGCTCTCTGGAGGGGACAGCCATGCAGAACAGCTTTATTAAGCAAAATGCTGAGAGCAGCTCTAACCACAGCCTGCTGCCCTTGGCTAGGGTTTTTAGTTGTTTGCCCAAGGCCGGGTTGTCTTTTTACAGAGGCTCTTGACAATATTGCTTCTTGAACTCTGGGTGCAATGACAGCATTCCATAGCTTAGACATCCACCTTCCAAGAGAGGGTTCACAGTTAGGACCCAGGCTCCAAGGAATCACACACAACTCTACCTGGGACAGAGCTGAAGACCCTGAACAAAGCCCAAGTGTTTCTATGGATAGGCTACCTTTTTTCCAGGTTGTTTTGGAATAAGTGAAATTATCCAACACCAAAACAGTTTGAATGTGCTTTACAAATAACAATGTATTTCTAATGAAACTGTTTACCTATTTCTGTTTTTCTTTATAAGATCCTGGAACACTAGAGTGCTGAATAAACGAATGCACAAATAAATACATAGAAAGGGAAATATACATGGAAAACTTTACCGACTAAAGAAATCTGGGGGGAAAAAGATTTCCTGAAAGTCTGTGTCTAAATAGCTTAAACTTAACTGCCATTTTCCTTACTAAGATACATATGTTTTAGTATTTCTGCAATTGGGATACATTTTATGATCACTGGCAAATTAAATCTTCCTGCTCTGCAGGTCTTGGTGTCTACACATGGCAGGTGAGCCCTGAAGAGAGGGGCTGGGGTCAACCAGCCACTACCTCGAGTGGACTCTGCATTAATAGCTGTAGCTGCTGCAGGGCTTTAATTGAAATTTAGAGCACTCAATGCCAATAAAAATTCCTTCAAAAAAGATGATACTTTGTTGTAGCATTAAAAAACAGTTAATAGTATTTATTAAAAGCTGTAGACAAAACTACATCACCTAGAATAGGAACTGTTATAACTATTACCTAGTTACTTGATACCTAGTATCAAGTTTCTCTGTTAATGTACAGCGACATGTAATTCCAGGAAAAAAAAAAAAAAGAGCAAACAGTTACTCCTAAAGGTGCTGAGGAGGTAAAGATATAAGCTTTGGCTAAAAAAAAAAAAAAAAAAAGAAAGAAAGATTTAAAAAGGCAGTTCCTTAATACGGCTGCTGGGAGGTAAGTTTCCATGGCATTTCTGTATTCTCCTGTCAGCTGTTGTCCTGGACTGTCTTTCCAAGGATGTTAGCAGTGTACACAGACTTGGGAAGAAGAGATAATGTCTCCTTCTGGAGCAGAGGGCAGATTGTTTCCTGACCAGGATGATGAAAGTTATGGTTCCTTCCGGGGCAAAGGGTGGGCAGATTTACCAGCATCCCCTATTAGAAGATGGGGTGATTCCCAAGCTCGTAGTTCCACAGCTTTGCTGCTAAAGCCAGCATCCACCTGGGCTGCTACGCATCACCCTGTGGGACCTGAGGAGCTGGGGAAACCACTGCAGACCGTGCAGATAGCTGGGCTGCGGCTGTGCTCGGAGTGACGAGGAGCTGGCCTCTGAGCCAGCATCCTGCACCCAGCAGGCTAACCTGTCAGCTTGCAAATAGGGTACCAGTCTCAGAGCCTCTAGTTTTTGACAATAAGAATCTTGAGATTCTGCATGTCAGGGGAAAAAAGGCTCAGATGTAATCATGATACTGAGAGAATCAGGTAATTATATGAATATACTGCTTTTTAACAAGAAATTACTATGTATTTTTTAATACAATACTCCTCCCTCAATTAACTGTTATTAAATTGATAGTTTGTGTTACAATAGAGAAGACATTTTACTTGAATCCCTTTCTTTCCAAAATAGATTTCTGCCCAGGATGCCAGAAAGTACAGAATCAAATCTAACAGCGAATCACAGAACCCTTACTAAGGAAGTCGGATGGTGACAAATTCCTTCCTCCTTTCAGTTTCCTTCTGATATTCTTGTCATTAACCTTACTGTGTTTATGTGTATTTTTATAAGCTGCTACAAAGGAAAATATAGTAAGTTTATAAGTCTGCTGTGTCCATGGGATTCTCCAGGCAAGAATACTGGAGTGTGTAGTCACTCCCTTCTCCAGGGGATCTTCCTCACACAGGGACTGAACCTGGGCCTCGTGCAGGCAGATTCTCTACCATCTGAGCGACTACTCATGTAAGTGTGTAAGTGTCATTAATAAAAGAGCAAGCTTTTCAGTTCATCAGTAGAATGTCTCTTTTTTGGTTACAGGGTACTTGACTGAATTTCTTATGTGGGCCTTCCTCAGGAGACGCTGCACAGCAAGCCACATATGGATCTGATGAGAGTTTTGTAAACAGAGGAACCCTATGAGCTATCTAGTCTTAGCAAAACTTGTTTCCTTAGGAACTGCCCAACACACAAGTCATGGTCGTCCTCTGACAGGAGGGCAGGGCTCCACTTCCCATGTCGATCATAGGAGTGGCATAGCTTTCTCACTCTCAAACGTTCCCGGCTGGCCAGGGCTCTACTTTAAATACTTTAAAGGCAAAGAAGGACCAATGACACTTACTTCACTGTTGCTTGGGCGTGCCCTGGGATTACAGGGCAAGACAGGAAATACTTTGGCCCAAGAAGTGCTTCCGGTGTGCCCAGGCGGGCCAGGCACGAGTTGAGCTGGCGCCACACAGCCAGGGCCCAGTCGACCGTCTTGCACACGGGGTCGCAGGGAGAGGGCACCTGACCTCTGAACTGGAGACAGACAGGAGGAAGACAGGGGCGTGGGTTAGAACAGTGCTCACTGTCCTTTTGTTTCTAACCATTCACAATTAAAGCTATAAAAATTTAAAACTATAAAACTGTAGCCAAATCTAGTCTTACCTTCACTTGAGGTGGGTGAAAGGGGGATTAGGTAATAACATACCCTGTGATGTGTGTTAGTGTGAGACATGGATCTGCAGTTTGTTACAGCAGATGAAAGGCTGCAGGTGTGACTGCAGCGAGACACCCTGGATGAGGCATCTCACTTGGATGAATTCTCAAGCATCAGTGCTGGCAGAAATCACTTTTCACATGTGTACAGAATATCTCACAAGGACTTGCAAATAGTAGGTCTTCAAAAAAGGATTTTGAATAAGTGAAATAAAAATGACATTAAATATTTTAACATGGATAAGTGATAAGATGGCATATTGGAACCTATGGTATGTTCACTTTGTCTTATTTTTAATTTCCCTAGGAGGAAAGTCTCAGCTAAAATGCTAACTTAAAATGTACACAACTCTGCTAGGATGAAGATATGTTTTCAAATTTTCAAATGTGAAAATTTTAAGTAATACTGTGTAACACACATGGTTGAATGGGAGCAACTCTTTTTAGAATTATGTCTTATACAAGAGTCCTTTTTTGGTACTACAGAGGATTCACAAAAGGACAAAGATTAATATACTATGAGGAGAAATCTCGCGAATATTTAAAAGTAAGATAGAGCACTTAACTATTTTTATAAGAAACACATTCATGTAAATCTCCACTTTACCAAGGAACTATGATATTAAGACTGAGGATAATATGTGAATGTTTGAATATCCTACATCAAGGGATAGAATTTGGCACAGAAAAAAATGCAGGAGTGGTTCAGTGATTCTAGCAGCTTCATTAAAATGACATCACTATGTCACATGAGGCTTTGGGATCTGTTATAATATCCCATTTTTTCCAAAAGAGATCATATTTCTCCCACTTTCTCCTCTTATAGTCTTCCAGTGAAAATGAGATCATGGGCTACAATTAATAGGTGAATATTAATTTCCTTGGCTTTCTCTGGTGGCTCAGACAGTAAAGAATCTGCCTGCAATGCAGGAGGCCCAGGTTTGATCCCTGGGTGGTTAAGATGCCCTGGAGAAGGGAATGGCAACCCACTCCAGTATTCTTGCCTGGAGAATTCCATGGACAGAGGATCCTGGTGGGCTTCAGTCCATGGGATTGCAAAGAATCAGACACAAATGAGTGACTAACACTTTCTTTTGCTTTCAATTTCCTACTAAAGAAGGTACAATTATTTTTTATTAAATACTAGAAGCTTTAATACTAGAAGCTTTGTCTTCTCCAAAAAAGATCTGTTTACTTTTATTCCTGTGAGAAACTGGAAGAAGAAATTTTGATCACATGCCAGTGTGCTTCTAAGTGCCCCCAAAGATTTGGTTCCACCCTGCAGTTACACGATTTCCATTGTTTTGCAATTGTCTTTATTCCCACTGTACACCTACCCCAGGAATCCATTTTATTAACCTACTTGAAGTGATTCTTGGTAAATTAAACACATTACCCTTCCTCCCCACTTTCTGTTCCTTACAGCACACCCCACTTGCCCATCTGCAAACACAATGGAGGAAAGTGTAGAGCTTGAAGATTAGAACTTTCCTTTCAAAATAAGTAAAATCAATCCTTTTCAAACTATGTTTACCAGAGAGCTGGAAGAGGGAGAGGGTTAGGAAAGATTTCAAGGAAGATTAGCCATGGCCCTTGCACAAGAAAGACACAGAAATTCGTGGAGCAGTCCATGCTTTTCTCTGAGATAGATCAGGCACTTTGCTGTATCAGTGCAGGTTCCTCCTTGATGAAACAAGGCTGAGGTCATATAATAGATGTGCTTTGGTCAAAAGCATATATTTATGATCAGGCAACTGATATTAGCAGAGCTTGGGGCAGACGATGTCTGATTCAATTAGGAACTTCAGGTACTAACTGAAATCACCACTAGTAGGGACTGTTCACTGAATTACCAAAGGCATTCCTGCCGCACCCTTCTCCCTCCACCACCCTCCCCCAGCCCTCCTCTATGAATGCATGTACATTCACATGCTCTAACACAACAGACCCAGAGATTTTGTTCAGGAACTTGGTGGAGCACTCTGGTGTTGGGAAGATAGCTCTAGCCAAGGTCTATGGCAGAAGGGTGGGCATGAAACCAGTTCTGGTTAATGAACCATGAAGGGGAAGTCTTCTGATTCTGGGAGTTTCAGAAAAAGATGCTGTCCCCCTGATAAGAAGGAGGCAAAAGAAGCCTAAGTTCCCTCTCCGCAAAGCGCGGCATCCTGCTCCCTACCTCTGAACAAGTCTGTGTGAGGGTGTGGTGCCCGAAGCCCTGCAGAAGCCAGGCAGTCCTGAAGACAGGCCAAGAGACTCACCCAGACCTGGGACCTGACATCACGAAGGTGTGAATGGACATCAGCAACACCTACTGCAAGGCATCTCGTTATGTAAGGGAAAAAAACCCTCTTTTTGTGTGTGAAGCAGCTAACAGTGGGGTGTCGTATTACCTACAGCTTAAACTCCTCTGCTGATACAATAAAGATCCTGTCCTCCAAGTGGGGCCCACTGTACAGGATTAAACAATAAAATCTTGCTAAATAGAGCTCTTTTATTTCAAATCCACCCAGACACTTGGCTACTAGCTTAAGAATATGACATTAGAGAATAATGTGCTCAATTTGGTAAGCACTAAATTAATTTTGTTGTCTTGATAGAATGGAGAATATTTACTATGAAAAATCACTAAAAGTGATTATTCTTCTTAAAAATGTGTCAACAGAGATTTCTAATTTTTTTCATATGACTTTTTAATAGTTACTATAATGCAATGTAACAAATATTAAAACTAGCTTGAGTAGATGGATAATGAAGGCTCCAAACAAACAGTAGCTTTTCCTTAAGAAGAATGATTAATTTTCTAATCTAGTCTCAGCATTTAAACTCAGGGAGACCCCTTGAGAATGGTTAATTAAAACAGTAAAACCTATCTGCTTTTTTTGGATGGGGGGCCCCCCAACATGGCATGTGAGATATTAGTTTCCCAACGAGGATCAAACCTACATCCCTTGCACTGGAAACTCAGAGTCTGAACCCTGAACCATCAGGGACATCCATTTGTTTGATTTTTTTTTAAATTTTATTATTATTTTTTTCACTTTACAATATTATATTGGTTTTGCCATACATCAACATGAACCTGCCATGGGTGTACACATGTTCCCAATCCTGAAACCCCCACTCTCCTCCCTCCCCATACCATCCCTCTGGGTCATCCCACTGTACCATCCCCAAGCATCCTGTATCCTACATTGAACCTAGACTGGCGGTTCGTTTCTTACATGATATTATACATGTTTCAATGCCATTCTCCCAAATCATCCCACCCTCTCCCTCTCCCACAGAGTCCAAAAGACTGTTCTATACATCTGTGTCTCGTTTGCTGTCTCACATATAGGGTTATCGTTACCTTTCTTTCTAAATTCCATATATATGCATTAGTATACTGTATTGGTGTTTTTCTTTCTGGCTTACTTCACTCTGTATAATCGGCTCCAGTTCCATCCACCTCATTAGAACTGATTCAAATGTATTCTTTTTAATGGCTGAGTAATACTCCATTGTGTATATGTACCACAGCTTTCTTATCCATTCATCTGCTGATGGACATCTAGGTTGCTTCCATGTTCGGGCTATTATAAACAGTTTTTGGTTTTTTTAATACTTAATATAGGTACTGCTATGAGTTTTACATGTATTATCCTATTTAACCCTTAAAGTGTTAGTCGCTCAGTTGTGTCCAACTCTTTATGACCCCATGGACTGCAGCCTGCCAGACTCCTCTATCCAAGAGATTTTTCCAGGCAAGAATACTGGAGTGGGTTGCCAAGCCCTCCTCCAGGGGATCTTCCTGACCCAGGGACTGAACCCAAGTCTCCTGCAAACCCACATCTCCTGCAAAGCAGGCAGATTCTTTACTGTCTTAGCCACCAGGGAAGCCCCACTTGATCATTGCCTATCCCCAATTTTTACTTGCCAGAAGCCACACAGTAAGTGGCAGAGCTCAAGCCCAGGTTGCCTGACAGCAATGCCAGGGAATGTCAAGGACCCTCTCCCAACAATGGGCTGCGTGTGGTCTGTTACCTTATTCACAACCTTCCTCCTGAGGAACCTCTGCAGCAGCCCCTGCATGGGCTCGCCATCCCAGCGCAGCTGCACCCAGCGGAAATGTTGTTGCACCAGCAAGTCGGAGCCCTGGAGACAGGCCTTGGCGATTGTTCCCATCAGAAAGCAGTTCTCATGAAAGTAGTAGCATTCAGACATTCCGTTTCCTAAAACAAACCAAAGCAGCAGTCCAACGTCAGGGCACCATAGCAGGGAACAAGTCCAGACAAGGGAAGGAAAGACAGCCATGAAGCGTAACACGTGCTCCCGAGGACAGAGGGATTAGACAGCTCTTAAAGCAGCTGGCTTCTTGGGGTGGTCTCTCCACTGTCTATCTTTACCTTTTTGGAAGGTACAGGGGCTTTCAGTGCTGTGATTTTCCAGAGGTCCCAAAAAGTCCCCCAGTAACTCAGACAAAGAAGATTTTTCCAAGTTCTCTAAGATGACGATGATTTTCTTGTTAGCAGGAGATTGTTTCACTGGGATCAGACACGCTGGGGTCAAAACAGAAATTCAAATGATTAAAATGTATCAATGATTAAATGATCAATGATTAAAACATAACATGACAGAAACGTTCAAACTTGCAAAAGTTTACGTGTTAGCAAAGATGTGACAGGGTGCTCTGACATGGCTGGGAAAGTATAAAGACTTTGGGAAACAGTTGGAAATTACTGCATACAGCTGAGGATACCCCCCCACAGAACGATCCAACACTAACTAGTTCCATAACCGATCCCAAACGGAATCAACCCAAATGTCCACCAACAACAGAATAGAAAGTATGTTCCTACAATGGATTTGAAAATGAGCAAACTGTAGCTACAAGCAGCCACATGGAAGACTCACAAACAGTATATTAAGAAACAAATCACACAAGGATACAAACAATATGACACCATCACTTAGAGTTCATGAAACATATACTTTAAAACATGAACATATACTTTAGGAATTCATAGACAGTAAAACTGTTTTTAAAAAGCAAAGAAATGATTACAAAAGCGAGACTAGTGGCTACCTCTAAAAGGAAGGGTTTGTGAACAAGGGTGGGGCATGTGGGCCCATTCTGGAAGCTAGAGATGTTCTATTTTGTGACCTGGTCAGTGGTTAAATTATCATTTTATTTTACATTATTCATTGATCTATAAAAACAGGTAGTATGTATTTTATAGATGGATATTTCAGAATACAAAGGGTCAAAATCCTTCAATGAGGATTGAATCCTTTAAATTAATTTAAATTTATTTTAATAAATTTAATCCTTTAAATTACACAAATGTAAAATGTTCATAAAATTATGGAGACAGGACCTCAGAGACAAGCAGATCCCTCCTTTCATTTCACAGATCTCAAAGATGTTAAGGAGATTTGACCAAGGCTACGGAAACAGTGATAAGGAAGGACCACAATCTGGGTCTTGTGATTCTTATTTTACGGGTCCTCACACTAAAGACAAGGGGCCTGAACTTCATAAATGGAGGATTATTATTATATGTATTAGACAAATCAGTAGATAAAATGTAACTGAAAGATTCCCTGGGCACCTACTAAGCACTCAAATGTTGTTAATACGGTAATTGAAATACATCTATAATACTTGCTAGATAGCAATGAATAAATAATTTATATCACCTTTTAATATTTTAGAAGATTCTAAGATGCCCTAGTCTTAGCTAAATTAACCTTGAGAAAAGATCAATTTAGAATACTCGGCAGTGATTTTGTCAAGTAATTCCACTTTTCACAAACACTTATGATAGTACATTATACCAATTCCGCCTCCGTGTTACTATAGACACAGATGCATTGCACTTTCAAGAGAACTCCTTGAACACTGTAAATTAATCTCTTCTGAGACTGAAATAACACAAAGCTTTAAAAACTAAAAGACCAGAAACAAAACCGGCTGCCTCTCCCTCGAGTCGTCTGTGGGGGTGGGTATGCCAGCATTTGGCACGCGCCACATCCCCCTCAACGCGGCTGTTCAATAAAGAGTGCTAACACATTCTGTGCTTCTCAGGGTCAAAGGTTATTTCAGAACTACACTTATTATGGAAGTATGATGTCTTTACCAGCTCAGCTGGTAAAGAATCCGCCTGCAATGCAGGAGACCTCAGTTCGATTCCTGGGTCAGGAAGATCCCCTGGAGGAGGCATGGTAACCCACTCCAGCATTCTTGCATAGGGGCATTCCATGAACAGAGAAGCCTGGCAGGCTGCAGTCCATGGGGTCACAGAGTCAGACACCACTGAGCCACTAAGTACACATGATATCAGTTCAGTTCAGTTGCTCAGTCGTGTCCGACTCTTTGCCACCCCATGAATCGTAGCACGCCAGGCCTCCCTGTCTGTCACCAACTCCTGGAGTTCACTCAGACTCACGCCCATCAAGTCAGTGATGCCATCCAGCCATCTCATCCTCTGTCGTCCCCTTCTCCTCTCACCTCCAATCCCTCCCAGCATCAGAGTCTTTCCCAATGAGTCAACTCTTTGCATGAGGNTGGGACCACAAGACTTCAGGGGTAAGCTTTTATGAAAGAATTATTATAGCATAGTCTGTTCTCATTTGTACCTATGTGATAGGGAAGCTTGGGGATACCTAGATTGTTCTTGTCATTAAAAAATGTTGCCCACTGCCCAGATTTATCTAGTTACAGTCTTTCTCCCAGTTTTAAATGAAATAGGGTAAATCCTTTGAACATGTGCAAACTTTTTTCAGCTTGGAAATCTTTCTTCCATTATGCTTTTGTTAATTTCTCCTCTTCTAGTTCTAAGGCTCACCTGTAAGGCTTAAGTTCCCTTGCTGTGCTCTGTGAGGACACCTGTCCCTTCATCATTACCCCAACTCTGTCCTTCTCTTCTACACTCACAACCCTGAATGGAACTTTCACTTACCACCTCTGTTCTGCTCTTTATGATCTCAAGCACAGTTTCAATGAGGCCATTGCATTTTGGGTTGTTCTTTGATGAGCTCCTTGCCTCATCCATCTGCTTTCCAGCCCTTTTCCTTTTCATCTTATCCTGCCCTCTACCATGGCTTTCTTGCCCTGCTTTCACAATCTATCTCCTTGCACCCTCTAGAGAATGAACATAATCTCCCAAAGTTCTCTGTTCTTTTTTTTTTTTTAAGTTACTTTTAAGCTGTGTTCTTCTGAGTTTTCAGGAAGGTTTTGTTCTTTTCCGCAGTATTCTTCCACAGTATTAATGTTAAGTTGTCATGGGTATTTATCTACTGTGAAGCGACAGGAAGAATTCTACAGTAAAGCAGGATGTGTGGACCATTACTGATTTCACTCACTGTCCACTGATTTTCCAGCTGAATTAGGTCACTAGATGGATGGCAGGCTGGTGTCTATAATTTTTAGTTAAACTCCAGGATCCAGCTCTGGTTGCAGTGGACTAAGGTCCTGCTGTTTCCTTTGGGGGACAAGTGCATGAGCTGAACTGCAGACTCGGGAAGCAGGATGCTCCTGTACCCAGCCCACTGAGAGTGCAGATACAATATACTTCCCGATGCAGCACAGTCTCATCAAAGCCTGTGATCTCTGCTCCAGGATTTCTAGGATCCAACCTCTGCAGAGCTGCGGAAGGACCTGTGTTGACAGGCGGTGGAGTAAAGTATCATGATGTTGCCCAAAGCAGAAGCAGTAAAGGATGTATGCTCTTTTCCTAACTGCTAGTAAATCTTGCTTTTTTTGGAATCATTAGTAAAGATGGATAAGAGAAAGATAACAATATTTTCCTATCTCATCTCAGATAGGCCTCAAATAAATAAACCTAACAATCTCTTGCTCCTCACGTTAGTGAACAATTTTTCTAGATTCTTGCCCAAGGAAGACTTCAGTTCTATTTTTCTCTGTTACTATGAAGCTTTAAGCCTTTTAAAAAGTATTTTAGTGGGAAATTGTGTGTTAGGTGCTGCTTGCCAGGTGAATTTTAAAGCAGAAATCTTGAGCTCTACAAATTAATCCCAAATTGCCATGACATTGCTTGATAGAACGGAGAAGGCAATGGCACCCCACTCCAGTACTCTTGCCTGGAAAATCCCATGGATGGAGGAGCCTGGTGGGCTGCAGTCCATGGGATCACTAAGAGTCAGACACGACTGAGCGACTTCACTTTTACTTTTCAGTTTCATGTACTAGAGAAGGAAATGGCAACCCACTCCAGTGTTCTTGCCTGGAGAATCCGAGGGATGGGGGAGCCTGGTGGGCTGCCATCTATGGGGTTGCACAGAGTCGGACACGACTGAAGCGCTTAGAAGCAGCAGCAGCAGCTGGGTAGAAACTCTCACCAAGAATGGATAGTTTCACACTGGTGAAACAGGTACAGATTTTCAAGGTTTACTGAATAGTCTGTGCTGTGCGCTGCACTTAGTCGCTCAGTTGCGTCTCCCCATGGATTGTAGTCTGCCAGGCTCCTCTGCCCATAGTCATTCTCCTGGCAAGAATACTGGAGTGGGTTGTCATGCCCTCCTCCAGGGATCTTCCCAACCCAGGATCGAACCCAGGTCTCCCGCATTGCAGGCAGAATCTTTACCAGCTGAGCCACCAGGGAAGCCCAAGAATACTGGAGTGGGTAGAGGCTTCTCTCTTCTCCAGCAGATGTTCTCGACCCAGGAATCAAACCAGGGCTCCTGCATTGCAGGCGAATTCTTTACCAGCTAAACTACCAGAGAAGTCCACTGAGATTTTCAACTAGCACTGAGATTTTCAGCTAACACTGCTATTTAATCTTGTCTCACTTTTGAAAACAAGTTTAGCCATCCTGTCAAACTGCCTATATTTTCTTAAGACTGACTTGGAAGTCATGTAACAGCAAGAGATCCAACTTCACAGATAAGCTGTCTTCATTCCAGCACCTCATTTGGTCTCAGATTGTTGGTTCTCAGGAAAGACAGAAAAATTTTACTGAAAGGTCATTCGCTAGTAGTAAGCATGTCTGTTCACATGGTCTTACATCCTTTCTAGAATATAAATAAGTACATTCAATAAGTAAATCAAGGTAAAACACTTCTAGATCATTGAGACATTCTAATGCAAGCAGCCTATTAGTAGGTTTCTACTTATCTCAGGTATTAACAATTTTTTGTGTGAATGATATTTTGTTCTAGCTCATCAAATGATACAGTTGTGTTGGTTACCATTTAAGCGCTGAACAAAAAAATTGATTATGGAAGCCTTTTGCTACATTTAAACTGGTGAAAACATGCAAAGCTATGCCAAGAAAACTTATTTATCTGTTTTAGAGTTACCACGTTATTTCTCCAAATAGCAAGGCCTGAGGTTTAAAAAATACACATGCTCCATACTTCCAGCAGAGGGCAGCTCTAAAGATAGATAGGTAGACAGGAAGGTAAACAGATTGGGGGAGGCGGGGGGAGTAAATATTTTAACTGTGTTGAAAGGAGATCTGCTTTTTGAAACCCGGCTTCTAAAAGGTGAATTGTAGTCCCCAGATTTATCTTCTAAGTGCATGCTTACAGTGTGACATTTCTGCTTATTAGTAAAGGGACACAGGGCTTGTTATCACAATTGGTACCAATCCCTTTTATTCTTGTGTCTTCAGAGCCTATTCAGGAAGCTCTCATCACATGTCAATTACTGCTTTGTGTGGCAAATGAATTCTGGATAAATGGAGACAATGACCTCCACAAAGGCCCATCTAGCCCTTTATCTTTTTTTCCCTCCACAGTGTTTTTCTGCAGAATGGAGTTTACCAGAGGAGCTGTAGTCCTGTTATAGCCAATGTGGCACCTACAATGTGTTTTCAGACTTGTGGCATTATTTTAAAGCAATCAACTTCAACGTTTGGTCAGAGTTTCACTTGTCTGAGGAAAAGCTTCTACTACCTGAGACAGTTTTTAGGCCAAGCTGTGCTGAGATGCTGAACTCAAAAAAGAACGAAAAATAAAAGGTCTTTACGGAGCTAATGAAACTGGGATGGCTATAGGTTAAAGGATCATGCTTTATAGCTAAGACTTTCATTACAACCTCTCTGAAAACCTAATTTTAAACAACTAATTTATATGACTTCAGAGCCACACAGAATACAGTTACTGTCAACTTACTCATGTAAAATTCCCTCAAACAATACTGGAACATTCAGCATCAGGCATAACCAAAGCTGGGGATCTTTCACGCTAGTGTTTTTAGGCATTTGCTGAGGTCTCTCTTTATAGAATAGGTATAAAAAATAATGGAATTCAAGAGAAATTACAGTTCACATACAGAGAGACACTCACACTATATGCTTTCAAAAATGAGCTTCAGTTCAATTCAGTCACTCAGTTGTGTCCGACTCTTTGTGACCCCATGGACTGCAGCGTGCCAGGCTTGCCTGTTCATCACCAATCCCAGAGCCTACTCAAACTCATGTCCATCACATTGGTGATGCCATCCAACCATCGCATCCTCTGTTGTCCCCTTTACCTCCCACCTTCAATCTTTCCTAGCATAAGGGTCTTTTCCAATGAGTCAGTTCTTCGCATCAGGTGGCCAAAGTATTGGAGCTTCACCTTCAGCATCAGTCCTTCCAATGAATATTCAGGACTGATTTCCTTTAGGATGAACTGGTTGGATCTCCTTGCTGTCTAAGGGATTGTCAAGAGTCTTCTCCAACACCACAGTTCCAAAGCATCAATTTCTCTGCACTCAGCTTTCTTTACAGTCCAACTCTTATGCTAGCTGGCTGCATACTGGCCCCTCCCTGCCGGAAGGTAGAGAGGCAGACTTGTGACAGACAGAGCTGGAAGGTAACGGGCTGCTACAATCTCAGCCCCAGAGATGACATCTTCCACCAAACTGTGAGCAGGCTCCCAGCTGCTAACCTGTCTTCCTGAGATCCTGGATGCTTGACATCCACCAGGAGGGTCACAACCTGAGATCAGCTCT
Organism: Neotragus moschatus; assembly: GCA_006410615.1. Lineage (NCBI taxonomy): Eukaryota > Metazoa > Chordata > Mammalia > Artiodactyla > Bovidae > Neotragus > Neotragus moschatus. The sequence continues at coordinate 2,157,815 of SJYA01000729.1, forward strand.
CCAGAGGAGACATACAGCACGCCTGAGATGGCACTCTCGCGGTGCACCCGGGAAACCAAGCGGCCGGGACTGGGGAGGTGATCTGCCAAGCACCTGGTTGCCTGAGCAGCTCAGACCTGGGAAGGGCACAAAACACACACCCAACCCACAGAGACCGAGCCAGAACTGTGTTTGAGTGTCTTCTGTGGAGGTACAGGTCAGCAGTGGCCTGCCACAGGGGCTCTGGGTGCAGCAGACCTGGGTATGGCATAAACCCTCCTGGAGGAGGTCACCATTAACCCCACCACAGAGCTGCCAGAACTCACACAGGACTGGGGAAAAGACTCTTGAAGGGCACAAACAGAACCTAGTGCACCGGGACCCAGGAGAAAGGAGCAGTGACCCCACAAGAGACCAACCCAGACTTGCCCGTGAGTGTCCAGGCATCTCCAGTGGAGGCCTGGGTTGGTGGTGGCCTGCTGCAGGGTTGGGGCACTGAGTGCAGCAGTGCATGCATGGGACCTTTAGAAGGAGGTCGCCATTTTCTTCATTACCTCCACCATAGTTTGGCCTTAGGTCAAGCAACAGGGAGGGAACACAGCCCTGCCCATAAACAGAATATTTGATTAAACATTTACTGAACACAGCCCCGCCCATCAGAACAAGACTCAGTTTCCCCCTCAGTCAGTCTCTCCCAGCAGGAACCTTCCATAAGCCTCTTATCCCTATCCATCAGAAGGTAGACAGAACGCAAACCACAATCACAGAAAACTAACCAAACTGATCACATGGACCACAGCCTTGTCTCGCTCAATGAAACTATGAGCCATGCCATATAGGGGCATCCAAGACAGACGGGTCATGGTGGAGAGTTCTGACAAAACGTGGTCCACTGGAGAAAGGAATAGCAAAACACTTCCGTATTCGTGCCTTGAGAACCCCATGAATAGTATGAACAAATGAGCTTATGGAAACCATAAAAGCCAAGATCAGACCTGGTTACTAACTTTAAATAAAGACAGGCCATTACACACTAGCACAAAAGTAGTAACTTGGGTATATAACTATTTAAAAACACTATAAGATATAACTCTTAGATATAATTTCCCCCTTGTCACCTGGCCTCTAGCACTCCTGAACTCTTCCTGCCCCAGATTTTCCACTAGGACCTTCCCCAGTATTGTCCCTCCATGCCCTGAAAAAGATCAGGCTGAACCTGGTCATCTACTAAAGGGGCTGAGAAGATTTTATGGGCAATGTTAAGATACATGACCATCTTTTACAGCATCATTTCTATGGGAATATAGCAAATTTATTTTGGGAATATACGCAGAGTAAGTAGAACCTCCTAGTGATGACTCTTGATGATGAGCGTGGCACCTACTGAAGTGGACAGCCGATGTAATTCTCAAGAACTGTGGTCATGAGGATTCAGAGCTCTACATTTAAAAACAGGTATCAGATAAGGGTGATCTATTCAAATATTTTTCTAATATAATAGTTATTCCCAGTCACTGAATTATTAAATATGGAGTTATTAATAAGCTAATAAAAATTGGAAACTGACTTAAAGTTTGAGATAATAAAAAATTCAACTATTATAATAAGTTATTAGTGATTCAAACTCAATTAAGTTAAATGCCTCCTTATTAACTCAAGGATGGAGACTTAAAATGCACTTGTATTATTTACCTATTCAGCGAAAGAACAGTATTTAAAATTAACATCATTTAAATAAAAAAAGATCTGATTTAAAGGTTTCCCTCCATTTGGTTTTCTGCATCCGGGCTTTAATACATGAATTCTATTTACCCCATTTACACATATTGTGCTTCCCATATGGATCAGCTGTAAAGAATCCACCTGTTAATGCAGGACACGTGGGTTCGATTCTGGGTAAGGAAGATCCCCTAGAGGAGGAAATGGCAACCCACTCCACTATTCTTGCCTAGAAAAAAATCCCATGGACAGAAAAGCTTGGCGGGCTTCAGTCCATGGGGTCTCAAAGAGCAGAACACAACTGAGTGACTGAGCACATGCTAAGTTGCTTCAATCAGGTCTGACTCTTTGAGACTCTATGGACTGTAGCCCTTCAGGCCCCTCTGTCCATTGGATTCTCTAGGCAAGAATACGGGAGTGGACTGCCATTCCCTCTCCAGGGGATCTTTCTGACCTGCAATGGAAGACCTGTTTCTTGCGTCTACTTGCACTGGCACCTGTGTTCTTTACCACCAGTGCCACCTGGGAAGCCCTAACCACACACACACATGCAGTAAAAACTGTCTCTGACAGCTGTCTAAACCAATAGATTAATAACTAGTATACACTCGGATAACATGCGTAAGAATGGAAGACAGCCTAGATTCAATTCCTTAGGTGCCACCACCTTCTCCCTGAGGATCTTGAGCAAATAGTCTTGGTCTGTTCATCTTTAAAATGAGAGTAACCGGTGTAAGTAGATATCTCATAGAATGATTAAAGGAAACAATCTATATACTTATAACAAAGCTTGGCATATACAGGCATGCTGGTCTGGTTCCAGATCACTGAAATAAAGTATCTCAACAAAGCAAGTCACATGTCTTTTTCGGTTGCCAGTGAATATAAAATTTATGTTTATGTTTACACCATACTGTAGTCTATTAAATGTTTAAAAAGCAATGTGCATACCCTAATCCACTGTGCCACCTGGGAAGCCCAATTAAAAAATACTGCTAAAAAAATGCTAACCATCATCTGGGCCTTCAGCCAGTAGTAGTGGTAGTAATATCAACGATCATTGATCACAGGTCACCATGACAAACATAATAGTGAAAAAAATTTGAAATACTGGGAGAATTACCATAAGAAACAGGAAATGAGCAAATGCTGGTGGAAAACGGCACCAACAGACTTGCTCTACACAGGACTGCCAACAAACCTTCAATGCGTTGTAAAAAAAAAAAAAAAAAAAAAACTTAAAGCAGTATCTACAAAGTGCAATAAAACAAGGTATGCCTAAAAGAAATACTCTCAACTCAGGTATTACTAGGTTTCCATGTCTACTGTATAGACTGTCAACAGTTCAGTTATTGTGGAGTATGTCATTCTAGCTCACATCCTACCAGTGGCTTCCTATCATAACTGGAATGAAATTCAAAGTCCCTGCCTTGGTCCTGCATGATCTGGCTTCTGCCCATCTCTCAAGCCTCACTGCCGGCCGAGACACGTCTGTACCGGCTGTTCTTTCTGCTTGGATACCCTCCTCAAGGCTTCTACCTTCACTTCATCCAGTTTTCTGTCTATGCGTCATAGTGGAAAGATTTCTCCTAATAACTCCATTCAAAAGCTCTTTCTGCCACCCCTTTCATTAGCTCTTTACCTCCTTATCTGCTGTATTTCTCTTTACACTTATAATTAGTACTGGATATCACATTACAGATGTACTTATCCATCTGCTTTTCACCTGCCCCACCTTACAGTGCAGATACTGTCCACATACTCACACAGCTTACAGTGTGAGATCCATGAGCTCAGGGAATGCAGCTTATACATAGCTATAGCCTAAGTCTCTAAAACACTGCCTGCAGTGTGGGATCGAACCCACACGTCTCCTGCATTGGCTTGCAGACTCTCCACCAACTGAGCCACCAGGGTCACTTTAAATTTTAAAGTGATTGCTTTGATCCCTTGGTCAGGAAGATTCCCTAGAGGAGGTCATGGCAACCCACTCCAATATTCTTGCCTGGAGAATTCCATGGACAGAGGAGCCTGGTGGGCTACAGCCCAAAGAGCTGCAAAGAGTCGGACACAACTGAAGTGACTTAGCATGCATGCAGTGTGACTAGCAGAAATCCCATTTGACTGAGCTAGTCAGTCAAGACTAATGTACAGTTGTAATCTGGTTGCATCGCCTTTCTAGTTATTTTATCATCTCAACAGGTGACTGAAAAGCCCTGATTCTACCCTGATTCTGATTTTACGGAGAGCTTAGACTCACATTCCTGAAATCCAGTTAGTCACATAACTTTAACCTTCACTGAAGCAAAGGAATAAGACAGCTTTCTTTCCTGTTTCTATGTAACCCTCAGGCTTTCTCTGATCCTTCAGAGAAAGAGGAGCAAATAGCAAAAAAAAAAAAGAGAGAGAGAGAGAAGGGGCGGGGGGTAGGGTGGGCAGAGAACGTATCAGATTTAGAAGACACCCTGTCTCCTAAATTGTGAAGCCTTTGAATGTTTATATGCTGTTTTTAGAAAGGTCAATCCCAGTGGTAAACCTAGCTAGATCAATGGAAAGATTTCGAAAAATTCTTTCCATCAGGATCAAAAGTATCAATTCAGTTAATGGAAACAACTTGTGTAAAGGGTCAGAGTCAAAGCCATTCATTTATTTTTTTTTAAGCTTTCCAAATTAAGGCAAGATGATGGTTCAATGTTTTCAGTTCAGTTCAGTTGCTCAGTCATGTCCCACTCTGCGACCCCATGAATCGCAGCACACCAGGCCTCCCTGTCCATCACCAACTCCCGGAGTTCAATCAGACTCACGTCCATCTAGTCCGTGATGCCATCCAGCCATCTCATCCTCTGTCGTCCCCTTCTCCTCCTGACCCCAATCCCTCCCAGCATCATAGTCTTTTCCAATGAGTCAACTCTTCACATGAGGTGGCCAAAGTACTGGAGTTTCAGCTTTAGCATCATTCCTTCCAAAGAACACCCAGGACTGATCTCCTTTAGAATGGACTGGTTGGATCTCCTTGCAGTCCAAGGGACTCTCAAGAGTCTTCTCCAACACCACAGTTCAAAAGCATCAATTATTTGGCACTCAGCTTTCTTCACAGTCCAACTCTCACATCCATATATGACCACAGGAAAAACCATAGCCTTGACTAGACAGACCTTTGTTCGCAAAGTAATGTCTCTAATTTTGAATATGCTATCTAGGTTGGTCATAACTTTTTTTCCAAGGAGTAAGCGTCTTTTAGTTTCATGGCTGTTTTACACCTTCAATGTTAGTTTGAGATGCATTTCACATGCAGAGACATGTGTGTGTGCCAGGGACTTGCATAATCCTGGCTTTCTTGTTCACTGGCTTGTGGTAAGTGGCTCTTGGCCTTGAGCATGTTCTTACCTCTCTCTGCTTCTTCAGGTTCCTCATCTATAACAGTGTTGGCTATCTCATACTGCCTGGCATATAATAAGTACTGGGCAAATGCAAAGCATTAAATCTATCCATTTTGTGTCTAGAATTTGCTACTCTTTCCTGATAATCATATTCTCCTTCTTCCTTTTAATATCAGAACTACTCAGTTTTAGCTGAATGCCTGGTTGCCCAGCAAGTCCACACTTCCAGTTAGGTGTGAACACATGTCTAATTCCTTGGACAGGAAGGGTGTGTGCAGCTTCTCTGAAAGGCAGGGACTTGCCTTCCTGGCTCTCCTCCCTCAGGCTGGACCCTGGGAGCCCTGGCTGTCTCACCAAATCCACATGTGACCCCCAAGGGAGAGGAGCTTGGGAGAGAGATGGAACTGAGACCCTGAGACCCTGCGCCTTCCACCTCCCTGGGCTCCTCACATATGCTGGGACTTCTGTGTTTGAGAAAATAAACTTCTGTCCAAGTTATAACTGCTTCTGTTGAAGTGGCAAACCAATACAATAACTAATGCTAGCATATTTACTCAATTTTAAATTGAGTAGGTTTACAGCCAGGCATCTTGATAGCTAGTCATTCTCTTCCATATCAATGAGCAATTACTTGATGCCAAGTCCTTGTTAGGAAAAGACACCCTCCTCCTGCCCAAATTATAACAGTTGGCAGGTCACAGGCAGTCTCTGGGTCCCAGCAATTTCCAGGCAAGATACCAGCAATTTTCCAGGGAGGGGGGCCTGGAAAGGTCACGAGGTCAGAGCACAGGGGAAGGAGGGGCTCACAAGGCTGAACAACCAACTAAGCCACACCGGGGCCGGGAGCGTAAGACTCCACCCGGCAGGTCCACCTACCAGTCTGAGGTAGTTCTGCAGCATCTGAAGAGGGATCATAGATGTGTAGGTCACACTACTGAGGCAGCCCTCCCGAGGCCCTGAGAGAAGGAAACACAGAAGGGCTCGTCATGTCAACCGTAAGAATGATCAAAACCTAACAGAGCTGAATGTAAGATACAGGGTGGTCACTGACGTCTGTAGGCAGGCTGACATGTGGCCAAGAGGAACCAGTGTGCCTTCACCGTCGTGAAAGTGCTGTGACACTTTGGACTGGCTGAGGAACAGCCCCTGCCATGGCTCCCAAGAGTTCCTCAGCTGGCCTGATCTCCCCCAGGGGCAGCCCACCCATGCCCTGTCAGTCACGCTCAGGGCCTTCAGATCCAGGTTCCAACACTGTAGCTTGTATCTTCTCTGATTGCTGGGTTCAATATTCTATTGCTTATAAGCCATGTAGAATACCAATCCTCGGAAGTTCCAGCTTTGCCAGCATCAGTGTACAGGTGCTTTCCCAAATTCTGACCCCCGCTTCCACCCACTTCTGTGTGCTGCCACTCTTTCAACATAGCGTTCGAGCCTGAAGGAATTTTCTGGAATGGTCTCAGGCTTTAAAAAAGAAAAAACTTAGGTCAAATAATAAAATAAAACTTTGTTAGTTGAAACTGAATGTTTGAAAGCTCCATTCCCAAACCTGGGAAATACATGATAGAATCAGTAGCCTTTTAGCATTAAGGGCTGGGAAACTGAGAATTCCTGTACTACTTACTAGCTGCACACATTCAGACTAGAGCATCAATCTCTCTGAGCCTCAATTTCCTTATACATAAAATGAGGGTAAACAGAGATGCCTATCTTAATTATGCTGTTGTAAGGATTACATGAACTTATACTTGTCATGTACTGTAGACAACAGGACCAAGCACACAGTGGATGCTCACTGAAGATTAGCTTGTACCATAATAACCCATTCGTCATACGCTGTATTTGACAGCAATAAGACATTTCTCTGAACGTGGTATCTGTCACTCTCTTATCAGCACCTCAGCTTTTTTCTAATGAGAAATGCAGTCAAGAGCGGCAGCCATCAATGATCAGAACAGACATCATCACAGGTGTCTCAGAAACATGGCTTTTTCTTGTCCTTAATCAAACATTTCAAAGAAAATCTAACTACTCAGCGTGGGAGTCATGCACGCACGGCTTGGGGACACAGGACAGAATCATGACTCATGAAACACTCACGAGGCCAGCTCTCTCAGTGTTGCCTCAGTCTGGAGTATCCTTACCTGACAAAAGCACAGTGATCTGCTCTGCCTTATTTGTTTTCATGAAGTCCCATGGGGACTGGGTGAAGCTCTGACCCGCTGACCACGGCACATTTCCTAGTTCAAAAAAAGGTAAAAGGAAACGTCAAGAGACGCTTAAAAGGAATTCTTGTAAGAGTCAATGTACACTCTCCTGTGTGAGACCCTAAAGGACTCTAGAGCTTGGACTGTCGGAGACACAGACTATGGAAAGGGTCACACAAAGGGTTAACTCCAGCATAATTTTCACTGACAGTCAGTAGGAGACCTTCAAGCTATAGGGATTGAACAAAATCTGGAGAGTGCAAATATAAACAATACGTCCAGGGTGTGGTTTTTAAGAACAAAGGAGATGACACCCTTCCATGGTCCTTCCAGTGCCTGTTTCACAAAGCTGGAGCACTTTGAATGAGGCAAGAGATCCTTTATGATCTGGTCCCTGACACCCTTTCCAAAACATTTTTGGATTCACAGGCAATTTCAGGGGCTCAGAATAAATCAAACCTTTCACAGTCTGGGCTCTCTGCTCACTCTTGCTCAGAAAAAAAGGGCCCTGCTTTGAAAGTGTCCATAGTGCAGTCATAAGCACTTAGATTCATCCCTTCCTTCCATAGATCAATACCTAAATGCCTATCCTCAGCACGCCCCCAGAATGCATACATAGCCCACCTATAAATCACTGTTTCTCTGTTGCCCTTGGTCCCTTTAATCCAGCTTAGGTTACTGATACAGTAAAGTTTCTCATATACATACATATAGCAGTGTTATGGAAGCATACTTCCTTTTCTGTGCTTTGCTTTTTTGCATGTCTCAGATATTGTTATCTACAAACTGAAGGTTCTTGATCTTGCATGGTTAAGTCTATCAGTGCCATTTTTCCAACAGCCCATTTGCTCGCTTTGCACCTGTGTCACATTTTTGGTAATTCTAACAATATTTCAAATGTTTTCACTCTCATTATATATGTTATGGTGATCTGTGACCAGTGATCTTTGATGTTGCTGTTGCAAAAAGATTATAACTTGCTGAAGGTTCAGACGATGGCAAGCACTTTCTAGCCAAAGTTTTTAATTTGGTATGTATTTTTTTTAGACATTGCTACTGTACACTTAATAAACTGCAGTCCATTGTAAGTAATTTTTATTTGTACTGAGAAACCAAAAAATACATGTGACTTGATTTATACTGGGAAACTTTTATTGCTGTGGTCTGGAACTGCACTTGCAGAATCCCTGGGGTATGCCTGTAATCACCAATCATCAAGTGGCCACAGCCAGGTAGCAAACTAAAGACCTAGCCCACAGAACTCAATGATTTTTTAGATATGAAATGCTACTTGGGTGCCCAAGTACTCAGGAACAAGAATGAACACCAGAACAGACTGGCCTTCGGACCCACTGCTCACAGTAGTACATGGATCTGACGGAGGTGAACAACCACCTGCCTTCCCCCAGTTTCCAGATTAGTTGGATGAGGGTTGATGATGGAGAGCCTTTTCCTTAAAAGCAGGGCTGTGTTGACGTCATTTATTGAAAGTCAGAAGAACCACAGATCCCTGGGCAGACCCACACTTTAAATAACGCTGCACCTGTGGGCAAATGAGGTCTGGAAATAAATGTACTTCTAAAATGATATAATAATTCTGTAATAATCATTTTAAGATCATAACAATCCATGAATTAAGTTGTGAATAATCTGCTGTGTGGATCACAATAAACTGTGGAAAACTCTGAGAGAGATGGGAATACCAGACCACCTGACCTGCCTCTTGAGAAACCTATATGCAGGTCAGGAAGCAACAGTTAGAACTGGACATGGAATAACAGACTGGTTCCAAATAGGAAAAGGAGTACGTCAAGGCTGTATATTGTCACCCTGCTTATTTAACTTATATGCAGAGTGCGTCATGAGAAATGCTGGGCTGGAAGAAACACAAGCTGGAATCAAGATTGCCAGGAGAAATATCAATAACCACAGATATGCAGATGACACCACCCTTATGGCAGAANACGTCAAGGCTGTATATTGTCACCCTGCTTATTTAACTTATATGCAGAGTGCGTCATGAGAAATGCTGGGCTGGAAGAAACACAAGCTGGAATCAAGATTGCCAGGAGAAATATCAATAACCACAGATATGCAGATGACACCACCCTTATGGCAGAAAGTGAAGAGGAACTAAAAAGCCTCTTGATGAAAGTGAAAGTGGAGAGTGAAAAAGTTGGCTTAAAGCTCAACATTCAGAAAACAAAGATCACGGCATCCGGTCCCATCACTTCATGGGAAATAGACCGGGAAACAGTGGAAACAGTGTCAGACTTTATTTTGGGGGGCTCCAAAATCACTGCAGATGGTGACTACAGCCATAAAATTAAGACGCTTATGCCTTAGAAGAAAAGTTATGACCAACCTAGATAGCATATTCAAAATTAGAGACATTACTTTGACAACAAAGGTTCTTATAGTCAAGGCTATGGTTTTTCCATTGGTCATCTATGGATGTGAGAGTTGGACTGTGAAGAAAGCTGAGTGCTGAAGAATTGAAGCTTTTGAACTGTGCTATTGCAGAAGACTCTTGAGAGTCCCTTGGACTGCAAGGAGATCCAACCAGCTCATTCTAAAGGAGATCAGTCCTGGGTGTTCTTCGGAAGGAATGATGCTGAAGCTGAAACTCCAATATTTTGGCCACCTCATGCGAAGAGTTGACTCATTGGAAAAGACTCTGATGCTGGGAGGGATTGGGCGCAGGAGGAGAAGGGGACGACAGAGGATGAGATGGCTGGATGGCATCACCAACTCGATGCACATGAGTCTGAGTGAACTCTGGGAGTTGGTGATGGACAGGGAGGCCTGGCGTGCTGCGATTCATGGGGTGGCAAAGAGTCGGACAGGACTGAGCAACTGAACTGAACTGAATCTGCTTCAAAAATGAGTGGATATATACGTTTTCAAAGTGATTTAGAGTATGTGCCTGAACAGAACGAAACACTTTCTAATATAAGCTGATACATTAATCACATGCTGAAACTTGCCCTTTCCTCAATTTTGACTCTTCTTCTGCAATATGGTGCTACTGAAAATACACAGACCTTCCTATCAGACAGACTGGGGTTTGAGAATTGACTGCTTTGTTTCTTAGCTGTGTGACCTCAGGCAAGTTATCTTGTAACTAGTTATCTGTAAATGAGCCTGCTGTAAGGACTCAGTGAGGTCTGTATATAAATATAGCTCTTAGCATAGTCCTGACACCACAGGAGGTTCCCCATAGATGTCAGATCTCCTAGTTCAACAGCAAAGAGAGTAACCAGGACAGCTAACACTGACAGCATATGCATTATGCTCACCAGAAGGCAAATCTTATCTTTTCAAATTCTTCAGAGTCCCATCAAACAGGAACAACCAGTTACCACCCCGACTCCTCCCAAGTGGGAGGCTTCACTACATCTTCATTAAAGTGCTTCTTCTAACTCACGTCTGAAGGTAAGGTGTCCCTGCTCTACTGAATCCCTGGCGCAGTCCAAGCACAAACTTGGAGCTGTGTTCAGAGCTTGTGCATTAGCAAGCAGCTGCAATGTGGTTAGTTTCTTGCATTTATCAAAATAGCAAGTGGAATCACAAAGCCTCATCAAGGGCTTTCATGTTCTTCACTCTCTGGGTATTATTTGAGGTGTAAAAAGCATTTTGATACCAACAGGCAACATTATGTAATGGCTGGATTATGAACACTCAAGGTTTTCAGCGCCAGCAGCTGCCACAAGTGAGCTTTGAATGTATTTAATCAATGAACTATGAATCAGGTTAGGGAGCCCATAAACATAAATAAACCCAGAAATTTAACTTTCCCCTCGTTGCAGGACTGCTGATACCTAATGTGATGGATCGCACACTGCTTGCACTGAGGCCAATGCTGGAGTCGGTGGTGCTATTAAACGTCATGTCTTCCAGGCTCCACCATCCATCAGAAGAGATTGCTTGGAAATGGTTTGTCAGAGCTTGACTCACTGCTTTTGAAAAATCATCCCAGGATGTCTGTTTGCGAATATTTAAAGCACATATTGTGTTTTCACATTCAAAGTCATCAGCACCGTAGTTGCCTGGTTCAATCTCACCCACTGAAATCCTTAAGGGTATTTTAAGAGCATCTGTTGGAAGAAAAAAAAAAAAATTAGGGAAAAGAAATCCTGATAGGAAGTAAACCAGCAAAAATTTTACACAAAAAAGGAAAAGATATAAACATTTTGAAAACAAAGCAAAGGACAGCCATCCTTTTTAAACATCGAAGGAATATTTGTTTATTGGAGTAAATTTTGGTCTCCCAATCTCTCCACAGTTTCTTTGGAATCATGTTGCTTGAGCTCTTTATCTTTGTCTATTTAGCCGGTTCTACTTCCTGATTCCTTTGCTGGGCAAGATTCTCATATTCTTTCAAAAAGTGTCAGAGAAAACTGGAGCCCTCTCTTGACCCTGCACTCTCAACTGCCCTTCTCTTCATCTTCCTTGAAAACATCATGAAGAGGGCTTATTGCTGAACAGGTCAGTATGCTGAGGACAGTGGCTTCAGGCTCATACAGATTTTGGGCTTGGCTTCAGGATCACCTTCTACTGGCCATGTGTCCTTGCCTTACGTGGTCTATGCCCCAATTTCTCTATAAAATGGAAGGAAGCCACAAGTGAGTTCCTATGAAGAGTAAATGAATTTGTGTTTGGAGGGGCTTTAACACACTACTTGTATAACACATTATCTGTTAACACACTATTTTACAAGAACTAGTAGGTGTTTCATAAACGGTGAACAGTGCAGTAGAAGCTTTCAAAATAATCCTTCCAATCTCTCTGTGATACCAACTGAGGTATTCCCCCAGGTGGGCAGCACCCCATGTGCTTCTGTTCTCATGAACTGACTTATATGCAAGAGCCACTTGTCTTTAGTCCTAATCTTCATGTCGTTTAACACAAACTCTAATTAGTAAATTAAATTTCGCAGATACTGAAGAAATGAGTTCCTGCTTCTAGAAAATGAGAACACTTTTAAAACTGAACAAAGGAGCTGTTATAAAAGTTTTTAATGCGACATGGATGAGATGGCTAAATAAAATTAGAAAAAAATTGTCTTGAGACAGATATTGTCATTAGTTTGCTTCATAAATATGTTTAAATCCTCAAACACTAGAAGCCACAGATGAAACATTAAAGGTGTGATCTGTTCAAGTAAGAATACATGGCACTTCGATCAGGAGAACCATGTTAATATGAAGAGCTTCACCTAAAAGTTGATGAAAGAATTACTTGGAGTGTTTTAAATTAAAACAAAATGTTTAAAAATATGTTATTTTTATACTCCCCTTCTTAAACTTTTCTTCTTTTCCCATTAACTGGCCAACTTGTTGTTCAGTTCCTAAGTCTTATCTGACTCATTGTGACCCCAAGGACTGTATCATGCCAGGCTCCTCTGTCCTAAATTATTTCCCAGACTTTGCTCAAATTCATGTCCATTGAGTCAGTGATGCTATCTAAACATCTTATCCTCTGCCACCGCTTTTTCTGTTTGCCTTCAGTCTTTTCCAGCATCAGGCTTCTCTTGTGGCTCAGCTGGTAAAGAATATGCCTGCAATGAGGGAGACCTGGGTTCAATCCCTGGGTTGGGAAGATGCCCTGGAAAAGGCAAAGGCTATCCACTCCAGTAGACTGGTCTGGAGAATTTCATGGATGCTATAGTCCATGGGGCTGCAAAAAGTCGGACACGGGTGAGCAACTTTCACTTTCACCTTCCCAGCATCAGGGTCTTTTCCAATGAGTCAGCACTTCCCATACTGGAGCCTTAGCTTCAGTCCTTCCAATGAATATTCAGGGCTGACTTCCTTTAGGATTGACTGGTTTGATTTCTGGGCAGTCCAAGGGACTCTCAAGAGTCTTCCACAGCACCACAGCTGGAAAACATCAATTCTTTGACACTCAGCCTTGTTTATGGTCCAACTCTCACATCCACACATGACTTTTAGGAAAACCATAGCTTTGACTCTATGGACAAAGTGATGTCTCTGCTTTCTAATACACTGTCTAGGTTTGTCATAGCTTTCCTTCCAAGGAGCATGCATCTTTTCATGACTGCAGTCACCATCTACAGTGATTTTGGAGCCCAAGAAAATAAAAGTTTCTCCTTACTTCCAAAAGGACCAGATGCCATGGTCTTAGTTTTTTGAATGTTGAGTCTTAACCCAGTTTTTTTCACTCTCCTCTTTCACCCTCATCAAGAAGCCCTTTAGTTCCTCTTCACCTTCTGCCACTGCAGTTAGAGTTCTATCCTCTGCATATCTGAGCTTATTGCTATTTCTCCTGGCAGTCTTGATTCCAGCTTGTGATCCATCCAGCCCAGGATTTTGCATGATGTACTCTGCATGTGTACATGCTAAGGTGCTTCAGTTTTGTCTGACTCTTTGTGATCTCATGGACTATAGCCTGCCAGGCACCTCTGTTCATGGGATTCTCCAGGCAAGAACACTGGAATGGGTTGCCATGCCCTCTTTCAGAGATAGAACCCCTATCTCTTGTCTTTTGCATTGGCAGGCAGGTTCTTTACCATTAGCACCACCTGGGAAGCCCAGTACTGTAAATAGAAGTTAAATAAGCAGGGTGACAATATATAGCCTTGACGTACTCCTTTCCCAGTTTTGAACCAGTCAACTACTCTGTGTCCGGTTCTAACTGATGCTTCTTGACCTGCATACAGGTTTCTCAGCAGACAGGTAAGGGAGTCTGGTATTCCCCTCTCTTAAGAAGTTTTAACAAACTGTGGGATCCACACAGTCAAAGACTTAACATACTCACTGAAGCAGAAATAGATGCTTTTTCAGGAATTACCTTGCTTTTTCTATGATCCACAGGATATTGGAAATTTGGTCTCTGGTTCCTCTGCCTTTTCTAAATCCAGCTTATACATCTGGAAGTTCTTGGTTCACATACTGTTGAAGCCTAGCTTGAAGAATTTTGAGAATAACCTTGCAAACATGCAAAATGAGGGCAACTGTGTTTGAATATCTTTGGCATTGCTCTTCTCTGGGATTGGAATGAAAATTAACCTTTCTAGTCCTATGGCCACTTCTGAGTTTTCCAAATTTGCTGACATACTGAATGCACCCCTTCAACAGCATCGTTTTTTAGGATTTTAAGTAGCTCAACTGGAATTCCTTCACTTCTACTAGCTTTGTTCCTAGTAATGCTTCCTAAGGCCCACTTGATTTCACACTCAGGGTGTCTGGCTCTAGGTGAGTTACCACACCATTGTGGTTATCTGGGTCATTAAGACCTTTCTTGTACAGTTCTTTGGTGTATTCTTGCCCCCTCTTCTTAATCTCTTCTGCTTCTGTTAGGTCCTTACCATTTCTGTCTTTTATCATGCACCATCCTCACATGAAATGTTTCCTTGATAATTCCAAGTTTCTTGAAGTGATCTCTGATATTTCCCACTTAATTGTTTACTTCTCTGCACTGTTCATTTATGAAGGGCTTCTTCTTGTTCCTTGCTATTCTCTGGAATTCTGCATTCAGTTGGGTATATCTTTCCTTTCTCCTTTGCCTTCTCTTCTCTTCTCAGCTATTTGTAAAGCCTCCTCAGACAACCACTTTGCCATCCTGCATTTCTTTTTCTTTGGTATGGTTTTGATCACTAACTCCTATACAATGTTATGAACCTCAGTCTATAGTTCTTCAGACACTCTATCAGATCTACCCCTTTGAAGCTAGTCGTCACCATCACTGTATAATCATAAGGGATTTGATTTAGGTCATACCTGAATGGCTTAGTGGTTTTCCCTACTTTCTTCAATTTAAGCCTGAGTTTTGCAATAAGGAGCCCATGATCTGAGCTACAGGCAGCTCCAGGTCTTGTTTTTTTTTTTTTTTCTTTTTTGCTGACTATATAGAGCTTCTCCATCTTGGTCTGTGAAGAACATAACCAATCTGATATTGGTATTGACCACCTGATGATATCCACGTATGGTCAGCTCTTGAGTTGTTGGAAAATGGTATTTGCTATGACCAGTGTGTTCTCTTAAGAAAACTCATTAGCCTTTGCCCTGCTTCTTTATTTTGTACCCCAAGGCCAAACTTGCCTGTTATTCTGGGTCTCCCTTGACTTCTACTTTTTCATTCAAATTCCCTATGATGAAAAAAGATGTCTATCTTTTTTTGGTGTTAGTTCTAGAAAGTCTTGTAAGTCTTCATAGAAGCAGTCAACTTCAGCTTCTGCATCAGTGGTTGGCACATTGACTTGGATTACTGTGATGTTGAATGGTTTGCTTTGGAAATAAACCAAGATCATTCTATTGTTTTTGAGATTGCATCAAAGTATTGCATATTGGACTCTATGAGGGCTATTCCATTTCTTCTAAGTGATTCTTGCCCACAGTAGTAGATACAATGGTCATCTGAATAAATTTGACCATTCTTGTCCATTTAAGTTCACTGATTCCTAAGATGTTGATGTTCAATCTTGCCATCTCCTGCTTGACCACGTCCAATTTACCTGATTCATGGACCTAACATTCCAGGTTCCTATGCAATATTGTTCTTTACTGCAGCAGACTTTACTTTCAACACCAGACACATCCACAACAAAGCATCATTTCCGCTCTGGCCCAGACATTTCATTCTTTCTGGGGCTATTAGTAATTGCCCTCTGCTCTTCCTCGGTAGCATACTGGACACCTTCTGACACAGAGGGCTCATCTTCTGGTGTTATATCTGTTTGCCTCTTCATACTGTTGATTGGGTTCTCTTGGCAAAAAATACTGGAGTGTGTTGGTACTTCTTCCTTCAGTGGACCACATTTTATCATAACTCTTCACTATGACTTGTTCATCTTGGGTGGCCCCGATGGCAAGGCTCATGGCTTTACTGAGTTATGCAAGCCCTTTCACCACAAGAAGGCTATGATCCATAAAGAGGAAATGACCAACTACTAGATTTTATTTTCAGTCTTTACTTAACAGCTTCCAACATAACTGATCTCTCTGCTCTTCAATGCACTCCTCATGGATTTCCTCACACCTCACTGGTCATCCTCTAATGTTGTTCCTTTGCTGGCCCCTTCCCTTTTCGCAGACTTCTTAATAATAGAGTCTGGCAAGCCTCACTTATTTCTCTTATTTTTTTTCTATCTGTGTTCACTGCCTTCATAACCTAATCCAGTTCCATGACTTTAAAAACTATCTCTAGACTGCTGACTCTCAGATTTGTAAACCCAGCTCATACCCATCTTCACAATTCTTGCTGATCTGATACCTCCTACAGAGACACCCTAACAGACATCTCAAATTCATAATTCAAACTGTAACTCCTGATCTTTGTCGACAAAATCAGCTTCACCCACAGCCTTTCCCTTGACAGCTGAGGGCAACGCTATACTGCCAGTTGTTCAGGCTGAAAATCTGGGAAGTTATCCATAAATCCCCTCTCTCGTACTTCACAGTAAGTCATTAGGAAGTTCTGATGGCTTATCCTTAGCTGTATCCAGAACCCACATGTCCTTATCTACTACGATCCTGAACTGAGAAGTCATTGCTGGCTACATTAGGCCTGTGACTTCCTAGTTGATTTTTGACAAAGCAGTCAGAGACACCATTATAATGTATACCATTCTTATTAAGGACATTGCCAGGATTCACTTTTACAATTATTATAAGATTCTTTTGATTTTATCTTTTCTTGGTAATCATTTAAACAATTTTTTTGGAATACAGTTGATTTACAAGGTTGTATTAGTTAGAAGCTCACTTATGTCTAATAAGTCGATAAAAGCAAATTTTAACATGAAATAGCTAACAAATATCTTTTAAATAGGGTAGGAATGCCTATAATGTTCCTAAATTTTAAAATGACAAAAATTCTTAAAAAAAAAAAATACACCAGGTCCCATCACTCCTATGCTTAAACACTGTAATAGCTACCTTAAGTCCCCAAAATGGCTCCACCCTCCTCCCATCCCGTAAGTTCTTTGATCTGTCTTCTTACTTCCTTCCCTCACTGATTCCAACCCAGTCATTTGGCCCTGAGTGCCATTCTGCAGACACACATAGGCTCCTACTTGTTAGGGCTTCAGTCCCCTTGACGCTCTGCCTCCAAAGTTCTTACCTCAGAGATCCTCAGAGCTACCCCTTCCTCACCTCCAAGTGTTTGCTCAAATGTGTTGATGATGAGGCTGCCTGGCTATTATTTCAAAAGCTGAAACCCACCCTCTCACTCCCCATCCCTCTTAGTCTTTTATGCAGCATATATTACCATCTCACATACTATATAATGAATCATTTCTTATGTTTATTGTTCATATTCTGTCTCAATATTAGAATGTAAGCTCAAGACCACTACTGAGAGAGCTGGCTGACTGGAAGGGGTGAGTGATAATCCTGACATAAGAGGTCGTACTGTTTCATCTGATCCACCACTCTAGGTCGGTAGGTGCCCAATATGCTACTGGAGATCAGTGGAGAATTAACTTCAGAAAGAATGAAGGGATGGAGCCAAAGCAAAAACAACACCCAGTTGTGGATGTGACTGATGATAGAAGCAAGGTCCAATGTTCTAAACAGCAATACTGCATAGGAACCTGGAATGTTAGGTCCATGAATCAGGGCAAACTGGAAGTGGTCAAACAGGAGATGGCAAGAGTGAATGTTGACATTCTAGGAATCAGTGAACTAAGATGGACTGGAATGGGTGAATTTAACTCAGATGACCATTATATCTACTACTGTGAGCAGGAATCCCTCAGAAAACATGGAGTAGCCATGATGGTCAATAAAAATGTCCGAAATGCAGTACTTGGATGCAATCTCAAAAACAACAGAATGATCTCTGTTCATTTCCAAGGAAAACCATTCAATATCACAGTAATCCAAGTCTATGTCCCAGCCAGTGATGCTGAAGAAGCCGAACCTGAATGGTTCTATGAAGATCTCCAAGACCTTTTAGAACTAACACCCAAAAAAGATGTCCTTTTCCTTACAGGAGACTGGAATGTAAAACTAGGAAGTCAAGAAACACCTGGAGTAACAGGCAAATTTGGCCTTGGAATGCAGAATGAAGCAGGGCAAAGGCTAATAGTTTTGCCAAGAGAAGGCACTAGTCATAGCAAACACCCTCTTCTGACAACACAAGAGAAGACCCTACACATGGACACCGAATGGCCAACACTGAAATCACACTAATTATACTCTTTGCAGCCAAAGATGGAAAAGCTCTATACAGTCAGTAAAACAAGACTGGGAGCAGACTGTGTCTCAGATCATGAGGTCCTTATTGCCAAATTCAGACTTAAATTGAAGAAAGTGGGGAAAACAATTGGACCATTCAGGTATGACGTAAATCAAATCCCTTATGATTATACAGTGGAAATGAGAAATAGATTTATAGGACTAGATCTGATAGATAGAGTCCCTGATGAACTATGGACACAGGTTTGTGACATTCTACAGGAGACAGGGATCAAGACCATCCCCAAGAAAAAGAAATGCAATAAAGCAAAATGGCTGTCTGGGGAGGCCTTACAAATAGCTGTGAAAAGAAGAGAAGTGAAAAGCAAAGGAGAAAAGGGAAGATATACCCATTTGAATGCAGAGTTCCAAAGAATAGCAAGAACAGATAAGAAAGCCTTCCTCAGCAATCAATGTAAAGAAATAGAGGAAAACAACAGAATGGGAAAGACTAGAGATCTCTTCAAGAAAATTAGAGATACCAAGGGAACACTTCATGCAAAGATGGGCTCGATAAAGGACAGAAATGGTCTGGACCTGACAGAAGCAGAAGATATTAAGAAGAGGTGGCAAGAATACACAGAGGAACTGTCCAAAAAGATCTTTACAAACCAGATAATCATGATGGTGTGATCACTCATCTCAAGCAGGACATCCTGGAATGTGAAGTGGGCCTTAGGAGCATCACTATGAACAAAGCTAGTGGAGGTGATGGAATTCCAGTTGAGCTGTTTCAAGTCTTGAACGATGATGCTGTGAAAGTGCTGCACTCAATATGCCAGCAAATTTGGAAAACTCAGCAG
>SJYA01000729.1:2177669-2318581 GCA_006410615.1 Neotragus moschatus
CTGGAATCAAGATTGCTGGGAGAAATATCAATAACCTCAGATATGCAGATGATACCACCCTTATGGCAGAAAGTGAACTAAAGAGCCTCTTTTTTTTTTTTTTTTTCTAAAGAGCCTCTTGATGAAAGTGAAAGAGGAGAGTGAAAAAGTTGGCTTAAAGCTCATCATTCAGAAAACTAAGATCATGGCATCGGTCCTACCACTTCATGGCAAATAGATGGGGAAACAGTGGAAACAGTGGCTGACCAATTTTCTGAGCTCCAAAATCACTGCAGATAGTGATTGCAACCATCAAATTAAAAGACACTTGAAGGAAAGATATGACCTACCTAGACAGCATATTCAAAAACATTACTTTGCCAACAAAGGTCTGTCTAGTCAAGGTTATGGTTTTTCTAGTAGTCATATATGGATGTGAGAATTGTACTAAAAGAAAGCTGAGTGCAGAAGAATTGATGCTTTTGAACTGTGGTGTTGGATAAGACTCTTAAGAGTCCCTTGGACTGCAAGGAGATCCAACCAGTCCATCCTAAAGGAGATCAGTCCTGGGTGTTCATTGGAAGTAATGATGTTGAAGCTGAAGCTCCAATTTTTGGCCACCTGATGCGAAGAGCTGACTCATTTGAAAAGACCCTGATGCTGGGAAAGATTGAGGGCAGGAGGAGAAGGGGATAGAGGATGAGATGGTTGGATGGCATCACCGACTCAATGGACATGAGATGGACAGGCTCCGAGAGTTGGTGATGGACAGGGAGGCCTGGCGGGCTGCGATTCACGGGGTCGCAAAGAGTTGGACACGACTGAGTGACTGAACTGAACTGAACACTCCATATTCACACACCTGCAAGTGAAACTTTCACAGCATGTGCTGAGAAGCATATACTCTTAGAGCTGTAATGGAACCATTTGGTTATCTTCCTAGACAGACGGGCAATCAGATTTGAGAGATAACTGACCTGCCTACATTTACACTGTCATCTAAAGCAAACTACTTGGCCATGATTTTTTTTTGGGGGGGGTACCTTCCTAGTTTCATGTCTAGAAAGATAAAGATAATCTAAGTCAGAAGTAGAAAAGCAATGATTATTAAGTATTGTCCAAGATTAAAGACGAGAAAGACCTAGCACTGTTTCAGTAATTATGTAAAAAGCCATTCTACATGGAAAAATACAAATATCCCATTTATAATCAGTGTTTCTATAGCAGCCAGTGTTCAATGGAAGTTAAGAAGAGAATGAGAAAACTGANGATTATTAAGTATTGTCCAAGGTTAAAGACGAGAAAGACTTAGCACTGTTTCAGTAATTATGTAAAAAGCCATTCTACATGGAAAAATACAAATATCCCATTTATAATCAGTGTTTCTATAGCAGCCAGTGTTCAATGGAAGTTAAGAAGAGAATGAGAAAACTGAAGCTGCATCAGTATCTTTCCCACAGTCCCAGAAGCCCCTGCACTGTGGATGCTGGAGAAGCAGCGCAGCTGCACAGGGCACTCACTCAGATTCTCCAGCAGGTGCTTGCAGTCATCAGTAGCAACATCGTGTGCGGTCTGGTTACACTTATCTCTTCTTTCCGGCTCCAGCCCTCCGTGCCCACACAGGACTTCTAGGCAGTTCTGTGAAGACAAGAACTCCATTACCTCCTGTCCAAATGAATCAACTCAAGTGAAATTCCAAGGGAAGAGTCAGTGGCCTATAGCAAGCCAATCAGGAATTCTCAATCAGAAAGCTTATTTCTTTTCCAACAACCCAAATATACAGATTAATCTAAACACCGTCTCCCTGTGAAAAGCAAAGAGGGCTTCATTTACATGTGATTCACAGGATCAAAACACTGCTGCTCTTAGAACAGTCTCTTAGGTTTCAAGTGAAAAAACTGGCTTACTAATCACTCAGTTTGCAGAGTGCCATTAAGGAAAAAAGACTTGGGCAGACGGTATCCTTTTATGGTAATCTGGAAATACAAAAAGACTTCTGCTACAACTGAAAGCCCAGCGTTGTCTTCTAGACCAGGTATTGTCTTCCTGGTCATAAAAGTTCAGGGTTCCAATTCTGTCCCAGAGTCCTTGTAACCACAAATGTATTTTGGATATTATGTTGTCTTATTTTTATTTTAAAATTATATGTAAACACCACATTTTGTCAGGTTTTAGAAAAACATTCTCAATAGACATGGAAATTATGTGCCCTTGCCTTTTCAGTTTCTTCTAGGTTGCTCCAGTGAGTCTCCACTCAAAAGGTATCACTAGCCTTTGAGGTGAAAGGTCTTAGTTTTCCAAAGTTTTTCAATTCAAAATGGTAGACAGACAATATATATATACACACAAACATTTTCAAGTAAGTGCAAGGCAGGATACTACATTAGGATACGTTATCAAGGAGCTCTGCTATTTCAACTTCTACTACTGTCTAATTTGTCAACTGATTTCCCATCAAAGCACAAAACGGAATAAACCAGAAACCATGAAAAGGAACTAACAACCAAAACAAGTACTGTTCTTTTCATCACTTTCCTACATGCACACACACACCTATACACACACACACACACACACACACACACACACACACACACAGGCTTTGGGCTGACTTTCGCTTCTGATAACACAGTAAACTAGGCAGTCTGAACAACATTCCCTAATCTTGCTGTAAGATACTTTTTTGTGTGTTTTATAAAACATGTTTTCCTTACTGATGTATAATATCTATGTAGAAAAGTACATAAATAAGTGTGAAGCTTGCAGAATTATCACAAAGTGAACACATTTGTAGGAGGAGTACTCTGGAAGCCCCCTTAATGTTCCATCTCAACCACTAATCCCTCCTTTCTCCTCACAAAGGCAGCTACTACTATGATTTCTAAGATGAGAAGTCCACTTGGCCTGTTTTAAGAGTTTTATATAAATGGAACCATATTACAGGTACACTTTTATATCTGGCTTCTTTTCATTCACCACAATGCTATAAAATTCATACATGTATTAGGAACAGTTATAACTCAATTCATCCTATTTTAAAAGTACTGTGTATCACATGGATATACCACAATTTATCTCTACTCTTGTTGGTGGACATTTGGGTTCTACTACAGACATTCTGATACGTGTCCTCTGGCAGACACAGGTACACATTTCTACTGTGTATAAATACAGAGTTGGTCGGCTGGGGCACAGGGTATGTACATGTTCTGTATCTGTGTATATTGCAAAGAGCTTTTAAAAGTGGCTATACCAAACTCCACTCCTACCAGGAGTATATTTGAGTTCCAGTTGCTTCCTATTGCCTCCTAAACATATTTTATTTTCTTAATAAGCATAGTTTATTTGGTAACTGCCCCTAGGACGGGCTAGGAAATCTTGCAGTTGACATTGTGTTTCTAGTTTAGTCTATGTTGGTCTGGAGTAGCAGTTCACCAGCAGGGAATTTAGCAGAAAAGAAAACCCTCAGGCCCAACTGATTCAGAAATTCTGAGGTTGGGGCCCAGCAACCTGTATTTTAACAAGCCCTTCAGGTGATGGTGAAATTAGAGAACCACTGTTCTAGACTCTTACTGATCCTTACTTTGTACTGTTTTGAGTCTTGAAACAAAGAACCATTAATCATAGAGTGTTATACTACGAGGCGAGCTTTGAAAACCACCAGGATACAAGTCCTCTATCAGATATGTGAATTGCAAATATTTTTCTAGTCTTTGGTTTGTTTTTTGTTCTCTTAACAGTGTCTTTCAAAGACAAGAGTTTTTAATTTTGATGAAGTTCAGTTTATCAGTTTGTTCTACGGATTGTGCTTCTGGTGTTGCGTCTGAGATATCTTTTCCTAACCCAAGGTCACAAAGGTTTTCTCCTATGTTTTCTTTTAGAAATTTAATTGTTTTAGGTATTACCTTTAGGTCTATGATCTGAATTAGTTTTTGTATGTGGTATGACATGGGACAAAGTTAATCTTTGGGTATGTGGACATGCACGTACTTGTCCAAGCACTGTTTGTTGAAAANGCGTGCTGCGATTCATGGGGTCACAAAGAGTTGGACACGACTGAGTGACTGAACTGAACTGAACTGAATATCTCTCAAGAATATAGATGCAGTAATTCTAAAGAAAAAAAGTGAGGTTTATCTATAATACAATGTTTTAACATTAGAAAAATTAATCAATGTAATTTACTATATCACAGACTAAAAAGAATAACCCCATATAATTATCTCAAGAGACACAGAAAAAGCATTTGATATGTGCACATGGACAAATCTAACATGTAGTCCTGATAAAAACTCATCAAACTAGGAATACAAAGGAACATCCTCAATTCGATAAAGGATATCTATAAAAACTCTACAGCCAACATCATACTTATTGCTCAAAGACTAAAAGCTTTTTCCTTAAGATCAAAAACAAGACAAGTACAACATTAGTCAATGAAATAAGGCAAGAAAAAGAAATAGAAGCCTTCCAGATTGGAAAGGAAGAGGTAAAACTATCTTTTTTCACAGACATGATCATCTCTGCAGAAAATCCAATAGAACCTCCCCAAATCCACTAGCACTAATAAGTAATTAGCAAGGCTGCAGGTTACAATATATAAAATTCTATTGTATCTCTATATAGTAGCTGCTGCTGCTAAGTCGATTCAGTCGTGTCTGACTCTGTGTGACCCCATAGGCGGCAGCCCACCAGGCTCCCCCATCCCTGGGATTCTCCAGGCAAGAATGCTGGAGTGGGTTGCCATTTCCTTTTCTAGTGCATGAAAGTGAAAAGTGAAAGTGAAGTCGCTCAGTCCTGTCCAACTCTTCGAGACCCCATGGACTGCAGCCTACCAGGTTCCTCCGTTCATGGGATTTTCCAGGAAAGAGTACTGGAGTGGGGTGTCATCGCCTTAGCAACAAACATTAAAAACAAATAAAAACTAGTATTGTTTATAATACAAAGGTAGGTATAAATCTGACAAAATATGTAAAAGACCTATGCCCTCTATACTACAAAATAACTGATAGGAAAATTAAGGAAGACTAAAATAAATGGAGAGAGATACTGTCTTCATAGATTGGAAGGCTCAGCATTGTTAGGATGTCAGTTCTCTGCAAACTGATCCGTAAATTCAATATAATCTCAATCAAAATCCAGAATATTAGAATTTAACTGATTCCAAAATTATACAGAAATGAGAGAAACTAGGCTATCCAAAACAGCTTGAAAAAGTATATAAAGTTGGAGATTTAACTATACCTGATTCTAAGACTTATTGTAAAGCTACAGTTACCAAGATGGTATGCTACTGGTGTTAAGACAGACAATAGATCAAACAAATAGAATATATGGACAATCAATTTTCATCAAAGGTACAAAAAAGACAGTTTATCAGGGAAAGGACAATCTTTTCAACAAACAGTGCTTGGACAAGTAAGTGCATGCCCACATACCCAAAGATTAACTTTGTCCCATATCACACCATATACAAAAACTAATTCAGGTCATAGACCTAAAGGTAATACCTAAAACGATTAAATTTCTAAAAGAAAATATAGGAGAAAACCTTTGTGACCTTGGGTTAGGAAAAGATATCTCAGACACAACACCAGAAGCACAATCCATAGAACAAACTGATATAAACTGAACTTCATCAAAATTAAAAACTCTTGTCTTTGAAAGACACTGTTAAGAGAACAAAAAACAAACCAAAGACTAGAAAAATATTTACAATTCACATATCTGATAGAGGACTTGTATCCTGGTGGTTTTCAAAGCTCGCCTCGTAGTATAACACTCTAGGATTAATGGCTCTTTGTTTCAAGACTGAAAACAGTACAAAGTAAGGATCAGCAAGAGTCTCGAACAGTGGTTCTCTAATTTCACCATCACCTGAAGGGCTTGTTAAAATACAGGTTGCTGGGCCCCAACCTCAGAATTTCTGAATCAGTTGGGCCTGAGGGTTTTCTTTCCTGCTAAATTCCCTGCTGGTGAACTGCTACTCCAGACCAACATAGACTAAACTAGAAACACAATGTCAACTGCAAGATTTCCCAGCCCGTCCTAGGGGCAGTTACCAAATAAACTATGCTTATTAAGAAAAAAAGTTGATTTACTACTTTTTAATTAGTTAGTGCTTAGTTGTGTCCAACTCTTTTCAGCCTCATACTCTGTAGCCTTCCAGGCTCCTCTGTCCATGGGATTTTCCAGGCAAAAATCCCATGGACAGAGAATACTGGAGTGGGTTGCCATTTCCTGCTTCAGGGGACCTTCCTGACCCAGGGATCACACCCGGGTCTCTTGCTTCTCCTGCGTCGGCAGATGGATTCTTTACCACTAGCACTACCTGGAAACTTCTTAATCAGCTAGAGATATCTATAAATGTGAATCAGAGCTTCTGATCAGAGAGACATAACAACCATGACATCACCGAGTTGGCATGATTCTAAGCCTTGCCTCTTTGTTGAATACACATTTTGGTTTCTACAAAGCTGTTCAGACTTCACACTGGAAAACACACACAGTCTTACCCCAACCACCCCATAACGGCAACATGGAAGAAAACAGCAAACCCAGCTGAAGACTGTCAACCTTCCCTAAACCTGTACTAATGCCCCACCCCCATGCAGGGCTGTCATCAAGTCTCACCGTCCAAGATGGCCCATTGATTGTCAATCTCTGTATGTTTCAGGTAGGAGTCTTCAATGGTGGGGTCATAGTCAGGTACAAAGATCTTCTGGAAAAACTGGATGGTGAGGGCGCTCTTGCCCACACCCCCGTCTCCCACCACCACCAGCTTGTACGTGGGGAGGTTGTCGCTGGGGACTGCACTCGTTGCCATGTTGCTGGTTGGTCAGACCTGAGGAGGCAAGACATGTGGAATGAGGTGGGGGGCTTCCTCCTCTTTGACTCAGGGGAAAATATTCACAGGGTTTCCTTTCTTCTTCTAGAGTAACAAATACTCCCAACTGTACAAATGAAGACCTGCCAAAGAAAAGTACCAACCCTGATCCCTCACCCAGAGACTGTAACTGTTAAAATGACTTATTCAATCATTTACTGGAAACCAACTATGTGCCAGGCCTGGCCTTGGGGACATAATACTAGTAGATGCCATGGAGTCTTTAACCAGCCAAAGGCCATGTCAAACAAGATATAACCACCACTGAATTCTGCACTATATTCCTGGACAGCTAAACACATGGGCATTGGTCTGAGCAGGGAGGGCATAGAGGTTCACCTTTCACATCGAGTCTGGTCATTGGATTGAAGTGCTGAGAAGGATGGGAGGTTCTCTGAGCTCAATGGAAAGAGGAGCATAAGAGCTTAGCACACCTGAACTCAGAGTCCTGAGCCCCTTCTGACTCTCAGAATTCAGTGATCCTGGCTCCAGTCTCTGGCCAACTTGCCTCTGATCATGCAGAAAGTCATGTGAGAATCTCATGACATCTGGTCAACCCATCTTTTAGTTGGGGAGGAAGAAGAGGAAGATCAGAGACAAGCTTTATGTTGATGGTGTGGAGTCCAGAGAGGGCAGTGGTTCTTAACCAGGGGCAAAATGCAATGCCTGGAGATGTATTTAGATGCCAAAACCAAGCGAGTGCTACTAGCATCCCATCAGCAGAGGTCAGGGATGCCGCTAAGCATCCTATATTGCCCAGGAAATTCCCCCTCCCAGCACATAATCATCCAACCTGAAGTGTCTAGAGTGTCAGGTGACTAGGCAGGGGCTGGAAACATGGGACTTAGATTCCAAAAAACAATTGAGCCTGAATAGCTCAGGACTGGCTGTGCAGAGGAGACAGCAGAGACATGAAGAGTGGTCTTTGGAAACTGTATCACAAAGTGACAAGGAGGAGAGGTGGGCAGGGAGCATGGAAGGAGCACTCAGAAAAACAGGAGGGAAACTAGGACCTGTCACAGCAAAGGAAGCCCAGAGTTTCCAGAAGGAGGAGGGTGACAGCATCAAGGCTAAACACTGGTGGGGGAAACAGGAGGAGAGTCATCTAAGGAAGAATTTGGGGATGTGGCCAGAGACCTAAGCTGCTCACTGCAGACGCTGCTGGAGGGAAGTACAAACCCCCTGCGGTGGGCCATCCCCGGGTGGCTTCAGGGCTGGTACAAGGCTGGGGGGTGGCATGCCAGGAGGCAGTGCACCGCTGTCCTGTTTCTCTGCTGCTTGGGAATGCCACCAACTGAGCCACAGTTTCCTTACCTAACAGATTAAAGGGCTGAGTTTTCACAGTTGTTCTTAGCTCGAAGAGTCCTCCATTCTAGATTTCAACAGAAAGGGTGTTAGACACAAATGTGTATTAGGAGGCCACCCTGATTTGCATGGGGGTATAGGCGATTATGCAGTTACTGAAGCTTGATGTTGACATTTAGGATTTCCCTGCAGTGGCGGGGAAGTAGGCACTTTTATACATTGCGGGTGAGAGTATAAATCTGTCCAAACCAGGCTGAAGAGTACACTTGCTTAAATATGTCAAAATTTAAAATGGACATATCCTCTTTTAAAGCTATACCGCATGTGAGAATGTAGTCCAAGGAGGTAATCAGACAAGTGTACAAAGATGTTAAGAACAGGGGTAAAAATGGAAGTAACTTAAATACTGGGTAGATAGGGGAAGAGTTAAAAGTTTATCCATACAATGAAATACTAGATAGCCATTAAAAAAAGGATGCTACTGACTAGCCTAGAGAAAGTGTACAATGTATATTTTAAAAAACAAGCTGTAAAACAGCAAGTACATATGACTACATTTCCAGGAAGTTACCCACCTCTGAATCTACATGTCTGTGTGCTTCCAGGCACGGAGAGGATTGGCAGGTAGCTGTCTCTAAGGCAGATTTGGGGCCCTTTTTCAATTTTCTACAATAAGCATGTATTCTATTTGTGTATTAGAAGAGCCGGACAATATTATAAATGTTCAGGCCACCTGGAAATGTGTGAGTTCCTGTCCTCTTGAGTGGGAATTTAAGCTCCCCTGGTGCAGGGATGAAAGGACCAGGTGCCAGTTAAGCCCCAGCATCTGGCTCCCTCATCCCCCCAACAGGCGAGGATAATGGTGAGGACAAGCTCTGGCTTCAAGGCACTGAGCGCTCCCACATGGCCAAGCTGGTGGCCCCAAAGGGCCGAGGGGTGCGGAGGGAGACAGAAATGGGGCCGGGGGAGGGCACGGGCCACTCTCTGTCTTCTCTGCCTCTCGGGGGTCAGGGGAGTCTGATGTCAGCTCCTCACTGCCTCTCCTTAACCGCTGACCTAGCCTGAGGAGGGTGGTGACAGATGGGCCAGAGAGACTGTGTCTGCCTGTGAGAGGCTGTTTTTAAAGCTCCCTTCCAAGGAGATATGAGCGAGTATGCATTAAATAAATAAGCTCCCAGGATATAATGTATAGCATAGGCAATATAGTCAATATTTCACAATAACTTTAAATGGAATATAATCGATAAAAATTTTGAATTACTATGTTGTACACTTACAACTAATATCAACTATACCTCAATTAAAAAAAAAAACAGATAAAAATGAAACCTATCTTCCCTTCTCGCTGGCAGCAATGTGAATAAAAAATACTAAGCGAGTGGAAAGGTATCAGGAAGGAAAATAGTTTCTCTTGATTTTCTTTTCAAAATAAAACAAGAAATACATCATAAATATGATAGGGGACATGAATCCAACCTTTGAGGCGGCGCTCAAACCACCCACAGCAGAATCACCAGGGGACCTGAAAAAACTGCCCTCTGCCTGCAAGCGAGGCAGCTGGTAGGAAGCAGATGAGGCCAATTTCTTTTCACAGTGCCCAGCGCTCAGGGGTTGAGCCCAAGAGATCACAGGGCAGGGGGTAATTCAGAGCTCCCTCCAAATTCAGATGCAATGGAGCAGGGTTAGAATGCATGGTTAACACAAACACTGGACTGGTCCCTCGTAGGGGAAAACCCTTTAGCGCTTCCCATAGCAGATGGTGATTCATTGGACATTCATGGCTGACCTCTCACACTGCTCTCTCCCAAGCAACTGTGTTTTCCAGTGTACCCTGAGGTCATGCGGTGCCCTTTGCCCACCCCACCCCCACGAGGACCTAGGGGAAAGAGCCCAGGCCCAGGAATCGCCTCCCATGGGCGGTGCCCCCTCCAACACATGTCCCACAGCTCCTGGTGCAGAGGCCCCCACTACTCGTAGAGGACTTAAAGTCCTCTATACTTACTGCACATAACAGGGGAGGGCTGCATCTCACCCTTCCATCACCTGGCCTGGCACAGCATCAGCAAGGACAGATGTTAGCCAGAGGTACCAGGGCCCATCAATGGCTTTTTTTCTTTCTTTATTTGGCTGCACCAGGTCTTAGTTGTGGCATGTGGGATCTTAGTGCCCTGACTAGGGATTGAACCCGGGTCCCCGGAATCGGAGCAAGGAGTCTTAGCCACTGGACCACCAGGGAAGTCCGAGCAACCATTAGACGACCCGTCACACAGTGCCAGCCTCTCCACACAGCCGGCTCAGAGGTGGCTCACTCAGCCACAGGTTGGGACTGTCTCCCTCCCCTCCCAAGCGCGACTGGTCACACAGATAAGACGCTCCTGGAACCAAGTATGAGCCTAGGAGGAAAAGAAGGTTTGCAAGGGTGGGACTGGAGTCCAGAAAACTCCCCAGTCCATAAGGTCTCTTGGGCAGAACCTCCTCTGAAATAATCCCTGACTCAAAGGATGTCTTTGTAAACAGGGAAGGCAGTCAAAATGCCAAGGGGCGTGTACCACCCTCCTACAAAGTCGGCTGATCTCACGTGGTGTGGAGAAAGGTTTTTGAAAGTCACCACAGGGTAAAAGGTTGGCTGGTGGTTAAGTAGCAAACTGCTTCCATTTACAACATCCCTCTGCTCTCCGGCCTGTTCAACTAGACATATCTTGGACATCATTCTAGAACACTGGTTCTTCACCGTTTGGGGGTCAGAGATGGCCCCTCGGAGGTGGGAGGGTGAAATAAGGTGGGTCTGGGGCTGCCTTTAAAGTCTCCCCGCTGATTTTCCATGCCCGATACTCTCCCAACCCACCAGCTGAGTGACCTTGGGTGAGTTAACCTTTCGCAGCCTCAGTTTCCATTAATACTTGTAAGATGGGGTTGGCTAGAGAACCATCTTTTGCAGGATCGCTCTAAGCATGAAATTAAAATGTATGAGAGGAGCCTGGCTCAGAGAAGGTGCTCAGATGTCTGTTCTCTTGCCTTGTTTACTTTGTTCCCAGAAGACAGTTCCACAGACTCCCTCCCTCCACTCTTGGGGCTCAGCAATTCCCAGCCTCCTCCCCCGCCCCCATCAGAGGCCCCACTGCCACCTCAGCTGCCTTGCAGTCGGATTAAATAGGCTTGTGTGGCAACGTCACCCGTCATTTAGAACACTGTTTCCATGGGAAATGGCTCTGAGGTTCCAGGCAGCCCACTCCACTCAGAAACCAACTTTTGGAACAGCAGCCACCGGGCAGAGGAGGCGGCTGAATGCTGGCTGCCATGGCAACCACCGCTCCCAGAGCCCCTCCCAGTGCACAGGCAACCCAAATTCTATCTCATATTGGAAACTTCTTCCTAAAAGCCAGTATCACTGTCTGGACGATTTTAGTGACGTGTATATGAAAACTTCAGGCATCTTTCAGCTGATAAATAAGCTTTTCTGGTGGCTGTCTTTTGCTCCTTTCCTCTCCCCAGAATTAGCACC
The DNA here is from genome assembly GCA_006410615.1 of Neotragus moschatus. Taxonomy (NCBI): domain Eukaryota; kingdom Metazoa; phylum Chordata; class Mammalia; order Artiodactyla; family Bovidae; genus Neotragus; species Neotragus moschatus. The sequence goes on from SJYA01000729.1 coordinate 2,189,342, forward strand.
ATCCTGCATGGGTTGAAGTTATTTCCTGAATGGCAGGTTCACCTCCCCAGCAACTGGGGAGCTCCATGTGGACAACAGCCACGTCTCCTCAATCCTTTGCTACTCATGCAGCCAGGCAGGGATGTATACCCCTTAGACTGTATTTTGACTACTCAGCACTGCCCAGTGCAGACTTCCACCCAGCCCGCCCTCCCTTGGATCAAGAAGCAGGGCAAGACACCAGCTCTTCTGATAGGGGCAGCCTCGTGGCCCTAGGAGGTGTGTGTGTGTGGGTGGGTGGGGTGGGCTTAGGTGGACACAGGACCCCTGAATAACCTTTTCACCCAGCAATTTTCAAAGTGTGCTTGGAAGTGGGGGATGGTTCCTGACACCTCCTGGGAAGTCTTGGGCAAAGACTCTGTTCTCGGAAGAATGGGGTTGAGGAGGGGTGTCAGTCATAGCCTTGGACTCTCCAGCCAGGCAGCTTGAGTTCCACTCAGTTGTCTCTGAGTCACACAGGACTGCCTGTGTGACAGGGAGCAAGTTTCTTAATTTCCGGGAGCCTCAGTTTCTCCATCTATAAAATAGAACAGAACCCTCGAGAATGCGTAATTATAGTCCCAGTGGAAAAAAACCTGGGGATGGGGGTCCCCGAGTAAGGGCATATTTGCACTGATGTGGTAAGTAGCCGGGCCCCTGGGGTCCCTCCAGTGTGGTAGGCCCCAGTGATCTGGACCTTGCCCACCCCGTCCTGAAGATGCCCGTACCGTAGAGGGCTGCTGGAGGACCCAACACAGTAACGAATGCCTAGGACAGCGGTGGGCCCCAGCAGCCCCTCAGAACAGCAGTGCCCAGTGGCTATTATCCCTCACCAAATCTGCCCCCTTCTCCCTAAGTTCCCAGTTTCTAGGGCTTCTACAGAGCTTATTTCCCAAAAGAATAGTCCAGAACATTGCCCATTTTCCCAAGTGGACACAGGGTAAAAGACGACTTTGGCCGCAGACACTGTCAAGGGACTCATTGGGCTTCCTGGCCTCTCCATGCACCCCACTCCGCCAGCACCACTTCCAAACAGTGCCATGTAGTCCTGGTCAGAATAAGAGGTGCCCAGGAGAAGCCTCACAGCAGTAACAACCCCCCCATTTAGAGGGCACCAGCTGGGTATGGATCAGACACCAAAGGTAGGCTTGGTGCCATCATGTCACACTGCCTGGAATTCTTCTGGTTATTTTTGCAGCACCACAGTACATTTCTTGGACTGTCTTTGTGATTCATAACCCAAAGGACACTCTTCATCCTCCCTGACCACAAGAACCGTGGTAGTGGTCATCCCAGAGCCTCCCCCAAAGATGCTACCAACTTAATTGAAGGTTTAGTTTCATTGCTTTTTGCTTCTCTGTTTCTAGACTAATCATTTTAAAGATTCCTTCCTAAACTGATCAGTTGAACTGCAAGTTGTCTGGTAAATCAAGCTGGAAGAGGGGACACATTCATTATTAATACAGCTCTTGGGAGAGTGAAGGGACTTTCATTCACATTGAGTGGAATCAGCCTGGGGAAGTTAATCTCATCTCTGTGATGTCTGGGTGTGCCCAGTGCAGGGGGATGAGGACACACTGTGGGGGAGGACCCAACCCCTGTGGAGGAAACGGCTCTGCATTCCAGGAGCTGCCCTTCCCTTCTGCACAATTCCCAGAAACGGGCAGCTTCCCTGGGGGCTGCTGATTGGCAGCGAGTGCATAAGTGATGTGCAGGCCCGCCAGGGGTCTAGGCCACTCGGCATCCCTAAGGCTCCATTCTCACCCCAGGAGACTTTGCCCCACCCGTTGTCTCCCACCTTGGCTATTCCCAGGCCAGCACTGTCACTGCCTCACTCAGGCCCTCCAGGAAGCTACTGGTGCATTCAGCTTAATCATTAAGACTTAACCACCTATGGCTGATTTACGTTGATATATGGCAGAAACTGACACTATACTATTGTAAAGAAATTATCTTCCAATTAAAAGTAAACAAGTTTAGAATGAAAAAAAAGATGACCACCAACCCAACTGTGTGTGTTATTTTATGCTGGACAGGACCTTAAATATCATCAGGTCTAGATGGTGAGTATATGGCATGGGTGCCCCTCCTTCCCAGAGCCAAGGCAGATATCGAAGTCCACTGTGCTCCTCTTCCCTGCTCAATCTTACAACCCTTTTCAATGCAGCGCCCTTGGCAGCCAGAACCAGACAATTGGTCCAGAGATGAAACTTATTTGCCACCCCAGATGGAACCCAGTCATGTTTGACTCTTTGCAATCCCATGGACCGTAGCCTGCCAGGCTCCTCTGTCCATGGAATTCTCCAGGCCAGAATACTGAAGTGGGTAGCTGCTTCCTTCTTCAGGAGATCTTCCCAACCCAGGGATCGAACCCAGGTTCTCACATCACAGGCAGATTCTTTGCTGTCCGAGCCACCAGGGAAGCCCCACTGCTCTTCAGGTTCCCTCCAAAACATCCCACGTACTGGCCATCCTGTTCCGTGGGAGGGGCTCAGGACCTTTAGGCGGAGCCTGTCTGGCTATCTCTGGAGAACTCTGCTAATGGATCAGCCCATGCTTTTCTACTCAGTCAAATCCAAGTTCCTCTGCCAGGATCACACCTGGACTGCAGCAGCAGAGCAGAAATACCAGCAATACCAGACCAGAAGTCCAGAGATCCAGGCAAAAGCCACTGCTTGAAGTAAGTCAGGTGAGGAAAACAATGCCCCTGACCTTCCTCATGAACCCAAGTACGACGTGCTTCCGTATGTCACAGCATTACCACTTGGGCCTTACTTGCTAGTCTGTGGGTGCCTCCTGACTGAGCCTGAGAGCTTAGCCATCTACAACCAGCACTGTGAGTCCCAGAGTGGGTGTGCGGAAACGACCTGCTGCAATAATTATAACAGTGGCCCTGTTAAAAATAATAGGAACATTAAATTAATGTAAGCAATGTGTCTGAGACTATTGGAGGATTTTACTAAATTAACTTATTTAATTCTCATAACAGCCCTATGAGGTATAACTTAATTGTCCCCATTTTACAGTTGAAGAAACTGAGACACGAAGAAGTAAAATAACATTTCTCTCTTTCTCTTTTTTTGCCATGCCCCGTGGCTTGTGGGATCTTAGTTCCCTGACTGGGGGCTGAACCTGGGGCCCTCAGCAATGAGAATGTGGAGTTCTAACCACTGGACTGTCAGGAATTTCCCAAACTTCTTTTAGGTCATCAGCTAGAAAGCAAGAGTGACAGGATCCGAAACCACGCATTATCGCTCCAGAGCGTGTGGCCAGCCCATCAGGCCAGGCATCCTCTCGTGATAGGCAGGATACTGCAGGGACAGAGTCAGGCCAGGCCAGAGAGAGAAGAGCCAGAAGCGCTGGGAAGAGGCCGGCAGTGAGCTGGGGAGGTGGTGTTAGAGTCAGGGCAATCTCCGTGACTAGACTGCTGCCCCCAGAGGAGCAGCTGAGCAGGTCGGCACCCAAGAGCCATCCGGGCAAATGCTAGTCTCTGGGAACAGACACGCCATCCCCCCCGTCCCCTATCCTGACTGTGACCAAGCAGGACATAGGGCTGGTACTGACAGGTGCTCCTGTTTTGAGGATCAGAGAGGAAGCGGAGGGGTCAAGTGGCTGCTCAGCGTCGTGGGGGCACCAGGGCTCTGAGACCTCATTTTCTAGCACCCTGGCTGGGACCCTCTCCACTGTGCTCGTCCCTGCCTCAGTCCATCCCCTTGTGGCCTTACACACCGGTTGCTCCTTGCCCAGCTTGGGGCTGTGCCTCACTTAAAATCCCTCACCAAGGAGCCTGAGCTAGGAATCACACAATTGCAAACTTTGACAAGTTACATTCTGTACCTCGGTTTTCTCTTCCGTGAAAGTGGAGACGGCACCGTTTGACTTGTGGGGGTCTGGCTCACAGACAGTGTTCATTAAACATCAGGTAGTTACCATCATTTCTCTACCATAATGCCAAAGAATTGATGCCTTCAAACTGTGGTGCTGGAGGAGACTCCTGAAAGTCCCTTGGACAGCAAGGAGATCAAATCAATCAATCTTAAGGGAGATCAACCCTGAATATTCACTGGAAGGACTGAAGCTACAGCTCCAGTATTCTGGTCATCTGATGAGAACAGACGACTCATTGGAAAAGTCCCTGATGCTGGGGAAGATTGAGGGCAGAAGGAGAAGGGGGCATCAGAGGATGAGATGGCTGGATGATGCAATGAATGTGAACTTGGACAAACTCCGGGAGATGGTGAGGGAGAGGGAGGCCTGGCGTGCTACAGTCCATGGCATTGCAGTGAGTCACCCATGGCTGGGCTATTGAACAGCAACGAAGTTACCATCATCAGCGTCCTTCAAAACTCATCCCAAGTCCCTCCTCCTGCAGGAAGCCCTCCTGCCTCCCCAGAGTCCTTCCTGAGCTCATGCCCTGCCAACCAGCTGGTTCCACAGATGACGACTCATCAGAACTCAGCTCCTCACCAGTCCCTCCTTGGGGCACTCTAACACCCATCTGCCAGCTGGTCTCCTTGTAGGGGGGAGGGGGCAGTCTCCTGTAGCGATGCTGTAAGACGTCAAGCCCTCACATGCTGCCGACCCAACAATGGAGATTTAAGCTCCTCAAAGACAATTCCCCAAATACTCAGGAGATGCTTGCTCACTGAAGAGACCACAGCAAATATCAAATTACTGGGAACTCAGCATGAGACACAGTTTATCCCTCTTTAAATCCAGAGGTGCTCTCCATCATAAAACCTAGCCCTGCTCTGGGTTACTACTGGCTTGGCAGATTTATCCTTGAAAAGAAAAACCTATTAGGGACACACGACAAGAGAAAGGGCCCAGAGGAGAATGAGCCAGGAGGAGTAAAGTTGACAGACCATCAGTGCACACAGAGGCTCAGATCCGGGAGGCACGCATGTCCAGTCAGTGCTCCCAGAGCCTGAGATGAATGAGCCCCCACTCCTGGCCTCAGGGTTCAAGGGGTGTGTGGGGGGAGGGGCCGACAGAGGGTTACAATACAAGAGGCTAATAAGTAGGCACAGGGAGAGCAGGAGGGTATCATGCCCAGCCTATGGGCACTGCAGAAGGCTTCCTGGTGGAAGCAATGCCAAAATGGGGTCTTGTAGGCCAAGTGGGTATCAAAGGTGAGTGATGGAGACAAGCATATCCTAGGTGAGGACCAGAAGGTGCAAAGGAGTAAAGCACAGAGGCATGAAAAACCAAGCAGGTGCCAAGTTCTGCGAACAACACACTGTGACTGGACTGTAGGATGCGTCCTGTGTGCCACGGCCGTAGTGTGGAGGTGGGGTGGGAAGGGGGCGGTGAGGAGCACCTGCTGCTCCCTGACAACCTAGGATGTCAGTCTTTGTATCCTAAGCACTAAGCACAGAATCTGGCACGTGGTGGCTGCCCATCAGCACTGAATGATGAAGGAACAAGTGCGGGCTGTGGGGCGAGGTGGGGGGAGCGCAGGGGGCCCGGAGGCCCGGACTCTCCCCTCCCCACAGGGCGCCATGTAGGCTCTCTGGAAGGCTGCCCAGTCTGATGGGCCCACAGCCCTTTCTGATGACCACAGTGATATTCACCCAGCAGAAAAGCCCAGTGGAGACTGGATAAGTTGTGTGAGAACTAAGGGCTCCAGAGGCTCCGAGGAGAGGGGAAGCAGATGGACGGGGCTGCAGGGTCAGGTGGAAGCAGGAAGGTCACATAGGCAGAGCTGGCATGGCCATAAAGGTCTCAAGGCAGAGCTGCAAGGGGTGGCATTTGGTCTCCCCAGTTAGCAGCCAGGAGCAGTGTCAGGGATACCAAGGCATGTGCCCTTGGGCACAGCTGGAAGAGGGCCAAGCTGGGATTTGACACCAAGACTGACAACTAAAAACTAAAATTCTGCCCCACTCCCCACGCAGCTACTCTACAGGTGGGTGGTCTGAGAGACTCTCAGGACCGAGGGATTAATGAGGGCTTCAGGGTCTCAGGTCCACACTGCCCTTCAGAACCACGTGCTGTTAGCACCCCTGGGTCACAGGGTGCTGCCACTGGCCACTTGGCCCTCACAGACCCACGTCCTCATGAGTTCGGGTCCCACCAACCCCCCGCCCCTTCTGTACCCACATCCCACCACCACAGGGAGGGTAGAGCTGAACCCAGTCCAGGGATGAGGGCCAGGGCTGCCACTCTACTACAAAAGGCAGAAAGGAATTTAAATTCTTATTCTCAGGGACTTCCTTGATGGCCCAGTGGTTAAGAATCCAACTTGCAACGCAGGGGACGTGGGTTCGATCCTTGGTCAGGTAACTGAGATCCCACACGATACGGAGCAACTAAGCCCTCAAACTACAACTAGCGAGTCTGTGGTCCGCGATGAAAGATCCTGCATTGTAGAACTAAGACCCGATGCAGCCAAAGAAAGAAAGATATTTGTTCTTATTCTCAGTCCTGGAGGCCTCTCCATTTCCCTAGTGCAGGGCAGTTCCACCAACAGCTGAGGAGGAGAGTTTCTCCACCTTAGAGAGGCATCTGTGTGCGCACTGGGAAAGTTAGGCTGGGTGTCACCCCACTGCAGAGGGCTGACTTCTGGGCTCCCAAAGCGAGGCCCTCAGACTACCCAAAGCCTGGTAGGTTGCCCCCCATTCTGATTCAGCTGCCCTCTCAGGCCACGCCTGGAGCAAGGGCTCCTGTGAGCCCCCCGTATCTTCACAACTCCTCCTGGGCTGCCCCGGCTCAACCCGCACAGGCCCCTTCTCCTGCCCTCTGCCCTGGCCCTCTGTCCTCTGCCCCTCCCATCTGCTCCAAACATCCCTTTGCCTTGCTTGAATCCCAGGCCAAGGCCTGGTGGCAAGTCCCCCTCAGTGGCTGGCTCTGCCTTATCGCCTGGGACCCCTCCACCAGTGCTGGCCTCCCCAACTCCAGCGCTGTCACCCGCCGATTCCAGTGCTGTCATCCCTCACCCAATCCTGGGCACAGTGCTCCTGGAAAACACGCCATGGGAGCTGGAAGCTCCTCCCACAGGCCCACCTGAACTGCCCTAGCACCTGCGTCCTTAGGAACAGAGGCGGTGGCAACCTGTCAGGGAGTCTGCAAATGACTGCTATCTGCCTGCACTGCCTTTTTACCTTCCCTGCCTGTGAAAACATTCCCTCTGAGGAACAGCCACCCTGTCCCCCAGCCTCCCAAAGCCACCCCTTCCTCCCCAGCCTCTCTCACTCCCCAGGTCACCTTCCACTGAGCCACCTTGCCTGTGACAACCCGGAGTGCTGGCCAGGTGGCAGCCAGAGGGCTTTGCAGCCACTATTCCATTAGACTCATTATGGCCACCTCACTGATGGGGCTCTGTTTAGTCCCTGAGGTCCCCGGGGTTGTCTAGGCCACGCATCTCCATCTGCAAGTGACCACGAGCTCCCTTCTCAGCTGCACAGCCACACTCACTCTTCTCCTTTCAAGTCAACAAGCCAGGAGTTGTTTTATTATCACATTTCCCCCACTAGAGTGGGGCTGGAGAGCTATAGGCTGGACCTCGTATTTCTTATCTCAAGGTCACTATCTTTCTCTTGAGTGGGGTATGTGCTAACCAGGGCACAACTTCACAGGCTGTCCCTCAGGGATGACCCAGCCTAGAGCTGCTGCCTCACAGAACCCAGGGCTTCCCACCAGCCCAGGAGGCAAGTGGCCCAGGAGAAGGGCAGGCATGGTGACAGCAAAGGGAAGGCCTGGGTGTGGGGAGCAGGCCTCCCTTGTGTCAGCAGCCCCTTGCCTCTGAGATGGATGCTCCTTGTCAGGGCTGAGTTGTTAAACTCCACCCTCCCACATCCTGGATGACCCACCATCTGAACTGCTTTAACCCTCAGTAGCAGAAAGAGCTCGGGAGACAAATGGATACCCCAAATTCACATGTAGGCAGCGGCACGGTGGATAAATGGGAGAAGGGGACAGAGACAGGCAATGGTGAGCAGTGGGGCCTCGGGTAAACGGGAGACCTCTGGCAGCCTTCACCAGCTGACTGTCATGACAGGAGCATGTCTGCAACAGGGTTACCAGAGAGTCCAAATGTTTTATGAGTAGCCAGATATCTGAATTTTTATGTGAAACTATTTTTTTTTAATGTTGGCTTCCCAGGTGGTGCTAGTGGTAAAGAACCCACCTCCTAACGCAGGAGACATAAGAGAGTGATGGGGATTTGATTACTATCCACGCCAGTACTCTTGCCTAGAAAATCCCATGGACAGAGGAGCCTGGTAGGCTACAGTCCATGGGGTCGCAAAGAGTCGGACACNCAAATCAATCAATCTTAAGGGAGATCAACCCTGAATATTCACTGGAAGGACTGAAGCTACAGCTCCAGTATTCTGGTCATCTGATGAGAACAGACGACTCATTGGAAAAGTCCCTGATGCTGGGGAAGATTGAGGGCAGAAGGAGAAGGGGGCATCAGAGGATGAGATGGCTGGATGATGCAATGAATGTGAACTTGGACAAACTCCGGGAGATGGTGAGGGAGAGGGAGGCCTGGCGTGCTACAGTCCATGGCATTGCAGTGAGTCACCCATGGCTGGGCTATTGAACAGCAACGAAGTTACCATCATCAGCGTCCTTCAAAACTCATCCCAAGTCCCTCCTCCTGCAGGAAGCCCTCCTGCCTCCCCAGAGTCCTTCCTGAGCTCATGCCCTGCCAACCAGCTGGTTCCACAGATGACGACTCATCAGAACTCAGCTCCTCACCAGTCCCTCCTTGGGGCACTCTAACACCCATCTGCCAGCTGGTCTCCTTGTAGGGGGGAGGGGGCAGTCTCCTGTAGCGATGCTGTAAGACGTCAAGCCCTCACATGCTGCCGACCCAACAATGGAGATTTAAGCTCCTCAAAGACAATTCCCCAAATACTCAGGAGATGCTTGCTCACTGAAGAGACCACAGCAAATATCAAATTACTGGGAACTCAGCATGAGACACAGTTTATCCCTCTTTAAATCCAGAGGTGCTCTCCATCATAAAACCTAGCCCTGCTCTGGGTTACTACTGGCTTGGCAGATTTATCCTTGAAAAGAAAAACCTATTAGGGACACACGACAAGAGAAAGGGCCCAGAGGAGAATGAGCCAGGAGGAGTAAAGTTGACAGACCATCAGTGCACACAGAGGCTCAGATCCGGGAGGCACGCATGTCCAGTCAGTGCTCCCAGAGCCTGAGATGAATGAGCCCCCACTCCTGGCCTCAGGGTTCAAGGGGTGTGTGGGGGGAGGGGCCGACAGAGGGTTACAATACAAGAGGCTAATAAGTAGGCACAGGGAGAGCAGGAGGGTATCATGCCCAGCCTATGGGCACTGCAGAAGGCTTCCTGGTGGAAGCAATGCCAAAATGGGGTCTTGTAGGCCAAGTGGGTATCAAAGGTGAGTGATGGAGACAAGCATATCCTAGGTGAGGACCAGAAGGTGCAAAGGAGTAAAGCACAGAGGCATGAAAAACCAAGCAGGTGCCAAGTTCTGCGAACAACACACTGTGACTGGACTGTAGGATGCGTCCTGTGTGCCACGGCCGTAGTGTGGAGGTGGGGTGGGAAGGGGGCGGTGAGGAGCACCTGCTGCTCCCTGACAACCTAGGATGTCAGTCTTTGTATCCTAAGCACTAAGCACAGAATCTGGCACGTGGTGGCTGCCCATCAGCACTGAATGATGAAGGAACAAGTGCGGGCTGTGGGGCGAGGTGGGGGGAGCGCAGGGGGCCCGGAGGCCCGGACTCTCCCCTCCCCACAGGGCGCCATGTAGGCTCTCTGGAAGGCTGCCCAGTCTGATGGGCCCACAGCCCTTTCTGATGACCACAGTGATATTCACCCAGCAGAAAAGCCCAGTGGAGACTGGATAAGTTGTGTGAGAACTAAGGGCTCCAGAGGCTCCGAGGAGAGGGGAAGCAGATGGACGGGGCTGCAGGGTCAGGTGGAAGCAGGAAGGTCACATAGGCAGAGCTGGCATGGCCATAAAGGTCTCAAGGCAGAGCTGCAAGGGGTGGCATTTGGTCTCCCCAGTTAGCAGCCAGGAGCAGTGTCAGGGATACCAAGGCATGTGCCCTTGGGCACAGCTGGAAGAGGGCCAAGCTGGGATTTGACACCAAGACTGACAACTAAAAACTAAAATTCTGCCCCACTCCCCACGCAGCTACTCTACAGGTGGGTGGTCTGAGAGACTCTCAGGACCGAGGGATTAATGAGGGCTTCAGGGTCTCAGGTCCACACTGCCCTTCAGAACCACGTGCTGTTAGCACCCCTGGGTCACAGGGTGCTGCCACTGGCCACTTGGCCCTCACAGACCCACGTCCTCATGAGTTCGGGTCCCACCAACCCCCCGCCCCTTCTGTACCCACATCCCACCACCACAGGGAGGGTAGAGCTGAACCCAGTCCAGGGATGAGGGCCAGGGCTGCCACTCTACTACAAAAGGCAGAAAGGAATTTAAATTCTTATTCTCAGGGACTTCCTTGATGGCCCAGTGGTTAAGAATCCAACTTGCAACGCAGGGGACGTGGGTTCGATCCTTGGTCAGGTAACTGAGATCCCACACGATACGGAGCAACTAAGCCCTCAAACTACAACTAGCGAGTCTGTGGTCCGCGATGAAAGATCCTGCATTGTAGAACTAAGACCCGATGCAGCCAAAGAAAGAAAGATATTTGTTCTTATTCTCAGTCCTGGAGGCCTCTCCATTTCCCTAGTGCAGGGCAGTTCCACCAACAGCTGAGGAGGAGAGTTTCTCCACCTTAGAGAGGCATCTGTGTGCGCACTGGGAAAGTTAGGCTGGGTGTCACCCCACTGCAGAGGGCTGACTTCTGGGCTCCCAAAGCGAGGCCCTCAGACTACCCAAAGCCTGGTAGGTTGCCCCCCATTCTGATTCAGCTGCCCTCTCAGGCCACGCCTGGAGCAAGGGCTCCTGTGAGCCCCCCGTATCTTCACAACTCCTCCTGGGCTGCCCCGGCTCAACCCGCACAGGCCCCTTCTCCTGCCCTCTGCCCTGGCCCTCTGTCCTCTGCCCCTCCCATCTGCTCCAAACATCCCTTTGCCTTGCTTGAATCCCAGGCCAAGGCCTGGTGGCAAGTCCCCCTCAGTGGCTGGCTCTGCCTTATCGCCTGGGACCCCTCCACCAGTGCTGGCCTCCCCAACTCCAGCGCTGTCACCCGCCGATTCCAGTGCTGTCATCCCTCACCCAATCCTGGGCACAGTGCTCCTGGAAAACACGCCATGGGAGCTGGAAGCTCCTCCCACAGGCCCACCTGAACTGCCCTAGCACCTGCGTCCTTAGGAACAGAGGCGGTGGCAACCTGTCAGGGAGTCTGCAAATGACTGCTATCTGCCTGCACTGCCTTTTTACCTTCCCTGCCTGTGAAAACATTCCCTCTGAGGAACAGCCACCCTGTCCCCCAGCCTCCCAAAGCCACCCCTTCCTCCCCAGCCTCTCTCACTCCCCAGGTCACCTTCCACTGAGCCACCTTGCCTGTGACAACCCGGAGTGCTGGCCAGGTGGCAGCCAGAGGGCTTTGCAGCCACTATTCCATTAGACTCATTATGGCCACCTCACTGATGGGGCTCTGTTTAGTCCCTGAGGTCCCCGGGGTTGTCTAGGCCACGCATCTCCATCTGCAAGTGACCACGAGCTCCCTTCTCAGCTGCACAGCCACACTCACTCTTCTCCTTTCAAGTCAACAAGCCAGGAGTTGTTTTATTATCACATTTCCCCCACTAGAGTGGGGCTGGAGAGCTATAGGCTGGACCTCGTATTTCTTATCTCAAGGTCACTATCTTTCTCTTGAGTGGGGTATGTGCTAACCAGGGCACAACTTCACAGGCTGTCCCTCAGGGATGACCCAGCCTAGAGCTGCTGCCTCACAGAACCCAGGGCTTCCCACCAGCCCAGGAGGCAAGTGGCCCAGGAGAAGGGCAGGCATGGTGACAGCAAAGGGAAGGCCTGGGTGTGGGGAGCAGGCCTCCCTTGTGTCAGCAGCCCCTTGCCTCTGAGATGGATGCTCCTTGTCAGGGCTGAGTTGTTAAACTCCACCCTCCCACATCCTGGATGACCCACCATCTGAACTGCTTTAACCCTCAGTAGCAGAAAGAGCTCGGGAGACAAATGGATACCCCAAATTCACATGTAGGCAGCGGCACGGTGGATAAATGGGAGAAGGGGACAGAGACAGGCAATGGTGAGCAGTGGGGCCTCGGGTAAACGGGAGACCTCTGGCAGCCTTCACCAGCTGACTGTCATGACAGGAGCATGTCTGCAACAGGGTTACCAGAGAGTCCAAATGTTTTATGAGTAGCCAGATATCTGAATTTTTATGTGAAACTATTTTTTTTTAATGTTGGCTTCCCAGGTGGTGCTAGTGGTAAAGAACCCACCTCCTAACGCAGGAGACATAAGAGAGTGATGGGGATTTGATTACTATCCACGCCAGTACTCTTGCCTAGAAAATCCCATGGACAGAGGAGCCTGGTAGGCTACAGTCCATGGGGTCGCAAAGAGTCGGACACGACTGAGCGACTTCACTTACTCACTTACTTACTTCAGGAAGATCCCCGGGAGGAGGAAATAGCAACCCACTCCAGTATCTGGCCTGGAGAATCTCATGGACAGAGTAGCCTGGCAGGCTACAGTCCAAAGGGTTGCAGAGCTGGACAGTGACTAAAGTGACTTAGCACACATGCACCAACTAAAAAGACCAACAAATCACCCTCCTGGGGGACCCCAGCCCATAAGGGCACCTGCTGCTACCCTGGCCACCCTGAGCAGGCCAGCACTGAGTGGTGTGGCGACTCCAAGGCAGATAACCTTTTGCACTACCTTGGCCTGGCCTGGCTTTTGGCCTTGACTTTGGTGTGAGGGTAAAGGAAGGGCTTCCCTGGTACTTCAGCTGGTTAAGAATCCGCCCTCAATGCAGGAGATTCTAGTTCTATTCCTGGATGGAGAAGATTCCCTGGAGAAGGGACAGGCTACCCACACCAGTAGTCTTGGGCTTCCCTGGTGGCTCAGATAGTAAAGAATACGCCTTCAATGAGGGAGACCTGGGTCCAACCCCTGGGTTGTGAAGATCCCCTGAAGGAGTACATGGCAACCCACTCCAGTATTCTTGGCTACAGAATTCCCATAGACAGAGGAGCGTGGTGGGGACTACAGGTCATGGGGTTGAAAGAGTTGGATAGGACTGAGTGACTAAGCACAGATTAAAGGAAGTAACCATCACACCAAGGAGCAGCCGTAGGGGGTGCTCAGCTCGGAGACTCTCCAGTCTGGCCATCTTTAGCTGGGAGGGGCGGGGGCGGGGGGCGCACGCAACCACCCCAAATCCTGGCAGAGCCTGAGGAGGAGGAGGGCAGGGAGGCACATTCAAAATTGACTACTGCTTTGATTTCTTTCCATCATGTATATACAAAATGTTAAACATCATAAATGAAAAATGTGAAAAATTTTATGTTCAACCAAAAATGAGAAAGAAACAGGATTGAGGCCCATCCCTGAGGTGAGGAGAGGCGATCCAACCCCCATTCTAGATGAGTGAGCAGACTGTAGAGAGAAGGGCTGGAGCAAAACAAAGGGGAGACCTTCTGAACACGAGGCGGGCATGGCAATGAGCACCCTGGGGGGGTGGCATGGGGGTGGCGTTCCTGGGCAAAGGGAAAGGCCAGGGAGGCAGGGCCGGGGGAGGGTCCAGCTCCCTGAGTCTGGAGGCCTAAACTTGGCTGGAGGTGAGGAAGGCGGACTTCTCAAGGGCCCTGCCAAACTCTGCAAGGGCAGGAGACCACGTTTAATCTCTTTCCCCAGACCTAAAGAGCAGCTGCATCTTCCCTGCCCTCCTGGCCAGGCTGGACCGCAAGCCCGGGATGGACAGAGAGCAATGGGCAGAGTGGGCAGGCCCACTCAGTTCCCAAGCAGCAGGAGCCACCTAGAAGCCTCCATTGGCTGGGGGTGCTGGCTGCCTACCTCTCTCTCTTCTACATATGGCAGTTTTATAAAAAGTTGTGAATCAAAGCATCTGCCCCCTTGGCTACATGTGTGAACTTGGCTGCTACAAACTCACTTCAGTTGTGTCTGACTCTTTGCGACCCTATGGACTGGAGCCCGCCAGTTTCCTCTGTCCATGGGATTCTCCAGGCAAGAATACTGGAGTGCGCTGCCATTTCCTTCTCCAGGGGATTTTCCCAGCCCAGGGATCAAACCTACGTCTCTTATGCCTCCCGCCCTGGCAGGTGGTTCTTTACCACTAGGAAGCCCTGCTTCGCGTGTGACCTTAGGCAAATCGCTCCGCCCAGGAGCGCCTCGGCTTTCTCACCTGTTGACACCTGCATCCACCTCACAGGGCTGTTCTGAGGATGGAATGAGCCAATATGCGTGAGCGCCAAGAACTGCCCAGCACGTGAGGTGTTTGTTTATTACTGTCCTCCTCATCGTTGTCATCACTATGTTGTGGGAACTCTCGCCAGGGTCCCCTCCACCGAATTGCACAGAAGGGTGCCTGGGGCCATTCAGGGCTGCTGTCTAGGCTGCCCTGAAGCACGCAGGATGGGGCTGGAGGGGAGTGAAGGGGCTGCCTTCGGATCACCTCCTTCGGCCTGCCAGGCGATCAGTAGGGAGACAGACTATAGGGAGACCTCAGCCATCCAGTGGGATGCAAGACCACTGTTCCTGCTGCGGGCGCAAGCCAGGGCTCAACAAGGAAGCACGTTTCATTCCTGGTGACCCAAGGGATGATCACCACCCACAATCCGAGGGTGGCTTGTTTTGGGGTGCGGAGAAAGGCAGAAGCTGCAGAGCCTCATCCCATCTGACAAGGACGAGCACAGGAGATAAAACTGGAGGCAGGGCGGATGTCAGCAACACAGGAATGAGTCCAACAGGCCCAGTTTGGAGTCCTGGTTGTGCCACCTACTAGCTGTGTGATCCTTGACAAATTAATGTATAAATCTCTCTGTACAAAACTATCACTGTTGGATGGGTTGCAGTAACCAGGTGGAGCAGAATCAGGCTGAGTCCTGTGGCCAGGGCTGCTCATCACGTCCTGACCAGGTGCTAAGCGCTCACCGACCTTTTCTGACCGGCACCTCTGACAAGCTGAGGTCACTGCTCTGCCTCCCAGGACACCCACTGTCTGTCTTGTCAGCACTCGGCACGCTGCACTCTTGGCTTAACCGTTTACGATGCAGCGTGTCTCCCCACTAGACTGTCAGCTCCAGGAGGACAGGGCCCGTGCTCCGTTTTATCCTCCACTGTATCTCTGGAGCCCAGCACATATGTTACACTGAGAAGATGCTCAATAAGTATACTGACCTATCTCAGTTCTAATCCTCACAGCTACTAACAGTTAGAACAGTTAGAACAGTGCACACTGTTCTAACACAAAGAAAAGAAGATTAACATTTCTGTTTGCTCTGGTCATTGGGAAAGAAAGCCTGGCTGAAGACTTTGACCAGGTTCAGAACAGTGAGGACAACAATCCCACAGCTCCTGCTGCGGTTCTGCAGAAGCTCACGGTGTAGGTCTGGGGTGCAGGTGCATACCGCTTGCTCGAACAAGCTCTTTAATGGCTCTTTTCACAAGGAAAAGGGTAGGCTCCCAGCCTGGTCTCCATGTCACCATTTCTCTGTAGTCAAGAATAATGGTATGGAAATGCAAAAGACCCCGATTAGCCACAGCAATCTTGAGAAAGAAGAATGGAGCTGGAGGAATCAACAGTCCTGATTTCAGTCCATACTACAAAGCTACAGTCATCGAGACAATATGATATTGGCACAAAAACAGAAATATAGACTGAGGGGATACAACAGAAAGCCCAGAGATAAACCCACACGCCTATGGGCACCTTATCTTTGACAGAGGAGGTAAAGACTATACAATGGAGAAAAGATAACTGGGAAAACTGGACAGCCATGTGTAAAAGAATGAAATTAGAACACTTCCTAACATCATACACAAAGATAAACTCAAAATGGATTAAAAACCTAAATGCTAAAACCAGAAACTATAAAACTCTTAGAGGAAAACATAGGCAGAAACTTTTTGGCACAAATCACAGAAAGATCCTCTATGATCTACCTCCTAGAGTGATGGAAATAAAAATAAAAACAAACAAATGGGACCTAATTAAACTTAAAAGCTTTTGAACAGCAAAGGAAACTATAAGCAAGATGAAAAGACAGCCCTTAGAATGGGAGAAAATAATTACAAATGAAGCAACTGGCAAAGGATTAATCCCTAACACATACAAGCAGTTCACGCAGCTCAGCATCAGAAAAACAAACAATCCCATCAAAAAATGGGCAGAAGACCTACACAGACATTTCTCTAAAGAAGACATCCAGATGGCCAGTTAACATGTGAAAAAATACACAACATCACTCATTATTAGACAGATGTAAATCACAACTATAGGTATCGCCTCACACCTGTCACAATGGCGATCGTCAAAAAAAAATCTACAAACAATAAGTGCTCCAGACGAAAAGGAAACCCTCTGGCACTGTTGGTAGGAATGTAAATTGATACAGCCACTACGGAGAACAGTGCAGAGATTTCTTAGGAGTTTCATTCTTAGAAGTAAAACTACCATATGACCTAGCAATCCCACTACTGGGCATATACCCATAATTGAAAAAGATACATGTAACCCAGTGTTCACTGCAGCACTATTTATAATAGCTAGAACATGGAAGCAACCTAGATGTCCATCAACAGATGAATGGATAAAGAAGCTGTGGTCTATATATACAATGGAATATTACATCGCCATAAAAAGGAACAATTAAAAAAAAAAAGAAACAAATTTGAGTCAGTTCTAGTGAGGTGGATGAACCTAGAACCTGTTATACAGAGTGAAGTAAGTCAGGAGAAAAACAAATATCATATATTAATGCATATATACGGAATCTAGAAAGATGGTACTGATGATCCTATTTCTCAGACATAGAAAACAGACTTATGGACACAACAAGGCAAGGAGAGAGTGGGAAGAATTGAGAGAGTAGCATTGAAACATATACATTACCATGTGCAAAACTGATGCTTTTAAACTGTGGTGCTGGAGAAGACTCCTGAGAGTCCCTTGGACTGCAAGGAGATGAAACCAGTCAGTCCTAAAGGAATCAATCTGAATATTCATTGGAAGGACTGATGCTGAAGCTGAAGTTCCAATACTTTGGCCACCTGATGTGAAGAACTGACTCATTGGGAAAGAGCTTGATGTTGGGAAAGATGGAAGGCAGGAGGAGAAGGGGATGACAGAGGATGAGATTGTTGGATAGCATCACTGACTTGATGGACATGAGTTTGAGCAAGCTGTGGGAGTCGGTGAAGGACAGGAAAGCCTGGCGTGCTATAGTCCACAGGGTNGAAAGAGCTTGATGTTGGGAAAGATGGAAGGCAGGAGGAGAAGGGGATGACAGAGGATGAGATTGTTGGATAGCATCACTGACTTGATGGACATGAGTTTGAGCAAGCTGTGGGAGTCGGTGAAGGACAGGAAAGCCTGGCGTGCTATAGTCCACAGGGTCACAAAGAATAGGGGAAGAGGTCTGGCGCTCAGTTTTAACTTCTGTTCCATTCTGAGCAATGGGCCCTTTCTCATAGGCCCTCGGTGACAGCCTGTTACACACAACAGCCTTGGCGCGATGAGGCTTAGGGAGTGAGGAAGTCACACCTAGGGCACCCACGCAAAGTGTGGTGGCTGACTCTGGAGCCCAGATGGTCAGTGGGCCTGGTCCCCACCCTGCAATCCCCAGAAATACTGCAGATGGGGAGTATTTCCATCAATGAATGGGTAATCTTCAAAGAAAAATAAGTGATACTCTCAGAGAGCTTCCATAGGGAGAAAATCTTTGTGGAAAACGAAGAATATTGGGGAGAGCATCTCCCCACTTCCACATCTGTGGGATGGGAGCTTGCCCAGCCTAACTGGATTAAACAAGAAAGCAGGGCGATGTGGCCAGGACATGTAAGTCGCAGCAGCCCCATCCCTCTAACAGACATGGCAAAGGAGGGCCAAGCAGGTGGGGACTTGCCCAAGGTCACACAGAGGACAGGGAGGGAGCAGAGAGTTAGCAGGGGTCCTGTGGCCCAGGACCCTCCTCACTCTCCTGTGGGTCCTCTGAGGAAGGGAGTGAGGACTGAGGGGCCCTGAGCCCCCCTGAGGCCAGTTGCTGGTGGCCCCAGACCCTGCCTGGGCCCTCTCCTCCTTCCTTCCACACAGAGGCTCTCCCACCCTCCACCCAGCTCTCCTATCCACACACACCAGCCCCAAGTAGGAAAAAGGCCCCCATTAATTGCTTATGAGAATGGTTATTTTGTGGAAGCGCCAAGTGACCTGCTCCCGCTCCCCCTTTTCCATCCCTCTAGCCACTGGCAGTTTGAGCCCAGAAGTAAAACAAAGGCTTTGTTTCTTTATTTTGATTTCCTCTTTAAAATCTCAAACATGCAGGAAACACCCACCCAGACCCAGATAAGCGGAAAGGAGCCCCATGGGCGGGCGGGGCGGGGGTCACCGAGTCTTAGCACCCCAGGAGCACCAGCAAGGCAAGGGGGTGGGGAGGGCTGACTTCCTCTTCCAGAAGAGAATGGGTGTGAGTGAGCCTGTGCAGAGCCTTGGCCTTCCTGACTCAGACGCCAGGGGAATCTCAACCTGAGGAATGCAGTTTGGGAGGGACCACTCAGAAGACATATCTCATAGAAGTTATTTTTTTTTTTTAACATATGCCCCCAAGGCTTTGGGACCGTGGTTCCACCCTTTTCCATCATCTCCGGTTACAATAAAGCAGGCATTGAAAGAACACGATGGATGCTATTTTGAGCTGCCAAGCCTCCTTGTGAGAGCATGGTACTCCCCAAAAGAGATGCGTTTGCCTCTGCCTCTCCCTTGGGACCTCCATTCCCAGTGGAATTAGAATACAGAATGAGTTTGGGGTCATCTAAAAGGTGGAATTTTCAAGATGTGTTAAAAGTTCTAACGGCTAAAAAAGAAGAAAAAACAGAACTGAATGGAAACAAAATTTGCCCTGGAAATGAATATATAATGCTTTGGGGAGGCAAGAACCTGTCCCCAGGTCTCCCCGGAATGTTTAGCTCTAAGGGGAAAATGGGTCTCCCCAGCTCCAGCACATCTTCAGCTATCTCCACACAGCACCACATGCTTACAAATACTTTTAACTTCTAATCTGGGTAGTTAGGATTCAAGTGACATCCTAACATAGAGTATGTATAGCAGATTCTTTAAAAAAAAATGTTTTTTTTTAACTTACGGTTTCTGCCATACATCAGCATGAATCAGCTGTAGGTATATATATAACCCTCCCTCTTGAACCTCCCACCCCATCCCATTCCTCTAGGTTATCACAGAGCACAAGTGTGAGTTACCTGCATCATACAGCAAATTCCCAATGGCTATCTATTTTATATACGGTAATATGTATGTCTCCATGCTACTCTTTCCCTTCGTCCCACTCTCTCTTCCCCCCACTGGGTCTACAAGTCTGTTTTCTATATCTGAGTCTCCATTGCTGCCCTGCAAACAGGTTCATCAGTACCATCTTTTTAGACTTTACATATATGCATTAACATATGATATTTGTTTTTCTCTTTCTGACTTACTTCTTAGGCTCTAACTTCATCCACCTCATTCATTAGAACTGACTCAAATGCATTCCTTTTTATGGCTGAGTAACATACCCTTTGACTATGCGAAAGCCTTTGACTGTGTGGATCAGAATAAACTGTGGAAAATTCTGAGAGAGATGGGAATACCAGACCACCTTTACCTCTTGAGAAATCTGTATGCAGGTCAAGAAGCAACGGTTAGAACTGGACATGGAACAACAGACTGGCTCCAAATAGGAAAAGGNTAATTAGCAAGGCTGCAGGTTACAATATATAAAATTCTATTGTATCTCTATATAGTAGCTGCTGCTGCTGCTGCTGCTGCTAAGTTGCTTTAGTCGTGTCTGACTCTGTGCGACCCTATAGGCGGCAGCCCAGCAGACACCCCCATCCCTGGGATTCTCCAGGCAAGAATGCTGGAGTGGGTTGCCATTTCCTTTTCCAATGCACGAAAGTGAAAAGTGAAAGTGAAGTCACTCAGTCGTGTCCAACTCTTCGAGACCCCATGGACTGCAGCCTNTGCTGCTAAGTTGCTTTAGTCGTGTCTGACTCTGTGCGACCCTATAGGCGGCAGCCCAGCAGACACCCCCATCCCTGGGATTCTCCAGGCAAGAATGCTGGAGTGGGTTGCCATTTCCTTTTCCAATGCACGAAAGTGAAAAGTGAAAGTGAAGTCACTCAGTCGTGTCCAACTCTTCGAGACCCCATGGACTGCAGCCTACCAGGTTCCTCCGTCCATGGGATTTTCCAGGCAAGAATACTGGAGTGGGGTGCCATCGCCTTAGCAACAAACATTAAAAACAAATAAAAACTAATATCGTTTATAATACAAAGGTAGGTATAAATCTGACAAAATATGTAAAATACCTATGCCCTCCATACTACAAAATAACTGATGGGAAAATTAAGGAAGACTAAAATAAATGGAGAGAGATACTGTCTTCATAGATTGGAAGGCTCAACATTGTTAGGATGTCAGTTCTCCGCAAACTGATCCATAAATTCAATATAATCTCAATCAAAATCCAGAATATTAGAATTTAACTGATTCCAAAATTCATACAGAAATGAGAGAAACTAGGCTATCCAAAACAGCTTGAAAAAGTATATAAAGTTGGAGATTTAACTAAACATATTTTAAATGCAATCATAGTCCACGAGGAAATACAAGGAATGCATAAGGGTCAGAAAGAAAAAGAGTAAGCTGAGATCACCAAGTAAGCAAAATATGAAAAGGAAGCCAGTGCTGATTTAATACAGGGGCTCTTTTTGGATGCTGAGGGGATGGGAGACAAGGCCTTGCTACCTGCAAAATGGAGAAGCCAAGCCAGAGGACCTCTGAATAAGGAAAACCTGTTTGCCTGCAAAGGGATTAACTGACAGTATTTATCACTGCTGCTGTTGAGGCTGGAAGGATCTCCTCTAACAATCAAAGTCTGGCTTTCATAGGTCTGGGGTTCAAATTTTAAAATATCACTAAGCTAAGAAATGAACTAAAAACTAAGCCAAATAAATAAATAATAGTTTCTATCCCATTGATATCACTAATTTATACAAAATTAGTAAATGCATGAGAGTTAATGAAATTGACTCAAATGAAAGATTCAAGCAGAATGCAATCTGAGCACTAAACTTCATGAATTCTCAGATGATAGGAGACAGAAATAATACATTTATTACACAAGTTAGTACTTGTAGCAAAAACAAGTTAGAGGTAAAACAGACCTGGGGTCTTATCTTGCCATTATAAATGATTTTTATCTGACTTTTGGTAAATCACTTAACATTTTTCTGCTTCAGTTTCCTTATCTGTGTCTCATATATCTATATTTCATAAGGTTGTTAGGTGATTTAAATGAAAAGATACGTAATTTATATTCTTGGCACATAAAACACTCCCAATATTCATTAGCTTGTTGTATTTGTTACAATCAACATAATCATCACTAATTAGAAAACAGCCCAAGTATTCAGGTAAGTGGTGAGGAATTATAGTACATCAACAAATGTCATAATTCTAGGTGATGTTAGTTCAAATTAGAAACAGAAATGATAAAAGATGCAACCAAAATTTGCAAGATTCAAGTCCACCTATAAGGTGGGTTGTGTGTAATTATTATAGTCAGGCAGATCAGCAGGCAATAACCTAAGCAGTGGCTTTCTCTATAAGGAAGCGCAGAATGTCAGAAAGATAGCAGGATATGGCATATCCAAATAGAGCCACAACCGTGAGTTTCACAGCACTCTGCTGGGCTCCACGGGAACACAAAGAAGATGAAACTTTACCTAACCGACGCTTAACAGCAGCAGCTACAAAAACTATTCAAGCACATACTAAGTGCCAGGCACCGTGACAACACTGCACACGTATTCAGTGGTCATCAAACCTCACAACGTTATAAAATAGGTACGAAGCACCTGGGTGCCGGGAGCTGTGTTAAGACCCCAGGGTTGTGACGATGAATAAGGTAACAGTTCTGTTTCTCCGGCAGAAACGTGACATAGCGTCAAGAGTCATGAGGAAAACATGCAGGAAAGGGGCCTATGGAAGTGAGGGGCAAAGTCTTCCTCAGCAGAAGAGGAAGTGGGAAAGGTAGAGAAAAACATCAAAGCTCTCTCGCTGATGGTTGGGATCTGACCGAAGAGAACAAATGCTGTGATGCCAACTGCTGTTTCTGGACACGGATGCTCGGGGACCTCAACTGGGCAGGCTGTTCCGAGGGACGCAGAGCAACTAGTCCAGATGAATAAGCCTAAGTCCAAGTGCTATGAACCACAACACAGATTCACGTCTCTAGCGAGCAGAGACTTTAGAAGACAGTGGGCGTCGGTTTCGGCTCTATTTCCACTCACATCCCAGTCACCAGAACTTAGGCAGGCAGCCATGGTCATCTTCCAGGAAGCAGGAAAATTTGGGGCGGAACTCTGAGAGGTTCGTTGTTGTAGAAGAGGGAAGAAGGGATGCTCAGGGTCAATGAACCACCTCTGTCAGTGGCCTTTAAGAACTGAGAAGAAAGGTATCAGTGCCAGGCAGACTAAGGAGAACACCCAAGTCCAAAGAGCCAGAGATAATATCCAGGGCAGGGCAGGGAACTTGACAGACTGAGCGTGGGCAGAGGGAGTGGAGGGAATTCAGCCCGCAAATGCACAGGTGAGGCCCAGCACACACGTCAGGGACACCCTTGGCATGTGGCTGTGCCCACTGCTGGGCAGAGCAGGGGAGATGGAGCAACAATATGATGGGTAACAACAGCTGAGGAAGCAGAGATTTAGGGGGGAGATGAAGGTGGCTCTCGATGGGCGAGAGTCTGAGTGAACTCCGGGAGTTGGTGATGGACAGGGAGGCCTGGCATGCTGCGATTCATGGGGTCGCAAAGAGTCGGACACGACTGAGTGACTGAACTGAACTGAACTGAACTGAACTGAACTGAAGGTGGCTGGAGTTAGCCATGAAGAGCTGAGGGTGAGGGAGCACGGACTCTTCGCAGGAGACATAAGGATACATCTGGGTAGACAAGTGCTATGATCAACTCAGTTCTGAAAACCAGTTAGTGAGTTTGGAAGATACACTGAAAAACAAAGTGATAAAAAGAAGACCGGTTAAGAAAGAACTGTCATAAAATTTACTCATTTACNAGCACGGACTCTTCGCAGGAGACATAAGGATACATCTGGGTAGACAAGTGCTATGATCAACTCAGTTCTGAAAACCAGTTAGTGAGTTTGGAAGATACACTGAAAAACAAAGTGATAAAAAGAAGACCGGTTAAGAAAGAACTGTCATAAAATTTACTCATTTACTCATTGATTCAACAAACATTTAGTACTCGTGGGCCAGAGACTGCTGAGCACAATCTATACAATGATGAAAAGTGATTTTTTTTAGAGGCAGTGGAGAGGGAAGGAGGTATATAAATAATTCCAGTAAAGAACAAGCTCCCTAAGTGAAGTGTGAAGAGGGACCCTGGGAGCAATGAACTCCTGGAAGCCAAGACCTAAGCTGAGATGTTTTCCAGGCAGGGAGGGGTCAGGACAGAAGGGGCCGTTTCGGGTAATGGGAACAGCAGATGCAAAGGCAGGGAGAGGAGACAGCACAGGATGTCTGCAGGATTCGAGCAGAGAGCACAGGGGAGAAGGAGCCAGGATGTGCTGGTGTGAAGAGGCTGAGGCCGGAGCTGGAACGGACTTGACTGTCATGTACAGGCCTGGCACTCATCCTCGAAGTGACAGAAAGATCAGTCATCCTTGGAAAGAAGAAGGGTAAACTACACGACCAACTCCCCCTGTTAGAAAGGTCCCTCTCAAAGCAGCATAAAGGAGGTGGTGAGACTGGAGATGAGGAGACCACAGCAGCCTATGCAAGTTCAGACAGCCTGTGATAAGGGCTCCCCAAGGGACATCCTGGAATGTGTTTAAAAACACAGCCTGCTCTTTGTTCATGCACTCATTTATAAAGGCATAAAATCTAGTACTGTACCCATCATTTGAACTCAGTAACTTCGGAAGATGGAACAAGAGACACAAATGTCAGATGATGCTACCGGATCAAGAGAGGAGGAACAGGGATGCATTATAGACACAGAAGTCTGGGGACGCATCCTCATGGAACTGTTTGGTGGAAAAAAGTGTGAATATGGCAATCAACAGGGCTTCCTGGATGGCTCAGGAGTAAAGAAGAACCTGCAATGCATGAAACTTGCAGGAGACCTGGGTTCAATCCCTGGTCAGGAAGATCCCTGGGAGAAGGAACTGGCAACCCACTCCAGTATTCTTGCCTGGGAAATCCCATGGACAGAGGAGCCTGGCGGGCTACTGTCCATGGGGTCGTGAAGAGCTGGACACAACTGAGTGACTAAAAGCCACCACCACCACTATAGATAGATAGCAATGGCCATCGATAGGGTTACCGTACATCTGTCTAAACTGAGACAATTTTAGGAGTCAAAGGGGGCACTGTTAATGGTTCCACTGGGATGACGGGCATCCACAAGGACTGGGGTATCAAGGAGATGCCCTGTAAATCATGGGCTTCCTACACAGCATCTTCCTGAAAGGACTGAGGACGTGAATAAGTGGGCTAGAGAGATGGTTTTGGAACCTCTACAGATTATATTCTGGGGACCAGTAAGATCATTCAAGGGGGAAAGTATAGTGTNGGGATGACGGGCATCCACAAGGACTGGGGTATCAAGGAGATGCCCTGTAAATCATGGGCTTCCTACACAGCATCTTCCTGAAAGGACTGAGGACGTGAATAAGTGGGCTAGAGAGACGGTTTTGGAACCTCTACAGATTATATTCTGGGGACCAGTAAGATCATTCAAGGGGGAAAGTATAGTGTGAGAGGAGAAAAAGGGTCAAACCAGATCCATGAAAAGGTGTCAGTGGAAAACACTGGAAAACATGGGAAAGTGCAGATCTTCAGTGATGGGTGGGAGCACAACTCTGGTTGGCCAAGTTTATGTGAGAATCCTTTAGGATCCTGTCAGTAAGTCATTGGTGGTTAAATTATGCAAGTGTACAACACTCTGCACTGGACATTCTGGAATGAGGTTTGAAAAAAGAGCCTTTCTTTTGTCTACACACAGTTGAGTCAATCTGGCCTTTTCAAAAATAATCTTATAAAAATTAAGGGGAAAATAGTCAAGGAGAATCAAAGCACTATGGATTTCTATTTGCCATGATTAGCATCTAGTCCCAAAGATTTGGTCTAACCTCCCAAGTTATCCTGTCTTTGTCTTTTCTAGCCAGGTACCCAACTCTCTGTGACAAGAAAGAATTCTAGGGACTCCTATCATTTTTTTTTCTTCTTTGTAGGCATGACCTAGGGAGAGAAAAATCTACATTGTAGGGCTCTGTGTGGGCCTCTGCACTTAAGATACACACCTCATGCAGACCATCCAGTTAAGGCAGATGCTAGAATGTGGGAGGAAATGCCTGGGATTCACCTGCTTAAGAGCTAAAAAGGCATCAGTCAGTTTACAATCCCAGAACAATGCGAGAACAGTGTAAAGATGGCAACAAGAGGACCACTGCCTGACCAGAGGACCATGGGCCTGCTTACGGATGATCTCTAGGATGGTGGAAAATAAATGACTGGAAAGCAGGTAAAAAGCCAGGTGGGAGATCCGGGCTTGGGAATAGTTATTGTAGAAGCCACAGTTGAAGCTGAAAGACTGGATAAATTCTTAAAAATAGGACTAGGCAGCTAGGATGGCTTGGGGGCTGCCTAGGGTTAAAAAATAAAAGAGAAAGAACAGAAAAAAAAAAAAAAACAAACAAAGGAAAAGCCTGATCATCAAATTCAGAAGGGAAGCAAAGAAGGGGCAGGGTTGTGGAAGCCAAGGAGAGGTCTGCATTAGAATCAACATGTTCAACAACCCAGAAAGACTGAGTAAGAACAGGAGTGACAGGAAGCCTCTGGCTTTGGCAATATGTAAGCCAGAATTATAATCCACGCCTGTACTTACAACATGCACAGTCCCTCCAATAAAGAATCTGTTGTATGAGAGCTTCGACAACCAGATGCTCAAATCCAGACACTCTCCCTAATCTATTTCTGCTGCAGGAACTTGATGTGTCAAAGTTCTCATGACAGAACACAGAGTTTCACTAAGAAACTCTTCTATCTGCTCACACTGAGTGATGAAAACAAATTTATCCTCAGTGATGAGTTCGGCCATGGAGCAGTCACTGACCAGCTTTAGAGAGAGCTCCTCTGGTCACCAAAGACCAAATGGTGATTTGCATAAATTACTTAGTCACTGGGAAAAAGACCAAGAACTAAGTGGAAAAAGGACTGACTGAGGAACCTGATCTTCTATGAATTGACTTTGGGGAATTAGTTATGCTATTTCCCAAAACTGAAACTTTTTCATCTGCAAGGCAAGGGGGTTGGAATAGATGAGCTCTGTGTATTCAAGCTCCCAAATCCCACATTTGTCAATTGAAAAACATGTGGAAACTGAAGTGATCTTCTTGGGTAACAATGATGCTACTACCTTATATAGATCAGACACATGTATGCTATGGCAGGAAAAAAAAAAGACATCCATCTTTTAAGCCCTACTTGTGGTCAGTGTAGAATCTCTTCACCCACACAATGATTAACTCAGGATTGTAATGTATTTCTTCTGAAAACCAGTCTTAGCAACTTAGTTGTGAACAGATTACCTCTCTGGAGAACTATCTCAGCCACGATATAAACAAAGGTTTATATTAGGCAAAGGATGCAAAAATATTTTCCAATACCCATGACTAGGAAGGCACACTGAGTGGTATCGTGTGAAGAGTAATGAATGAAACCAGGCAATCTGGTCTTCATTTCCAACGTCTATTCATCTCTCCATAGTTTAAATGTCCTAATTGTAAATGAAAAGGTAAGCCTGGAAGACAAAGTATCTACTCCAGGGAAAAAAAAAAAAAAAAAAAAAAAAAAAGCCTGTTATTTTAATCTATTATTTTTCTTTGCAGTGTGTCAATGTTGTCAGCCACGCTTGCTTTCTAAAATCTCTCTCTTCTTATTCAAAGTTTATCTTAAGTTCTTAAAATAAGAAAATATTGAAAGAGTCATATCAGACATGAGAAAGAAATTCTATTTCCCTTGACAGAGCACCAATGTTGCCAAGGGCCTGGGAATCCATGAAGATACCATCTTCAACTATGAAACCACCAGGACTAATGAGCAGTTCATAAAGGAGGAACTGAGTGGCACCATAAGCCCCATCCTAAAGAGTAACACACCCTGGAGGGAGAGCTCCTCTCAGTGATGCTCAGGTTTCATTCTCTGTTTTGCCTTTTTTTCTTGCCTTCAGGGTGAGTGCATGAACAACCTGCCATAGCCAGGAACCTTTCCATTATACTCCGAGATTTTCTAGAAGAGGGAGGCAAGTTGAAAATCACCCCTGCAACACACATTTTCTCCATCAAATGAGATTCACTGTATTAGATTAACTCTGCCTATTCAAAGTTAAGCCTTCCGTATTTCCCATCTTTGCCTTCCAAGTACTTTTATGTCAAATGTCATTGCATTCCATTCAAATCAATTCATAAATATCAAGCTCATATAATTACTGTAGGGTTTTTTTTTTTTTTAGAGGATAATTGGGAGTAAATTACTACTAACAAGCAATACCTCCACACTGGACTGACTCACTCCTGTTTCTCACTTGTTTCAAAAACACCCAAGTCCAAGATGAACAGCTTCTGCTCTAGATCAAAACACAGGAAGTAACCAACCAAATGCGCATTTCTAGCTATTTCCAGATATCTCCATCTGGATGAACACATCCCAGTATTAAATTCAGCATGCCTAGACCCACATTCTATCTGCTGGATCACAACACCACCTCTTTCCTCTTTCTGGGAACCTAACTATGACCCTTCTATTCAACCCATTCGTTCAATGCGTCTAATCTGTCTGCGGTTATTGGACATTTCTACTCTGTGACCTCTCTGGTGATTTCCACCAGTCTCATCATCTTTCACCTAGTCTCTTTCCCTCCCATCAATGTTTTCATAATCCCAGATCTTCTAAATGTCATTGCTCAATCAAGCAATTTAAACGATAGAGCTGATTCTTTTGTTCCTTTGTACAAACTTTTCAACAGTTTTACTCTGTCTGGTAAGTAAAACTCAGACTTAGTGCATCACCAAAGGCCTGTGCCACACTAGGAAACTCCTAGTCTTGTCTTCTCACTAGTCTTCATTAGNCTCAATCAAGCAATTTAAACGATAGAGCTGATTCTTTTGTTCCTTTGTACAAACTTTTCAACAGTTTTACTCTGTCTGGTAAGTAAAACGCAGACTTAGTGCATCACCAAAGGCCTGTGCCACACTAGGAAACTCCTAGTCTTGTCTTCTCACTAGTCTTCATTAGCTCAACTGGAGCCTCTCTACTTCCATACCATTCTTACTGTTCCCTGCATCTGAACTACTCTCCTCTCCCAGTGATGGGTGACAAATGGAACCCAGCCTGCAAGGCCAAAATCATTTCTCTCTCCTCCAGAGTGAGTCATTTCTGAGCCTAATATTCCACAGCTCTGCTCCCTGAAAGACGTGCATTCTGTCTTCCAAAAAATAAAAATTTGCATTTCTGTATTGCTCCAAACACACGTCTATTATCCTTGTTTTAAACTTGCAGTGCTTCTCTTATCCTATGCTTGTCTTGTATTGCACTCCTGCCACTGAACTAGGAGTTACCTAACCACATAAATGATTCCTACAAATGTTAGCTTCCATAATGCCTTGCACTCAGGAGCTTCCTGATAGCTTTTCACTGTTAAAGCAATATTATTGCTAAAGTGATTTAAATGGAGAAAGAAGCATGAATGGACGGCTTCCTATGTCATGTTATTTCTTTAATAATCACAGTCTTTCTCTACTCTAATGAGTGAAATCTAGAACTCTCCCTTATGAATCATGAGACGGCACAGGTAGTGTACAGTCAGGGAGCTGAGAGTACAGGACATGTGTCCTTGAATCCTGGTTCGCTCTCAAAATCATTGCATGGCCTTGGTACTAACTCAAATAATCTTGAGGCCTCGATCAATATCCAACTTCTCTTCCTAATTTTACATGAGATAAAATGTCTGGAGTTACGCCCACATTTGTTAACAAACTCCAAACTGATTTTTATGACATCTCATATACGCTTGATGGTAAATATCTGCTGGACAAAAAATATAGTTGGTTCTTACTGGAAGCTGATCATTTCCGAAAATGGTGCTGCTCAGTCTCCAATTATTCAAGCAAAATGCACTCAGCCAATAGCAGCCAACTTTGCCACTCATCAAGTTACAACTGTATAATGAGGCCAGCTGCTACCAGACACACCTTAAAACCTTTTGAAGCAGCAATATGGGCAGCAGTCCAGCCTTCACTGTCAGCGTGGTTGATGAGGTCTGCAGGAACAACAGGCTTGGATGTGCCTTCATGACGCTCTTCTCGATCCAAGTCAAAGATGGCCAACCCAGGCTCCTCCTGCAACTTGTTTCCATGAGCTGGGGCTCCATGGTACATAAGAAGCTTGAGGCTGTCCACATTACCAGTGTCCACGGCGGCATGAATTGGTGTCCAGCCATCCTGAAAATAAAACGACCAGGGGGAAGGAGTTGATTACAACATGAATGTTGAGACCAGTGTTATTTAAAGTTCACATCTAAATATTCTTGGCCATGGACCACTGAGACAGGAAAAGCAGGCATTCCAATCCTGAATATCATCGATGACCTAGGTTCTCTCAGACCTCTGTCAATTAGTGCCTTTTTCATTGCTCTGACTCATGTGTGCTATTTTGTAAGAGTTTCTTCTTAACACTCGACCATTTGGAGTGAGTTGGTACTACCCAGCCTGGTAAATATGCATTATATATGGTAAAGCAAAATCTCAACTTAATAGTATGAAAGAATGAACTTTAGCATACACATTTTAAAAAATGTATATCCAAGTATAATAAGCCAGTTCTATTTATAGGGAAGAGTGCTAATTATAGTCATCTTAAAATTTTATGCCACTGATTCCAGAAGGAAAGATTCTAGATCATATGGAAAAGGCAGACATAAAGGGAAAACAAAGTCAAATAACTTTATGAGATATCTATTGGCCTCTATGGACCTCTCTGGGATTGCAGATGGATACTGGTAAATGCAAGCTTAGAAAATATTGCAACTAAAATATTGGCCCATTCTCTAGAACATATTACTTTGAAGCCCCAATCATCCACTTAGCTGGTTGCTAGAACAGACTCAGAATTTCTTTTTCTTTTCGGGTAGCAGTTCTCATAATGTGGTTCCCTGATCAGCACCATCAGCACCACCTGTGAACTTGTAAATTGTTGAGCCTCATCCAAGACCTACTGAATCAGAAATCTCAAAGGGTGGGGCCCTGCATTCTGTTTTAGCAGTCCTCTGGGAAACTCTGATGCACTAAAGTTTGACAAACTCTATTCGAAGGAAAATCTTGATCCCCTCTGTAGTCTCTCATTTTTATATATAGAGAGGTCTGCCTTCTACTCAGGTATCCATCTTCATTAGATTTTTAAGACTATCATAAAAGAATTGATGATTATTTTGGTGATATGTATTTTGGTTTTATTTTCCCTTTAGCCTTTTTTTTTTTCATTTGGTATTTTATGCTGCTACACTAAATTTTTTCCAGTGAATAGGATTGATGCTTTTGAACTTTGGTGCTGGAGAAGACTCTTGAGAGTCCCTTGGACTGCAAAGAGATCAAACAAGTCCATCTGAAAGGAAATCTGTCCTAAATATTCATTGGAAGGACTGATGCTGAAACTCCAATACTTTGGCCACCTGATGGGAAGAACTGACTCATTGGAAAAGACCCTGATACTGGGAAAGACTAAAGGTGGGAGAAGGGGACGACAGAGGATGAGATGGTTGGCTGCCATCACTGATGTGATGGACATGAGTTTGAGCAAGCTCCCGGAGTTGGTGATGGACAGGTAAGCCTGGTGAGCTGCAGTCCATGGAGTCTCAAAGAGTCAGACGTGACTGAGTGACTGAACTGAATCGACAGTACACTTCAAAAAAAAAAAAAAGAGTAGAAGACAGAGAGGAAAAGAGACAATAAATGATAACAATCTACATTTAGACTGAGTCATCTGATCATTTGCTGAAGCTCTTCCTGGATGTTGTAGCTTTTTCTCTGGTTCTGTACTTCACATCATTGGAATCAACTTGGCTAAGGCAAGACCATGGCTGGCAGTAGCTGGAATATCATACAGTCCTTTGGAGTACCCTAAGCAGGCAAAGCATTTCATAGCTTGTTCTTTGTTGGGCTGTGGATACCTTTCCTTAGGCATCAGCCTTAATTAAGGACTAGAGGGCAAGTGCTCTTGACCTTCCTTATATTACAAAGCCCATGTAATCATTTCAGAAAAACTTAAAATCCTGTATTCCCCTTTGATTTCTTATTAAAAGTTGTGAGAAATAATTAATTATTCCCTTAAGGTCCTTTATCAATTATGCTGTTTATCTCTGTACTTTGGAGCCTCTGTACTTCTAATGACTTCATTCAGTTCATCAATAATTAGCTTGAGAGCATGGATTTCTGTGTTCTCTAACTTATAGGAGGTGACTTCAATTTTTATGTTGCACTACTTATTTTTTATTCAGATACTGATGTAAAATTCATTCCTTTTTCATATATGTCAGAATTTTATAATAAGTATGTATAATAACACAGATTTCTTAAATATATAAAACATGAATAAGAGTAACATTGGACTATTTTCTCAGATTTTCAAAAAATAAATAGAAAGTAAAGAAAAAAAGCTCTAGCCATAGGACTCAGTGGAAAATGTCTATACCTAGCTTATATTACATCTCTGATTATACTATTATTTGTGGGTTTACTTTTGAAAACTTAAGAAAATCCAGTATCTAAGAGAGACCTTAAAATACATAATATAACTTTCTATCCTAGAAAATTTTAAGGATGATTCCTATGTAATGGATGCACAGTATAGTCAGTTCTCTATTAACAGAAGAAATCCAAGGTTCAGATAATCTTTGGCAATTAAGATGTCTACACTTGCCATTCATCATGAATATGCCATAGGATGGTAATTATCACACTTTTAACATTCTGGGAAACTGCAGGAAAAAAGTTCCTGAGCCCAGTGAAGAGTGGATCCTGTAAACCTGCCAGCCCTTAGATGGGCCCCCACTGAAGAAATGCATGTCAGTGTGTGAAGGGCTGATTCTTGGTCTTCAAGTCTATCATGATAGGACGATAAAGGCCAATTTGGGAGGGAGAATGGAGGAACTTGTTTCATATGCACTTTTGTGTGCTGAGCCAGAAGTCATATCAAAGGACTCTTCTTGTGAATCAGATTCTACATTTCTTCAGTTTCTAAATCTGGCTTCACCTGTGCACCCAGCACAGGAGGCAGCAGGACTGTGTGGGACGGAGTGAAAGCTACCTCAGCCTATTGGGTTCCATACTGGACTTCCACACACAGTGCTTCAAGTTCTGAGGCAAATTAGACAATGACCTTACTCTCTGAGATGCTGCATAATCTCAGCAAAAACAAAGGTCAGCTCTGTAAGGAACAGTGAGCACAAATAACCTGCCTCTAAGTCCTGGCAATAGGCACTGTCTTGCCACAAAACTGCTCCCTGTTTACAAACTAATGAGCACTACCGTGGATGATGACGACGACCCGATGACGACGACCCAATAACACCTAACCTTTGTCGATGGCTGGTAC
The DNA here is from genome assembly GCA_006410615.1 of Neotragus moschatus. NCBI lineage: Eukaryota > Metazoa > Chordata > Mammalia > Artiodactyla > Bovidae > Neotragus > Neotragus moschatus. The sequence continues at coordinate 2,222,189 of SJYA01000729.1, forward strand.
TACACTGACTACCTTTAAAAAGAAAGGCTAACTAACAAGCTTTGAATAATCAGATGAACAGAGGTCAGACCATGATGATCCAATATATTCAAAGCAAAGCAAAACTTTAAACAAAACAAAGCAACCTGTATTTTAACCTTTTTTATTTTTTGAACTGCAGAGTTTGCAGACATATTGTAATTAGAGGACAAAATACAAAATACAGGTACTCACTCTGGTTGTTACACTTCGGTCAGTTCCAGCTTCCAACAAGAGTTTAATACATTCTTTATTTCCATTTTTACAGGCCAGGTATAGAGGTGTCTGTCCTCCACCAGCAGCATGATTAATATTAGCATCATATGCAATTAATAATTCTACACACCTAAACACAAGAGTCTGATTAATTACGTACAAACTCGGTTTGACGTCTCAAGTACCACCTGACCAACATATTAAAAAGAGGAAACACTGCTAGAGGAATTCTGCATCTTTATTACATGAATTATTATATACATATATATATATATAATCTGTATTATTACTGGTCTTATTATATAGATATTATTTTAACAAGGCTGGAAGATATTTTAATTACTCCCAAGAAAATTTAAAATAACAGCTTTGATCAAGGGTGAATACCTGGTTTACGACACTTCTCTGTAAGCAACCTATAAAAGTAGAGTCCTTGGACTATGTTTAACTGTGTTCGACATATATATTATTTGTGGTTCAAAACAGTTTGAACCTTGACGAGAGTCAGGCTGCTGAGTCATTCTGAGATTTTCATTTGAGAAAATAATTATAAATAGCTCAGACAGCAAGGCACCATGTGCGCAGACCAAGGAGAGGGCCATTTGGGGAGAAAAGGCAGCAAAGGCTGTTTCGCACCCCCCAAAATGAGGCTAGTTTACAAGGAAAAAAGACACAGTTCAGCAGAAATGCACTTCCTGAGAATCAGGAAGGACAACAGTGAGGTGAATTCAAGACTTAATGGCATTTAGGAGCTAACTGCAGATTGCAAAATCAGATGAGAATAAATTCAGAAAAGAGGAATAAATCATAACCAAATGAAGAAGGAATGTACATCTTTGGTTTTTTGCTGAGGCAAGTTTTCTCTTGGTTTCCTTTGGCAACATTTGATTTGTTTATACATTAGAAAAAATAAGTTACATATTGATGTGTATCTCATATACGTTTAAATTAACCAAGCCTCCCTGCATTTCCCCACAGTTCTCCCTTTTTTGCAAATCCATCCATGCCTCCATTCCCATGACTGCTACACTATCGAAGCAAGTAGCCCTACAGAATGCCTACTGGCAGTAAAGGCAAAAATATACTCCAAAAGAAGAATCTTTCCTGGAGGACTTAGAATACATGAAAAAAGGCAGCAGCAAAATCAATAGTTCTGATCATCAATAATAAATTCAGAGTGATGAGATATATGTTCAATATGCAGAAAAAAAGTAATACATATATTATTAAGGATGCATTTTGTACTTTTAAAAATTCATATTTACAAAGAATGACAGCAGTGTGAAACTGAAAAACCTTATGTAAAGAATTCTGAGATTTTTTAATTGTTTAATGCTAAGAACTGTACAAAAAAGATCTTCATGACCCAGATAATCACGATGGTGTGATCACTTATCTAGAGCCAGATATCCTGGAATGTGAAGTCAAGTGGGCCTTAGAAAGCATCAATACGAACAAAGCTAGTGGAGGTGATGGAATTCCAGTTGAGCTATTCCAAATCCTGAAAGATGATGCTGTGAAAGTGCTGCACTCAATATGCCAGCAAATTTGGAAAACTCAGCAGTGGCCACAGGACAGGAAAAGGTCAGTTTTTATTCTAATCCCAAAGAAAGGCAATGCCAAAGAATGCTCAAACTACAACACAGTTGCACTCATCTCACATGCTAGTAAAGTAATGCTCAAAATTCTCCAAGCCAGGCTTCAGCAATACGTGAACCGTGAACTTCCAGATGTTCAAGCTGGTTTTAGAAAAGGCAGAGGAACCAGAGATCAAATTGCCAACATCCGCTGGATCATGGAAAAAGCAAGAGAGTTCCAGAAAAACATCTATTTCTGCTTTATTGACTATGCCAAAGCCTTTGACTGTGTGGATCACAATAAACTGTGGAAAATTCTGAAAGAGATGGGAATACCAGACCACCTGACCTGCCCCTTAAGAAACCTGTATGCAGGTCAGGAAGCAACGGTTAGAACTGGACATGGAACAACAGACTGGTTCCAAACAGGAAAAGGAGTACGTCAAGGCTGTATATTGTCACCCTGATGCAGAGTACATCATGAGAAATGCTGGACTGGAAGAAACACAAGCTGGAATCAAGATTGCCTGGAGAAATATCAATAATCAATATGCAGATGACACCACCCTTATGGCAGAAAGTGAAGAGGAACTAAAAAGCCTCTTGATGAAAGTGAAAGTGGAGAGTGAAAAAGTTGGCTTAAAGCTCAATATTCAGAAAACAAAGATCGTGGCATCCAGTCCCATCACTTCATGGGAAATAGATGGGGAAACAGTGGAAACAGTGTCAGACTTTATATCTTGGGGCTCCAAAATCACTGCAGATGGTGACTGCAGCCATGAAATTAAAGGCGTTTACTCCTTGGAAGAAAAGTTATGACCAACCTAGATAGCATATTGAAAAGCAGAGACATTATTTTGCCGACTAAGGTCCGTCTAGTCAAGGCTATGGTTTTTCCAGTGGTCATGTATGGATGTGAGAGTTGGACTGTGAGGAAGGCTGAGCGCAGAAGAATTGATCCTTTTGAACTGTGGTGTTGGAGAAGACCCTTGAGAGTCCCTTGGACTGCAAGGAGATCCAACCAGTCCATTCTAAAGGAGATCAACTCTGGGATTTCTTTGGAGGGAAAGATGCTAAAGCTGAAACTCCAGTACTTTGGCCGCCTCATGTGAAGAGTTGACTCATTGGAAAAGACTATGATGCTGGGAGGGATTGGGGGCAGGAGAAGGGGACAACAGAGGATGAGATGGCTGGATGGCATCATGGACTCAATGGACGTGAGTCTGAGTGAACTCCGGGAGTTGGTGATGGACAGGGAGGCCTGGCGTGCTGCGATTCATGGGGTCGCAAAGAGTCCGACATGACTGAGCAACTGAACTGAACTGAATGTTTGTTAATGAAACATTTCTATTTGGATGGTAAAAGTTAAAAAGTTGAAAACAGCTTTCATTCTCCGTAGACTGCCATTTCAGCACAGGCAAAGAAAGCAATTTAGCTATATCTATCAATATTATTAAAAGATCACTTGATTATAAAATGTCATCTCTATTCAACTGACTTATTTAAGCAACTGAAGAAATCGCTGCTAAACTTATGTATATTCTAATTAAAGGCTCTTTTCAATTTTGTGCTCTAACTTCTTTAAGCATGTAAGTTCCTGCTTCAATTTTTTTTAAAAAATGATAAAGGTGCATACTCGAACAATTTATAAAAATAAATAATGTATGTGTGTGTGTGTTGAGGTGGTGGAAAATAGTGAACAATGAAGTGTGTAACAATCCATTACATAACCACATATACAGTTGACTGTCCATATGTGCAGGTTTCATATTTGCGAGTTCAACCAACCCCAGATGGAAAATACTTGAAAAAAAATCCTAGGAAGTTACAAAAAGCAAAACCTGAATTTGCCACATGCTCACAGCTATTTACATATCATTTACATTGTATTAGGTATTATAAGTAACCAGAGATGATTTAAAGTGCACGGGGCGGGGGCGGGGGGGGGGTATGTGCGTAGATTATATGCAAATACTGCAGCATTTTATATAACAGACTCAGAGCATTCTTGCATTGTGGCATCTGTGGGTGGTCCTGGAACCAATCCCTCCAGACAGGAGGGATGACTTTATGTTGATAGGCTAAAAATAATCTTCCTCTTCGGAAGCAAGTTCATTCACAGGAGGTTTAGAAACAGCATATTCCTCTTCTTCACTTCCCAATATACAACTATCTATTATTAAGAAGAGCAAATTTAGGATCCTCCTTTGCACTTAAATTCTCAAAGATGTTTAGTTGAATTGACTTGCCAAAGGATCTTAAGTACTAGTTTACACATTCAGCCAGAACTAAAATATATGTGCAAATCATAAAGAGGCTCTTTTCATGAGGGGGGAAAAAAGGATTAAGAGCATCACTTACTTGAAATGTCCCTGAGCAGCTGCAGCACACAAGGGTGTGAAGCCATTTTTATCAGCAGCATTGACTTGGGCTTCTGCATTCAGCAGCAATCTCACACAGTCTATGGATTTTAATAGAAAGCCATTTTAATTTCCCACTTAGATTCACGATGAGCCAAATTCTACACAGGCCATAGACAGATACTGACCCCAAGGGACCTCTCTCATGCACAGCTCATCTGACATTTCTTTCAGGGTCGATATAAGATTCCACAGGCTATTATGAAGGAAAAGAAGCCTCTTTCCCCCAGGATCATATACCCCAGACTCATCAACTAAGACAAGGTTTCTTTCATTTGGGGGGAGCACCTGGGGGAAGAGTGACTGATGAGTGAAAGGAAAGTCATATGTCAGAAAATGTTTTACCAGGTTTTTCCATCAGACAATCCCATTAAAAAAAAATGTTACTGGATGGAAAATGAAANGAAGCCTCTTTCCCCCAGGATCATATACCCCAGACTCATCAACTAAGACAAGGTTTCTTTCATTTGGGGGGAGCACCTGGGGGAAGAGTGACTGATGAGTGAAAGGAAAGTCATATGTCAGAAAATGTTTTACCAGGTTTTTCCATCAGACAATCCCATAAAAAAAATGTTACTGGATGGAAAATGAAATTCTTTGACTAAATTGATATACCATTTTTTGCATTTAAATAGTTAAATCTTACTTTCTGGTGTTTAATTTAATCATTAAAATGCTTTCATGTTGTGGTTATCTTAGACTTAACTCCCTGATTGAATATTAAGGAGAACCTCCAGAAAATCACCAGACTCAGGCATGAATACCACTTAGACCTCACGTTCCACATGTTATTTACTAGACTGAATTTCTCTATATTAGAGGAAATTCCTACTGTACTTTGGAAGAAGTATTCCAAAATACTTTTAAAATACTGAGTTCTCATACTGTAGTTCCCTAGAATCTTCTATGCAGCCCACTGGAACACACTGAAGCTCTGAAAACTTCCAAGAAAACCAGATTATGTGAATTCACCAAGGATCACACGGCTTGTATATGCCTACTACCTAACTCTGCGTTTGCCATCAGATCATCTCTTTATCTGCACTATTGTTATGTTTTACTGTATTTGACTATAAGGTTTGCTTTTTAAGGAACAAGATTAACCCCCCAACTTCATCAATATGTCGTGTATAGCTGCACAACCTCTCAGTTCTCTTAAAAAATTCAAATAACTATAAATTGGTTCTAACTACAGAACAATTTCAGACCCATGACCTTTCCTAACTACTAAAACTTTCCCTCACTGCAGCATATGCTAAAGCCCTACGGCTTTACTTTCACAGACATCAGTCATTTCTAAGAGACAAATTAGGGCTATTTTGTCCTGGCCAAAGCGATCACAGATGGGGGCTTTATTTAAAATGTGTTTTACAGTTACTAGACCTCAAATTTCTAGGCACACAATACATTTTACTGTGCATAAAACAAAGACAACTTTTTGCTAGCTGCAAAATTTTACATTGTTACCGAACTGTCCAAATTGGATTTTTAAATGCTTACAAAACTTTAAATCATGTAAAAAAAGTTTTTTATTTCACCTGGAAGAGAAAATGTGAAATAATAATTTTGCTCATAATAATGGCTACAGTGCTTTTAACTCTTCATCCTTTTGCAAGAGGGTGATACAGTGAAGTAAGAAGGTACCATCTTTACCTGTATGTCCATTCTTAGCAGCAGAATACAAGGCAGAATGGCCATCTTCACAGGAGTAATTAATGTCCAGTCCTTCTTCATTAAGCAGCATTGATAATAAAGTGACATTTCCCTGGGCAGCAGCTTGCTGAAGAAGGGTGGGCCTGCCAGCCAGGGGGGCAGGACCACCACTCATTAGCAAAGGGGTTAGGGAGGGTGACCAGCCTGTGGGTTAAAGTGACTCTAGTTAGAGAGTAGGAGCAAGGATAAGAGGCAGATATTAACCATTCCTTTCCAAATTATACACACACACACACAGACACATGAACACATACCCCTAGAGGATTATGTGGTTTCTAATATGACCAATCTGTTAATATTTACTTTAGCATAAATCTGTACTGTTATTTCAATCTTATATCTGCTGCTAGTTAAATTAATATACATCGTGACAAATTATTTTTAGTTGTGAGTCTTGTACAGATAAGTGTTAAAGTGGTGATTTGTTTCAGGAACAAGAAGGCTGTCTTGTTTTAAAAACAAACTGAATTTTAAAACTATGTACAGATTTTCTCAGTTTTGTTATTAACTGAAAGATACCTTTAGGCATAAGATAGAACTAATTCTAAAAAATAGAAAATTTCCGTTTTTCTACAATTTTTCCAAGGTACTTAATTTATACATTTTATATAAACCATTGAGATGGACCGAATACTGTGAAGGAATATTTACATTCTTTGAATTCCCTTATTTGGGAAGAAAAATAGTGGGCAGCCAACTAGTATTAAGAATGAATAGAAGCACAACATATATAGAATATACCAGCACAAATATTCAATACTCAGTGGAAGACTATATCATCTGGCCATCTTCACTTTTGGTACCAAAAACTTTTAATCAGCTAACAAAACAGGACATTCTACCATATAATTTTAACAAAAGTCATAAGAGTTATCATAGTTAGGATTTCTCATCAGTATTTAGCAGCTTTAGAAGAGAATCTGTTAAGTGTGTGAAGTCGGCTGCATATAGCATGGAAAATTTTCTGAATTCTTCCTTGATCAAAAGGCTGTAAAAACAGTAAAGTAAAAATGTTTATTTAATGTAATATATAGGTATTTAGTGTATTTTAGGCTTAAATATAGTTAACTTTCAAAATAAGTCATTTTTCCTTCTTCCTTAAAATCTGAAAGGAAAGCCCCAAAAATCTGAAAGTAAAGTTGATGTGTATATGAGGGTATGTGTGCAGAGACTCACTCCTGGGTACACTTTCTACATCTGTCTAGTAACAGTCTCTGTAGTAAGATACAATGGTAGACCTTTACTGTGCCATGCATCTTGATTACCTTGGTACCAGGATAGTATTCTGAGTACATGGGTGTTATATTAATACATAATAAACTTATCATTGAATCTTAAATGACTGACCTTAAATAATTTCAGTAAGTATTAAAAAGGTGAATATCAAAGTATTCCTCAGAACTTTAAAGATTCTTCAGAAAAACACCAAAGCAGTTTCTACAAATGAAACTGACTGCTTATCAGAAACTGGATGTTATATCTTCAATTATTTGGATCTCTGGGTAATTTACCGCTTTTACTCAGACTATAATAACATAGAATTCAAACGCTCATAAAATTAGATTTTTATCTAAACTTTATGATATTTCCCCATTGATATTCATTAGCTCTTCTTACAAAAGGAACATTTTTTTACTTCATACTTACAAGAAGGCTCCTCTCTGGTACATTTTACCTTTTGTATTTTCTTAAAAACAAACAAAAACACAAGCCCACAAAAATTAAATCAGTACTTATTATCAGAAATGGATGATCAACAGAGAAATTATAAATACCAAGGTATGAAACCTTGACTGCAAAGCAAACACAAAGGCAATTTGAAGGCACTGGCTTCTCTGTGGAGCAGGAGGGACTGCGGCCCACACTCCTGTTTGTCCAGCTCCCCCACTTCCTTCCTCCCAGCCTCCACCCCCTCCCCTCTCTCTCTATCTCCAACTCAAACTGGGAGTAGGGGCGGTCCTCAGTTCTTGATATCCTTTTAGGAATATTAACAGGTAAATATTAAATGGCTTGCCATTCTTTTGAGTTTTGTTTTCATTTTTCTTTTTTTAAGATGATTCTAGCCATTGGAGACAATTAAAATATAAATATACTTTAACTGTTTTTTATGGAAATATTCAATTATCGATATAATTTCCTGGGAAACCTGATTTCTAATGCTGAGCTATCTTAAGGACAAAATATTTTATTCAAAAATTTTCTCAATCTTTAGACCACCCAAGAATCTTACAGTTCTGTAATATAAAGACTCCAGAAGAATATATATCAATTCTCTTATTTTCTTCTTTTAAATATATTGAAAAAGTCTTTAAACATGAAAATTGCTTTATAAATCCCAAGTATTCTTAAAGTTTAAAAATTCTTAAATGTATTCTTAAGTACATTTTTTTATCTCCACTACCACTTCCAATTTTCTCCAGGCCCAGCAAGCTTAAATTACTATAATAAATCCTGTTATAAATTTGGGAAAAATAAAACTTCACCATGAGACTTTGTCGTTCATTTGAAATTCCCCACAATGATCAAAATTATAATATTTAGTTGACTGGTTAGGTTAAGTAATGGTTAAGTAATGCCTGAACAGACCTGCAATCATATAGCTACTTTAACGATGCTAGAAAAAGGTCATTCAGCTCTACAGAGTCATATGCAAACATTAGTAAAAGTGAGCATCTTGCAGAGCATGCGGTGATGAAGGGAAGAGACAGAACGTGCAATAGCGGAGGAGTTGAGAACAGCTCCCGGCATCAGCTTCAGAGTGTGGAGTAGGTTAATCTCATTCATAGCTCAGAGGGATCTCATTTTCTGACTTAGTCTTTAAGCCAATCAAACATGGAGAAGAATTTTTTTAATGCATGTTTACCTAAGGAAAAAAAAATCTGAACCAAATCAAATAAAATGCATCGAACAATTTTTTTAAGGAAAAAAAAAAATCCAAGGGTATGGAAACTCAGTTGCCCGGAGTGATTTTTGGTTTGGCCTTCTGTTCATCTAACAATTATGTGTTCGTGTGGCAAGTTCAGGAGCAGCAAGAAGTTCTAAGCTGTTTGGAACTTTAAATTCTAAAAATTTTGAATTATTTAAATTTTACTTAAATAATAAAAAATTTAACATTTGGCCATAAAGTGTTATTTAAAAATTTTACAGTTGGCTCTAAAAGGGCTGAGTTGATGTACAAAACAATTCATCGAAGTGATATCTTTTGGCATTGCAATTCTCTTCAGTGCTTTAACTTAATCATAATTGTTTATCATAGATATAAGCTGACATAGAAATGTAGATTTTTAGGGTTTCAAAGATAATGGGATCTAGATTTCCAACAAGGGAGAGGTAGTGAACTACTACTTGAAAAATTCAACAGACAAGTTTAACCCATCTTTTTGGTTTGGAACTATTATTACTTTTTTGGTTCAGTGCTTTCATTTTTAGATGAAAAAACTAATGACTCAGAGAGAATCTGCTCTTTAGGATAATACCTAGAAAGGAGCAGAAATGGACCAAAACTGCCTTTTTGCACTCAGCCCAGTGCTCTTTTCACCACCGACCCTGGAGCACACATCCACCAGGTATTTGGTAGGTGCAGTGTCCCCATTTCCTACTCAGTGATCACAGGAACACTAGTAACTGTTACAAGATGAAAACCCTTCAATGAGCCTATGCTTTGGAGAGGTACATGCTCACCCAGGCAAGGCAGATTAAGAAGCAGGATGGAGGGCACTCTGGTGCTTCCCAAGTTGCAACGGCATGGCAGCCAAAAGGGGGACATCTAAGTGGAAAGAGAGTTGAAATCTTCTACCTTATTTGCAAAGTTTCAGTTGACCTACATCCACAGCTGAGTTAAACACCCCAACTATGTAACTATAATAACATTTCTATCTCCCATAGTAGACTGGATGTTCAGCAAATGCTTGTTGATAGCTAAACAAACTCCACTGCCTCCTTTTTTCTCCTAATAAACTACATCTTCTAATCAAATGACATGGAAGGCTGTTATGCCACCAAAGGTAACCTTGCAGTGGTCGAACTGCAGAATCAGAGACGAGAAAATGAGGAACCACTTTCGGGGATCTCCTGTGACTGCTGTTTCTTTGGTTCTACAATTTATTCTCTCTTGCTTTCTACACACAAGCAAGGGCATTCTCATCCGGCACCCCCTAGAGGAGCTATGATTCCTTTATCCAAAATCTTAGGTCATTTTGGTGAATATATAATGGACTAGGATTCTATGACTCTAGAGGTTAATTTACACCCTGCTGGAAAAAAAACATTCTTCAGTCAGGGATCCTGATTTTGAAGCTTTTCCACTGAAACCAAAGGGCTCTAGGAGCTGAACCCTGGAGCACAGTAGTGACCCAGGCAGCCACTGGCAAAGCATCAGTGTACAAAGCAAAGATGGCTCTGCATTTTTTAAAAAGTGACAAAATTTATATATCACAGGAAGTGTTTTGTGTTTTACAGTCCATGCATTTATGTCANAAACAATTCATCGAAGTGATATCTTTTGGCATTGCAATTCTCTTCAGTGCTTTAACTTAATCATAATTGTTTATCATAGATATAAGCTGACATAGAAATGTAGATTTTTAGGGTTTCAAAGATAATGGGATCTAGATTTCCAACAAGGGAGAGGTAGTGAACTACTACTTGAAAAATTCAACAGACAAGTTTAACCCATCTTTTTGGTTTGGAACTATTATTACTTTTTTGGTTCAGTGCTTTCATTTTTAGATGAAAAAACTAATGACTCAGAGAGAATCTGCTCTTTAGGATAATACCTAGAAAGGAGCAGAAATGGACCAAAACTGCCTTTTTGCACTCAGCCCAGTGCTCTTTTCACCACCGACCCTGGAGCACACATCCACCAGGTATTTGGTAGGTGCAGTGTCCCCATTTCCTACTCAGTGATCACAGGAACACTAGTAACTGTTACAAGATGAAAACCCTTCAATGAGCCTATGCTTTGGAGAGGTACATGCTCACCCAGGCAAGGCAGATTAAGAAGCAGGATGGAGGGCACTCTGGTGCTTCCCAAGTTGCAACGGCATGGCAGCCAAAAGGGGGACATCTAAGTGGAAAGAGAGTTGAAATCTTCTACCTTATTTGCAAAGTTTCAGTTGACCTACATCCACAGCTGAGTTAAACACCCCAACTATGTAACTATAATAACATTTCTATCTCCCATAGTAGACTGGATGTTCAGCAAATGCTTGTTGATAGCTAAACAAACTCCACTGCCTCCTTTTTTCTCCTAATAAACTACATCTTCTAATCAAATGACATGGAAGGCTGTTATGCCACCAAAGGTAACCTTGCAGTGGTCGAACTGCAGAATCAGAGACGAGAAAATGAGGAACCACTTTCGGGGATCTCCTGTGACTGCTGTTTCTTTGGTTCTACAATTTATTCTCTCTTGCTTTCTACACACAAGCAAGGGCATTCTCATCCGGCACCCCCTAGAGGAGCTATGATTCCTTTATCCAAAATCTTAGGTCATTTTGGTGAATATATAATGGACTAGGATTCTATGACTCTAGAGGTTAATTTACACCCTGCTGGAAAAAAAACATTCTTCAGTCAGGGATCCTGATTTTGAAGCTTTTCCACTGAAACCAAAGGGCTCTAGGAGCTGAACCCTGGAGCACAGTAGTGACCCAGGCAGCCACTGGCAAAGCATCAGTGTACAAAGCAAAGATGGCTCTGCATTTTTTAAAAAGTGACAAAATTTATATATCACAGGAAGTGTCTTGTGTTTTACAGTCCATGCATTTATGTCAATAGCACTGCCAGGGCTCCAAACATTTTTGGAACTTGTATTCTGTGAGTACCTTAAGTCCACAGAGCACATTCTCTGATGCTCCTGAATAGTAGCAAAAATTCCTCCTTTGAGGGTGGATTTAACTTGCTGGAAAAGGGCCATGAGAGAGGCCATCCAGCTCAATAGTATCATTTTGGATTAAAAAATAAGATATCACAAAGCAACATGAAGTCAATTCTAAAGCAAATTTTCAAAACACAAGCAGTAATATTACGTCTATTTGCTCATCAGTCATGCTGCTCTAAGCTCAATACTGCGTTCTTTGCATGTTACGATATTGAATCCTACAGCCACATTCCCCAATATGCACAGCATAAGCTCCTATTAAGGATGAGAAAATTTGCTCAGTTCTAGAAAAATCACCCAGAACATAGAGCTACAAATGCCAGAGCCTAGATTCCAATGCAGACCTGCTGCTGCTACCACTGCTGCTAAGTCGCTTCAGTCGTGTCCGACTCTGTGTGTCCCCATAGACGGCAGCCCACCAGGCTCCTCCGTCTATGGGATTTTCCCTGCAAGAGAACTGGAGCGGGGTGCCATTGCCTAACCTCAAATCCATGCTGTTTCCAATTTCCAATTTTGCCCCTTAATCTGTGAACCTAACTTCTAAAGGAGTTGAACATTTAGGAGACAGCCTATAACTGGATAAATCAGTCCTGTTACACTGCTCTCACTACCTGATAATTAGCAAGTACAGTGCTACCTTCTTTTCTTATTCCTATGCTTCTCCCTAAATCTTAAAAACAACACAGCTCAAATCTTCCTTTAATTCTTAAAGTTCTCTCTCATTCAGATCCAGCAGCCTCCACTAAGCACTAACATCATGGGGTAGGAGAGATCCCTGCAAAGTTTCATCAAAACTATGGCACTGTAACATTATTTTAGAGCCACTTTTAGTCAGTGAAGCACAACTGCCAATAAAAAGCAATGCTTCCTTTAGCACTATAAAACAAAAAGGGAAAAATCTAGTTCTTTATCAACTCGCTGTTCAAGAGTCCCAGATTCAGTAACTTTATAAACCACATCTGCACTGGAAACCTTCTCCAATACAGCCCACGTGCTATGTTATCCATCTGTGCTTAAGTGTTAGCTCTTAACAAAGTAAACAACTTTTGAAATAAACTTCAAACAGAAGTTTATAAACACACGCACTATTTTTGAGGTTAAAAAAGGCAACACCAAATGATATTAAAACATAGAATATACCAATTACAGAACACCTCTAATCAATCTGATAATCCAAAGTAGACTGTAGTGTTAACAACTACCTGAAAGCATTCTTTCAAATAAGCCATTTCAGAAGGGGTAGAATTGAACACATACTGTCTGGAGGTGGCTCACTAATAGTGAAATCTTGTGAGATAAATATTTAATAAGAAGGACGAGTCTTTCCTCCCATGGAAATGCTTCAGTTTCTCTAAATTAATGGTCTCCATGTGCTCCAAACCACTGCTTTCAGGTTATTTTTAAAAGAAGAAAGCACTCAGCATAACAAAACCGCAATTCATATAGCAAGATGAATCACCATACCCTGGAGCCTTTAAAGAAAATCACACACACACACACAAAAAAAAAAAAAAGAAGGGAAAGAAATAGAAAAAAAAAGTATCAGATTAAAAAAAAAGTTTTAAGGCGATGTGAAGGAAATGAAGGTAAGTGACAGGCCACATTCTTAAAGAAGGATATAACATTTCAATCCCTTTACCTGATGCTGTTACCAGGAGGCTGTCAGAGGCACCTGCTCTACGGGATGAGGCACTAACAGGGTTTATGGAAGAGCGAAAGGCAGTGGTGGTGGGAATGGCAAGGGAACTTTCTGAACATGCAGGTTGGTTCAGTCCAGGGGTTTCCACAGGCCAGGCACCCACCTGAGATGTGGCCAGGGCTGAAACGGCACAGCCTGCGGGTGCCACAGTTAAATCTATGGATGGTTTTGGTGGCAGCTGAGGGGAGGAAGATTTAGAGAGATTCTCCTCATTTATTACCCTGTTCCCTTGTGGCAAACTGGAAGGAGGTGAAGCCACAGTTTTGTTATCAGCTTTGACCCCTGTGCTGGACGCCCTGCTGCTATCCATGATAACCTTGAGTTGGGGGTGCGGTGGAGAAGGAGTTTGGGAGAGCCCTGGCTTTTTTGGAGGGATGGGAGGCGGGTTTCCTCTGTCAACTCGGGCCCCACCAGGAGTCTTTAAACTGGTTCGCCCGACCGGGGGGTAGGTGCCAACATCCCCCGTCGGGGGCGCTCCAGGTCTCGGGGGCGCTCCCGCCGAGGGGCTTGTAAATCTCGACAGTGCTTGGGTCACAGTATTCCGAGCAAGCTGTTTGGCCACTAGGTTGTCACGACTTGTAGGAGAGACATCTCTGGATGGAGGGCTTTGGGTGGTGTTTCCATTTTGGTCTGGGTCATTTGCGTTACTGCCCTGAAATCGAAATCGAGCCGCTTGGATGCGTGGGTTCAGACCCGGATGCAGAGGCGCGTTGGCACACGGTGAATGTAAACTGTGCGGAGGCGGGGAGGGCGTGTGCCCGGAGGCCGGGGAAACCGTACTGGGTAGTGGGGTTGGGCTACTGGTTAAATCTGGTGTTGAGCCGGTGCTCGGTCCATTTTCCTCAATTCTGTTTGCACTTGGAGGTGGGACAGTGGGCAGAGAGGAGCCTATCAAGTCACCGTGGGAAACCTGCCTCTCGATACCCGGTCTGACCGAGGCGGCACTGGTGCAGGCATTCCCCTTGGCACTGGCGGAGACTAGGGGGCTCCCCGTGGCAGGCTTTACTGGCACGGTCAAAGGCAACTTCTTCACAGGCTCAGCAGTCTCTATCACCAGGTCTGTCTGGCACGCAACAGATCTTGTCACTGGTCCTTCTGTTGCCACAGATGTGGAGACCAGACGTCTATCTTTTGTCTTCCGGGGGAGGGAGAGGCTGGGTTTGCTGTCATTTCCCCTTTTCAGCTGCTCGATCACCTTCTTCATCTTGTCTATCTCCTCTTTGAGGTCAGTGGTGTGTGCTTCTTCTCGGTGCAGCTTGGCACGAAGCTGTTCCCGCTCTGTGTCAAACTCCGAGAGTTGCTTTTCCATCTGAGCTTCCATTTCTGTGCTTCTTCGTTTCTCCGTGGCGAGTTCCTCCTCTAACGCGCTTGTCTTTTTCTTCTCCTCTTCCAGTTTGGCCATCACCTCTTCCAGCTTCTGGGCCTCCTCTAGGACTTTCCCAGAGAGCTGCTTGCACTCCTTGACCAGCATCAGGACCACGTGCTTGTTCTTGCCTCGCTCCTCCTCCAGGCGGGCAGCCAACTTCTTGTGCTCCTGCTCAAGCGCTTGGAGCTGAAGCTTTTCCATCTCCAGCTGAAAGAAATGCACAGGAGAGGCCTGATTAATAGGCAGAGGATTCTTTTCAGCCAAAGATGGGGAGAGATTTGTATTAACTTTGTAACAACTCTGGTTTGGGTTAGCTAAAGCGCCACATTTCTGAAATGAGTTGGGAGAGGATGGGCAATATTTTAGAGACTCATTAAAATGAGAAAATAGATGTTAATGGTTTTATTAAAAAAATCTCAGTCATAGCAACAGAAAACTTAAAGTTAGCTATAGAAAAGGAGAAGGGTAATCCGATGCTTCAAATCACAACACATAGTTCAGAAAGATCTGCTCCTGTAAAAACAGAATTCTGGTAGAGAACTTTTTTTTAATGTTTAATGCCTTAGAATTACTAATCTTTGAGGCACTGTAAAATGAAAAGTGCTGAAAATAGAGGACTTCAGTTAAATTCTAAACTATACTTGCTAATCATACTACTTAGTTTTTTTTTTTTTTTTTTTGCAATCTACTTTGAGCTTACAAGTGAGCATTTGCTGGAAAAATCATGTAAAATCATATATGAAAGTTATTTTAACTCATATATAAGAAAATATTAGAAATATAGTCATGGGACTTCTCTGGCTGTCCAATGGTTAGGACTCTGTACTTCCACTTCAGGAGGCACAGGTTCCAACAGTAGTCAGAGAACTAAGATCTCAAATGCCATGTGGTGCAACCAAAAAATAAATTAAAAATATAATCAGTATCAGTGAACCCCAAATTGACCTCATCTCTTTCAGTTCCCCTTTGCCCACTTGGGTCCCATGACACTGGTCTCCCTGATGTTTCCTGAACATCATCCTGCCTCAGGGTCTTTGGCTTTGTCTGTCTGCATAGAAATTCCACCATGACCCGTCACACAGGGCTCCTGCACTGAGGAGTTTGTGCACTGCACAAGGGTGGTGGGCTGCAAGGGTACTCAGATGCTCAGTCATGTCTGACTCTGTGACCCCATGGACTGTAGTCCTCAGGCTCCTCATCCACAGGATTCTCCATGTAAGAATGCTGGACTAGGGTACTGCAACGGTGAGAGGAACCAAAATCCAGCTCTCACCAGTGTCTGTCCAGGCCTGGGGCTGCATCTGCCTGGAAAGAAGAGTACTTTTTCCCTCAGGAGAAGTGTCTGTCTGCTCATTGAGCCATAGACCCTAGGATTTAGGCTTCCCAAAACAACATTTGCCTAGCTGATCAGCACAGAGGAGGAGCTTTTAAAAACCTTTTTACCTCCACCTGGGCTTTTCTAATAAGCACCGAAACACCCAATGGCACAAAAGCCTGGCTCTTTTACTCCCTCCACCCTCTGCTCAACTGTCACCTTCACAGCGAGGCTGCCCTCACCATCCTGTGGAAGACGGTCCTTTCCATCCTTTAGTGAATCACCCTGTGGTTGGCACCTGCCTACTCCCAACTAGAACAGTACTCATGAGGGCAAGGACTCTGGCTTCTTTGCTGCTGTGTCTGAATTAATGAAATTAACACAGTTCATAGAAACATCAATCTTCCAAACAAGGGAGGGAGGGCCTTTCTGATACACAGATACAATTCTAACATGTTCACCCAGGTTTCTCACTTCTCTCCAGGGAGTGCGCCATGAAGTGCTTGTGAAGGATACATCTCAAGCTGGGCTGTAGCAACCAAGCGGGCACACATGCCTTGCTTCCCAACTAGAGACAATGTCTTCAATGGTGGTCCATAAAGGGGCTTACAGATCATCAAGGTTAAAACAGATCTACCCTATGAAAGACATGGAAAGGACTCACCTACCCTCAGAGGATAAACACAAATATACTCTCAAGAGAGACAGTAATTATTTAACTTGGCTTTAAGTTATCAGTAACAGAGACAGGAAATGCTCGCATGATCCATCAGTTGAGAATGTGTTCTTGTTCCTCACCATTAAATCTACTACTCCACCCCCCTAAGTCAGACACGAGACCAAAAGCAAAGAATGGCTCACTGCCCAGTGGACAGTCAGAGGCATTATTCATGTATTTGGGGATCCTTCTGGCTGTGAAGAAGTCACTGAACAGCATTGCAATAGGTCCTATAAAGAGGTGATCAGGAATCCAAATAATTCCCCAAGAATAGTCAGAGACACTTGTCCACACACATACACTCCATTGTATATGAAATTTGGGGGTTGACTTCATAAGTAGATTAGATAATATTTGAGGATCAATAGTGCTGTCCTATACTTGATTTATACCTGTATTTTATTCATCTGGGTGCCTCACAGAAAGTTGAACTTATTCATAGCTAAAGCACTTTTAATTCTTCTAAGTGCATCAAAGTAGGTTACTATGGAAGACATACAGAGAAGTATAGAGAAAATATTCAATAGGTTTTGTATTAACCCCCCCTTCCAAATTCTTATTAGCAACCAACGTAGGAAAAAAGCACAAATCAGGTCAATTTTCATCTTATTTTCAAAATATGATTTTCATAATCTACCTCGATGTGGAAAAAAAACAACATTGTCTTCTAGAATTTAAGGGCTACTTGCACTTTACAGAACAGCCAAATAGAGGACAAGTTAGTGACTTCCCCGATGTGGTCCAGTGAATCAGTGTCAGGATCCTGGCACTCACTCACGGCTCCAACTGTTTCAAGTTTTCCTCACCACACCACACGTGCAGCCCATGGTATTTCTATACTGAGTCATCTCACACTATTTTTGAAACAACTTTAATCTCTTACATTTTAGAACTAAATTAAAGAGACTTTCAACTCAACTAATCTCAGGTATCTAACCAGAAAACTATACTTCTAGAAAAGCAGCCATTATTCTCTTTTATCTCTGTTCTTCCATCATTCGTGCCTTACAAATCCTATCTCAGACCAACACGAGTCTTTTAATCTCACTATAGATAGCAGAGCACAGAGAAAATCACATAATTGATGCACCTACTCCACATGGCTCCCAACTCAATTGAGTTCTGAGCCCCAGTCATCAATCACTCTACCTAACTCTGTTTAGCGTCCTCTACCATTTACTATTTCAGGGGATATTTAAACCTCTGTCATTCTCCCCAGTACTTCACCCAATGACAACTCAAGTGACTCTCAGTCTCCCCTAACAGACTCTTTNCCCAACTCAATTGAGTTCTGAGCCCCAGTCATCAATCACTCTACCTAACTCTGTTTAGCGTCCTCTACCATTTACTATTTCAGGGGATATTTAAACCTCTGTCATTCTCCCCAGTACTTCACCCAATGACAACTCAAGTGACTCTCAGTCTCCCCTAACAGCCTCTTTGATCAAGAACATTCAGACTAACTCATTCCCTGCACATCCTGTCTCCTCCCTTAAGCTTTTTTATTGCCGTATCAACCCATTCATCCTTCCCTTCACTCCAAGGGAAAGGTGTTTCCAGCTGCTGAAGGTCAGACTTTCTTCAACAATTAACTTCATCATTCCTGTCACCTCTGACTTGCTCCATTGGTGATCACACTGCTCTCTATAAACATCCCCCTCTCTGTCTGCTCCTTCCAATAAGCATATAAATGCACTCCAACACGCAAAAAATAATTTTTATATTTAAAAAATGTCCTTGACTATTCTGACCCAAAGATAAAGCTCTTGTGTTTTAAAGAGTAAGAAGTGTAGGTACAGCATGCGTGCATGCTCAATCACGTCTGACTCTGTGATCCCACGGGCGGCAGCCCACCAGGCTCCTCTGTCCATGGATCTCTCCAGGCAACAGTACTGGAGTGGGCTGCTATTTCCTACTCCAGGGGACCTTCCTGACCCAGGGACTGAATCTGCATCTCTTGTATCTTCTGCATTGGCAGGCTGATTCTTTACCACTGTGCTACCTGGGAGGCCAAGAAGTACAATACTAAGTTCTAATCCCACCTTCTTGGCTGGGTAACCTTGGTAAGTTTTCCCTCTAAAGGAGGGTTCTCTTAACTGCACAACAGAACAAAAATAGTGATTACAAGGCAACACATGTATTTACCACTGTGTGTAGCACTAAAATATGTTAGCTTTGTGCTATTTCAAAATGTCAGTTTTGCTATTTTCCCTTACATTTACATGCAAACAAAGAGCTAGAGAATGGACTGTACTAAACACATAGATGATGTCTTTATAAGTCAGACAGTAATTACAACAATACAAAGTACATCAGAGAAACTTTCACTATAAGTAACGGTGAAACAACTTTTATTAGACTACCTGCTCATGCAGATAATAATGATAAACTTAAGAAAATACCTGTTTGAAGGCTCTGGAGAGCAATAAAACCGACCAAAATAGGAGAGGAGTACAGCCTCCCATTAGAAAGAAACCAACAGCATTGCATGAGATTTGCCCTTGGACAGCTTTTCAAGTGAGGGCTATTCCCTGTCCTGACAGCACTGGCAACAAGAGCTCAAGCACAAAGCATCCCTGATGCTGGCCTGAGGAACCAGAGGATGAAATGAAAGCTGCTGCAACTAACTTTTCCAGTGTCCCTGGTAGACTCTTGAATTACACGTTTGTATGGGAGTCCAGGCTTCCCAGGTGGCACTAGGTGGTAAAGAACCTTCCCAGGTGGTAAAGAACCTGCCTGCCAATGCAGGAGATGCAAGAGACATGGGCTTGATCCCTAGAACGGGAAGATCCCCAGGAGGAGGGCATGGCAACCTACTCCAGTACTCTCGTCTGGAGAATCCAATGACCAGCGGAGCCTGGCTGCTACAGTCCACAGGGTCGCAAAGAGATGGACATGACTTAGCATGCAAGCACAGGAGAGAGTCTCCACTTAACCACAGAGGTTACTACTGAGTGACTAACAGAAATGAGCAAATATTTTAGCTATTGCCAACTGCAAAAAGTCAGAGTTTGGACTGTGAATCTAATCAGGTTAACTACTTACACTCTTTGGAAGATAACAGACTCCACAGTCTCTGTACCACATTATCCATAATGTCGGCTGTTGCTGCTGCTACTAATAAAAATTTATTGGACATGCAAAAAAAAGTTTTAAGTGATCCACAGATAAATGTACTTAAATAGAAACTGAGCTTAAGGTGACTTCTACTGGAATTAGCAGACAAGAACCCTAAAGCAGCCATTTTCCAAGAAAATATAGTCGTGGTGATGGAACAAAATGGGAGTCTTGGCATAGGAATGGAAACTAGAAACAAATGAAAAATCTATAAAAGAAAAATATCTAAAATGGAAAAATATGTCTTAATGAGCTTATAGAAGATTTGAAAGAGGAAAACTAAAAAGGAAAGAAAAAAATCAATGGATTTGAAAACAGAGCAAAAGGAAGTATCCAATTTGAGAAACAGTAAAGCGAACTGAAAAAGTGAAGAGCATCTCACTGTAGCACAATATAAAGGGGTCTAAATTCCACATAACCGGATTTCCAAAAAGAAAGAGAATGGGGAAAGAAAAATATATTAAAAGAAAATATGGCCAAAATCCACAAATTTGGTTTAAAAAAAATATATATATATATATATAACTAGGAAGCTCAGAAATCCCAAAGCAGGATAAATATAAAGAAAACCATAACAAGGCACATCATAGTAAAACTGATGAAAACAAACTAACAAATAACCTTGAAGCAGCCAGAGAAAAACACACATTACATACAGAGAAACTACATTATAGACGACGGCTGAAGCATTCTCTAAAATACATGAAGCGAGATCGGACAGAAGTAAAGGGGGAAATAAATTTCTAATAACAATTATATCTTGCTAAAGATCTAGATTGAAATATCAGCAAGAATACAGTAGCCGTGGATAACACTATGGACAACACCTGGCCTGACGGATGCTATGGAACAGAATACCCAAGGACTACAGATGACGCCCTTGTTGCACTATTAAAAACCAACAAAAAATTACAAGATTAAAACCTTACAGAATATGTTCTCTGACCAAAGGAAAATTCAATTATAAATCACAATAAGATATTAATAACACCCCAAAATTCAAAATTAAAACACGCTTCTAAATAGTACAGAAGTTTAGGAAGAAATCACAAGGGAAATTAGAAAACATTTGAGCTAATTGAAAATAAAAATAATATATCAAAGTTTGCTGGATGCAGTAAAAAAGAAGTACTCAAAGGCAGATAAAGCAGAGAATACATAGAAAATTACATTGATAATTGCTTTAGAAGAGTTGTCTCCCAAAGAAGACATACAGATGTGTATCAGGCACATGAAAAGATGCTTGTTACTGCTAATTATTAAAGAAATGCAAATCAAAATCACAATGAGGTATCACGTCACAACAGTCAGAATGGCTACTGGTAAAAAATATACAAATAATAAACACTAAAAAGGGTATAGAGAAAAGGGAACCATCTTACACTGTTGGTAGGAATGTAAATTGGTGCAGCTACTATGGAAAACAGTATGGAGTTTCCCCAAAAAACTAAAAAAAAAAGTTCCCATATGATCCAGCGATCCCACTCCTGGGCATACACCCAGACAAAACTTACTCAAAAAGATACATGCACCTCTAAGTTCACAGCAGCATTATTTACAATAGCCAGGATATGGAAGCAGCCTACATGTCCATTGACAGATGACTGGATAGACAAGATATGGTACACACACACAATGGAATATGACTCAGGCATTAAAAAGGATTGAACAATGCTATTTGCAGCAACATGGATGGAGGGACCTACAGATCATATTAAGTTAAGGAAGTCAGAAAGAAAAAGACAAATACAATATGAGATCACTCACCTGTGGAATCTAAAGTATGGCACAAGTGAACCTGTCTACAAAACAAAAACAGACTCACAGACACAGAAAGCAGACTTGTGCTTGCCAAGGAGGGAGGAGAGAAGGAGAGGAGTGCTGCCTTAGCAGATATAAATTATCACGTATAGGATGAATAAACAAATTCCTATTGTACAGCACAAGGAACTTATTCTATATCCTGTGGTAAAATCATACTGGAAAAGCATACGAAAATGAATATATAAATGTATAACTGAGTTACTTTGCTAATAGAGCAGAAATTAAACACAATATTGTAAGTCAACTATACTTCAGTAAAATTTTTTTTTTAAGTTTTGTCTCAAATTAATCTAACTGTTACCTTAAAAAATTAGGAAAAGTTTAGTGAACAAAATACAAAGTGAAAAGAAAGAAATATCAAAGATGAGAAATAGCACAGGTAAGAAATCAATGAAAATACAAGAGGCAACAAATGATAGAGAAATTTACAAAGCCAAAAGTTGGTTTTAATCTAAAATATCATTAACATTGTTAAAAAACAGATTAAAAGAAACAGATATTAAAAAAACACAAAGAACAGGAATAAAGGATGAGGTATCACTAGGAAATGAATATTAAAAAGATAACAATGAAAACCCTTCTGTCAAAACATTCAACAAATCAAATTCCTCTGAAGCATACAAGTTTCAGAACTGACATAAAATGGAGTAAAAGAATGGAATAGCTTTATATCTTCAAAAGAAACTGAATTCACAAATAAAAATTTTCCCCTAAAGAAAACCCTCAACTCATATGATTTACTAGTAACTTCAACCAAACATCAAAACCAAACTTATATATACTCTTTCAAAACAGAGAAGGAAATACTTCCAATTTCCTTTATGAATCCAGAATTACTTTCATATCAAAACAATTATTTTAAAATTCACAGAAAAATTACCACTCATGAACACAGACACAAAACTCCGCAGCAAAATACAGGCAAACTGAATCCAGTAATATTTAAAAAGAATGATAAAAAGTTACCCACTGAAATTAACTACAGGAATCCAAGTTGGTTTAATACTTGAAAATCAATTAGTAAGATTCATCACATTAACAAAATAAAGAGAAAAATCATAACAACTGCCATAGATGCAGATAAACCATTTTACAAAATTCAAAACCCATTCATGATAAAAACTATTCAACAAAGAATAGAGTGAAACCTCAATGAGATAAAAGACATCTATAAAAAAGCACAGCTAGCATCATTCTTAACCATGAAACAGCCTGTTTTCTTCATAAGTAAAGGAAAGGCCTTTGAAGTCTTCACTCACTGCTTCTAATCAACATTGTTCTGATGGCTCTGGGCTCTGGTCTGTGAAATGATTGGAAAAAGAGAAGGGGAAGGCAGGCAGGCAATTTGGAAAGGAAGAATTAAAATGGGTTTATTCACAGATAATATGCTTGTTTACCTAGGAAATCATATAAAATATACACAACAACTGCTAAAGCTAATAAGCAAGTTTAGCAAGATCACAGGATACAATGTTAACATACAAAAATCAACTGACTACCTGCACACTAGCAACAAATGTTTGGCAAAAATAATGTGTTTATTATAGCACCGAATATTTAGAAATAAGCCTAACAAAAGACATTTAATACTACTCTGATGCTGGGAGGGATTGGAGGCAGGAGGAGAAGGGGACGACAGAGGATGAGACGGCTGGATGGCATCACTGACTCGATGGGCGTGAGTCAAAATGAACTCCAGAAGTTGGTGATGGACAGGGAGGCCAGGCGTGCTGCGATTCATGGGGTCACAAAGAGTCAGACACGACTGAGCGACTGGACTGAACTGAACTGAACTGAAACTAAAAACAATAAAACACTGCTGAAAGAAACCATAAAGATCTCAACAAATCAAGAGAAATACTATAATCATGGATTGGAAGACTCAATATTGTTAAATATATCAATTCTCACTGTATTTAAAGGTCAATGAAATTTCATCCCTGAAAACTTTCAAAGAAAACTTTCACAGAAATACAAGCAATCTAGAACAGATAAGACAATTTTCATAAATAAAAACAAAGTTGAAAGACGTACAGTTTGTACACAGAAGGCTCATTATTTAATTGCAGTCATCTTTTTTACTTAAAGTTGTAGTACAGAGATAGGACTAATTCACAATTAAAAAAAAAAAAAATCAGAGGAGTGTTCAGTGGCTGCCTGAAGTGGTGGAGATAATTATTGAGAAGATACGCCAGGAAACTTTCAGAGGTAATGGAAATATTTTCTATATTCTAAGAGGTACAGGTTACACAAATATATGCATTTTTAAAACTTCAATTTGTGCACTTATGCAAATGTGTACATTACTTTAATGTGAGATTTAATGTAAATATCTCTTTAAAAGGGATAAACAATAGTGATTTTCAGGTTTGCGTTTTTGCTTTTTTTTACAGTGCTATGGATTCTGTGTTCTTTGTCGTGCTGTGCTTAGTCACTCAGTCATGTCTGACCTTTTGCAACCCCATGCACCGCAGCCCTTAAGGCTCCTCTGTCCATGGGTATTCTTCAGGCAAGAATACTGAAGTGGGTTACCATACCCTCCTCCAGGGCATCTCCCCAACCCAGGGATCAAACTCAGGTGTCTCATATTGTAGGCAGATTCTTTACAGTCTGAGTCACCAACGAAGCCCAAGAATACTGGGAATGGGTAGTCTATTCCTTCTCCAGGGCATCTTCCTGACCCAGGAATCGAACAGGGTCTCCTTCATTGCAGTCGTATTCTTTACCAGCCAAGGTACCAGGGAAGCCCTGTGTGTTCTAGGCTGCAGTAAATGAGTAATATAGTGAAGTATAATAGCTGACAGCTTTCGCACTGTTGGAGAAGTTAGTTCTAAATAAAGGATAAGAATGTACCCTATGGTTTTGGATTAAAATCAGAGGTGTCAATATAAGTATGAACTCACTATAGATAAATAAAAATACAGATATGTGTGTATATAAAATATGTTTATGAATATGATAAGTATGCATACTTTCCTAGCTCTAGATTCATTTTTACTTTCCATTAGAAAGGAATGAAAATAACAGCTTCTGTATGTAATAGCTAATCCCAGGGGTTGGGATAAGAAAAGTGCACGATCAGCCTGTAAGAAGAAATATCCCTCTGTAATAAGAATCTGCCATAGGAATTATGGGAATATATCAAAAGGAGTAGCTTAAAAGGGCTCTCAGAGGCCAAATCTGGGACAGTTTTGAGCAGTGATCCAGGCTCTGTGGAACTGATAGTTAGGGGTAGGAACAGATTTCTCCCCCAACTCAACTGCACTCTATTGTAATTATGAAGGAACCATGCCCTTTGTCTATAAAGATTACTGAGTTCCAGTTGATTCTGCTCTACTGTTGTCCAATTTATATCTACTCACAACCACTTTCAAGTAATGGCTCAGGGGGAATTTTGCATGGAGCAGTATCACCAAAGCCTTTTGCAAAAAGCAGCAGGTTGTATGGAAGAGCTTAGAAAAGCCAACACAGCTTCACTGATAGTGAGAAAGGGGGTGGTTCCTCCAAGAATAGCACCCAGACTGGCAGCCATGAATGAAGAAGCACCAAACAACTGTTTTTCCAGAATGAAAGGGAAAACTATGTAGGAGGGAGCAGAGCAGCAATGTAAAGGCAATTAGTTCTAATTCGAAGTGGAAAAGAGAGAGGAAAGCAATTCTGGTCATTTGTAAAATGAGGAAGTGGACTGCATGTCTGTCACAATCACAAAACACTTTTATGACATCTAATCATATTTCTTAATGCTCCCTCAAATCTTTTAACACTCACTGCACCCTTTTGCTCTTTTCTACATGGTCACTCACACCGGCAACTGCCCAGTCCTGGTAAACAAGTACATAACAGTAAGATGTAGGAGATTTTCTTCCTTACTGGGGCTGTAACAACCAGTAAGTCAGCTGCTAGGCACTGCACTTCTCATCTGCCCCTTCCTCTTGATCTAGAGTTTCAAGAGAAGACATGGATAAGGGAAACTATTCTCCCCTATACGTCCTGGCTCAAAGCTGCAGACCTCAGTCTCCAGCTCCCCTTAATGCTTGCTCTACAGTGCTCCTCGGGGAGCCAAAATGCATTTTGAACTGTAATGAGTTATACAAAAATAGACTCAGGAAGGAGTTGAAAACAATCATTCATGTACAAAGACTCTGATATACTCTTTCTAAAAATGTTATTTTAGATGTTTCTCTACAATGTTATCTTTGAACAAAAGTCTAGAAAACAATGTAAAATTAAATTATATTTGTATGTTATAGCCATGAAGCAGGAAACAGTGAGTACAAATAACAAAATGAATACAATTATTTACAATGTGAAGAAAGAGACATATGAAATAAAACACATGTTTTCTGGTCCATTCATCATTTCTTTGGTTGTCTAGCAGCTGAAACTCCTTTCTATGTCAGGGAAATTTTGCACTGATGGTTCTCTCCTGTGGTAGTTAAAATACAGCCAATAGTTGCTTTCCTGGTCTTGTAGCTAAGGAGAACGCATGTGGCCTGAGCTTGGCCAATCAAATGCACCTGCTCTCAGGCATTAACTAGGAAATGAGTGATGAAAAGAAGCAGGGCTAGGGGAAGCATACCCAAGACCCAGAGCAGTGATGGCAGTGGTGTTGTCTGGTGTCAGCCAGCTTCAGTATCCAGCTCAGTAGAAGGATCAACCACTGCAGATTAGATCCACAGTGAGCACTTGTCAGAGACGCTGGCTGCTAAGAGCTGGTCCCCTAGTTCCCCCAGCCATACTCTACCATGCTGTTTCCGATGAACTCCATGAATACTGGAATCGCTTGTGACTACATTCTGCCTGATGCATCTACTGTCATGCAACTGACCTCACTGTGCTGAGCTGCCACCTAAGAGGTTGTTTCTGTTTTGTTTTTAGTCACTTTGGTCATGTCCAACTCTTTTACGACCCCATGGACTGTAGCCTGCCAGACTCCTCTGTCCAAGGGAGATCCAAGGCAGGAATACTGGAGTGGTTTGCCATTTCCTTTTCTAGGGGATCTTCTCAATCCAGACACAGAAATGGCATCTCCTGCACTGCAGGCAGATTCCTTACTGCAAAGCCACCAGGGAAGCCCTA
Organism: Neotragus moschatus; assembly: GCA_006410615.1. Classification (NCBI taxonomy): domain Eukaryota; kingdom Metazoa; phylum Chordata; class Mammalia; order Artiodactyla; family Bovidae; genus Neotragus; species Neotragus moschatus. The sequence goes on from SJYA01000729.1 coordinate 2,249,132, forward strand.
CCTAGAAGGAGCTCTATCTAATACACAGAACTACTTTGAGGTTTTCCTCTGGTGAAAAAAACTGCCCCTATCTGAATTTCCTGGTTGTTATTTTTGCTTTTTTTCTTTTACAAGCTCTGCTCAAATTAAAAGATGTTTTCTATTTCCGGGCTAGAAATTATACTATGTATGAATAAACTGACTGAAAATAAATTAGAACAGAAGATGTATTAACAGATGATGCACAAGATAAAAAGTAAAAACCCAAATAATAACCACCTGGGTTACTGCCTCTAACTGGTATATTACCAGAGGCAAATTTCCCCATGATGATTACCCATTAGTTTATGCAAAGTGGCTTGAGGCTCAGTCCATTTGCCAAATTGACTCTTGCCCAAATTTTCCTGGCAGGCAAATTACCAGTTAACCCTCCTATTAGTAGTCTCAGCAGGAACCAATGCATGAATGAGTGCTAAGCTTCTTCCCCCGCCTGGAGAGGCCAACCAGAGCAGTGTTCAGGCCAAATGTCTCAGAATCACCACAGAGCTCTGCCCAGTGTCAGATAATACATACTTGAATTGAAGATAATGGGACCTTTGCTTTCCCTGACTTTTGCTCTGGCAGTGATTTGATGACCTGGGTTTGTTTAAAATAAAGGATTTCTGTGTCTTAATGCTTTTAGATTTCTAAAGGTGCCATTTATTCTACACATAGGAGACCTGAAGATGTCTGATTACTATATTTACTCTCAAGAGTAGAGGTGACAGGTAATTTTATTACTGAAATGACTCTGATCTTATCAGCTGCTATATTACCTTATTTTCTTCATAAATAAAGATCTGGGATAAGAGTACAAACAGTTACTCTCCTCACACATTACAAGCTATTGGAATAGAATATCCTTTAGGGACAAAAGGTAGCACTGCCATTCAGAAAGACCCTTCACTGAGATGGCACAGCCAGTCAATGTGGCCATAAAGGATCTCTGTGTCTCCGTAATACTTGGGAGACAGATCATTGGCTCATTCCATACCAGCCTCTCAGGACCCATAGGACAGAAACAATTTCCTTTCACTTCCAGCCAGGTTGGAAATGACCCAGGCATTCAGAAACAAACAGGATGTAAGCTGATTTAAAAAAAAAAATCAACTAGATAATAAGAGCTTTGATTCAACTCAGAATTCAACTCAAGCTTTGATTCAACTTTTTTTCCTCTCTTATAAGACAAATGATAGATAAAATGCAAAACTGGAGTAAAATTTGGTAAAGCATTCATTTTATGTACTGAATGAAAACTACAACAAAAACAAAATATTTTCTTGATTTTTGATAATACAGCCCAAACCCCAGCAGACATACTTTATTATGAAATAGCTCATTTGACACATTAAGAACGTAATTGAAATGTGTCTCATCCAAGACATACAAGTGAGCCTTAGTGACATCAACGGAAACACACTGGCTCTTAGCTTACGTGGTTTGTGGGGATTTCTGAAAAGCTCTGGAGATCTCAGTGGTTGTCTGCAGGGCTTTGTAGATGGTATGCAGAGTCCAGAGTAAAACAGTGTGATTCGGTCTCACATGCAGGGAAGACCGTCTATTCTTTATTATTTACTCATGCTTTAGTTTTCTACCATGCGCATACTGAGCAAAGGTTTGCTTTTACTCAACACCTATCCCAGAGCACCAGCAAATATATATTACTGCAAAGAAATAATTACAGGGAGAAAGCTCACCCAGTCAATGAGGGCATCATAAATATTTATATGGTATAGTGCATTCAGGTTAACTGTTAATCAGGTGTTAATGTGAGCTGTAACAAATTCTCTGAAAAGGACAAATAGAAGACTTATTTTATGTTTTAATAATGGTTGGAAGAACACACTACTTTTAATTCTAATCATACCAGACATCATTACCTTCTCTGTCTTCCTCATTCTTTTCTAATAAAGGGAATCAGTTGTCTCAGCAGTGTATCAGAAGGACAAAAACTTTAAACTTCTATTTCCTTATGGTTGATCACAGAAAGCTTTCATCACTTAGGATTCTTTGAAGCGTGTGCTCAGTGCAATAAATGTGTATTTGTGTTGCTGGGGGAGGTGAGGCAGGCGGAGGAGGTTGGTTTTAATGAAACACATGTGAGCAGGAGCCTGGAGGTCTGCAGCAGACACACCATCAGACCCCAGAGGCGAGTTTGAGACGAACCAGAACTTCAAATGACATGTTATGAGATTGCATATACTAAGCAAACTTTCATTCGATTCTCATACTATTTTCATTTAAAAAAAATAATAATTTCTAACTGCAAAGAAATATAGGAGACAGAAGCTAGATAAAGAAAGTTGGGAATGCCACCATATGATCAGTCCTGGTTGCATTACTGGATCACCTATTGAGAGTTAAACATGCCTTAGGGCATTAGGAAACAGAATCTCCCTCCCAAAATCCCTATTTTAATGAAAGCATCATAGTAACTATTATGGGAAACATAATTTTTCATGCTTCTTTTATGATTTAGTGTTATTTTTGAGTTACATTTGAGAAGGGTCTCCATAATTTGTCAGTATTTTGCATTCCTGAAAATACAGCATTTAAGAACAAAACCACCACCTCGGAAGTGGGCTTCTCATTCTACACTGTTATGGGAAGAAAGACGATTGGAGAGTCTCAATACCTTCTTTTGTCTGCTCTCAGCAGCAGCCAGCTGCGTGGACATCCTTTCTTGCATTTTTCTGCAGTGTGCCATGACTGCTTCGAGGATGGAGAGGGGGTTGGTACAAACTGGCTTCTTCTCTTTCTCGCTGGCACCTGCTTCATAGTCTCTCTGTAGTGCCAGGAATGGGTCATTTAAATTAAATCTCCCATACCGTTCCTGGATAAATACCTCCTTCCTGCGAGCCTAGAACAAAATCAGAGGAATGTATTCAGGAAAAGAAATGAAAATATACAGAAAAATATTTATATGACGTTCTGTGGATACTGCTCCAAATGGTATTCACAACTGTCGTGAGTCATGGCTCACGTGTGATGTCGGGTGGTGAGAAGTAAGGAGACTGTGACCTCAAACCCTGAGCAGTCTGCCAAGCTATGTTCAAAAGTTCTTCCTTTAAGAATATAGTCTTTTAAATTGCAAAAGATGCAAAAACAGTTTCTTTTCTCATGATGCGGACCCCTTCAAGGATCTGAATTTTAGGTGCAGTCTTTTCTCATTTAAAGTAAAATAAATATCAACAATTAAAATAATTTTTAACAAAAAAATAGGCAAAATAATGTTTATAGAACTTATATTTCACATAATCTTTACCATGTTAAGTCGCAAAATATAAATCTCCAAGTTTTGTATAGTCAGAAAGAATTTTATAAACATTTGAAGAAAATATTTCATGTATTTTTTAATGCCAAAAATCACAACATTCACATTTTGTGAAATGTGACCAACTACCAAAAAAAAAAGAAAAAAAACAAAAACAAAAACTCCAGAAAATTAGGAAGATGCAAATGTCTTCTCATAACTGAAGGACATTAAAATATAGTTCATAGAATCCCAGGAAAGAATGTAACCTCATTTTACTTTAAATGTCAGTCCATCAGCGTCAAAGTTAATTTCACATCCACTTGGCACTAAATGCAATTTTCTATAATTAGCCTACAATGGCCTTTGCATAAAATGGAAAATAGCAGGAAAATAGTAGCAGGAATATATTGAAAATGAGCAACATTTTCCTAACTCAGGTCATTCGGAATAGCTACTAGAAAAAAATTATTCTATGCCACTGCCAGTGGAAAAACTAAATTACTTTACAATAAATCAAGCTTAATTTTCCAAAATGTCAAAGATGTTTTCTAAAGAAATATTACATACATTTCCTTAATTTAAACCAACTCCAACTGCAACTGACCAACTGAACTCTTCCATTTTAAGACCACTATCAGCAAGCCAACAAGTAGATAAACACGAATGCAAATGACAAGTGAGAAAATCTAACATTTTTTTCCTATTACCAAATTAGATTAGAAAATATAATTTACAAAAAGTCCAGTTCACCCTAAAATTTAAGCTGTCTTTCAGAGGATTATTTTAAACTTAAAAAATCAAAGTGGTTTGTAAGTCAAAAAACATTTGGTGTTTCTCAGATTCTTCAAATTCAATTATATAATCAATGCACTAAAGTATTATTTTAGAGATGCAACTACAAAAGCAATTTTATTTTATCCTAACTTTTCTCTTAATTTTTATTCAATGTGGTGATTCATCTTCCACCCCTGAGTGAACACTTGGGATAGTCCTTATGGTTTTTCTCATCATTTTTATCTGATATAATACCTATAGTCACTTTAAAATATAAAAATCTCTGTTTGGTTTTTAGAATATCCAGCTTCAGTGGTATGACGGCTTCTCTTCCCCAGCTAGGATCTGCATCACCTGGGAAGGAAGTGTTGAGAAAACCTGTCTTCTTTCATTCAGTTTTCTCCCTGTCTTTCCTAGTTATTCTCATCCTCTCCAGACTGGAAGGGACCAGAGGTAAAGGATGAAGATGAAGATGGAAGTGAGGGGAACAGGAGCACTCTACCTGCATGGTGCAGTTGATAAACTGGCCTTACCAGCTAAAACTTACATTTTAACCACCAATTAAAATTACTTCTTCCTGAGATGAAGGGAAAAGCAACTAGATGAGGCAGGATGCACAGCATTCTCTCCAGAGAAACGCCCCTTGATAAAAATCCTTTCTCTCTTGACTCTCCAACAATTAGGTTTTTTATACCCTCAATGTGGGTAAGGAGTCTAAAAGTCAAAGGTGGACTTCAAGTTTCTTCTGAAAATCTGGCATCTTGGTCCTCATTTTAGCATCCATATTTATTATTATGGGTCCCCTGCTGAAACTTACATTTTAAGCAGGGGTTCTCATTTTTCAACTATGGAAGTATTTCTTTTAACATTATTGTAAGAAGTATACCTTTTTTAGTACATCTTTCTTTGGAACAGAGTTCTTAATCTTGAATGTACCACATTACTTTTAATAAGGGCAGATCAACAATATAAAAGTATTAATATTTAAGGATACTCTGTAATACAAAGGCTTGAAATGTGTATAATACTGAGTTTGAAGAGGCTTTTTCCTAAAAAAAGGAATAGCTGAATGTGCAGATAACTTCTTGGATTAGGCATCAGAATTACTTGAGAATGAAATGCATTTCAGGGAAATGAGTCATTAGGAAGCCACATACTAACTATAAGTATAAAAACAGGTGCAAACTCTTAAACCCCTGATACACTGATAAATAAAAACATAATTTCATCAGAATCTGAAGCTATATAGAATCCTGAGAAAGTTGCAAGCAAGAAATAAAAACATGGCCATTATTAATGGAGGATCTGACATACAGAGTTCCCACTTTTGGCTTTCATTGTTCTGTAAGATCAACTGAAGTAGGCTGGACTCAATTAGCAAAAATAAAAGGAAAAGTACTTTAGCTATTCAGCTTTTTCTACAGCATATAATCCTCTTAGGGGAAAAAAAAAAACCCTAAAAACTTGAATTGTAGGTCACAATAACAACATGTCACCAATTAATTTTAGAACATATTGACAAACATCACATTATTTTGTCTTTTGAAAAGCTGGACTGATTTTGTAACATTAAAAAGTATTAATAAAAGGTAAATTTTACTAAGAGCTTAATTTTATTGCAAGATGTTTCCCATTCATTTTCTCCTAAAATTAAGTTCAGGAGATAGCCACTTTTTAAATTCACATTTTACAGACAAGCAGACTGAGGCTTAGAAAGATTAACTTCCTCTCCCAAGGTCATTTCAACAGGAGCTAGTATTCAACCCAGGCAGTATTACTTCAAAGATTACTCTGAAGCATTTTGTAATTTATGACTAGAGTATTCTGGAATAGTAGAAAGGGCTTCAAAAATTATTACTGCTTACAACATTATTCAGATCAATACAAAGAAATATTAATGAAGTTTGAAAGACAAAAATATGACAATATTCTAAGTAATTAACAGTTTTCCATATGCTCTATATGTACTTTCACAGTTGCTGACCACACACCAACATAATGTCATCAAACTTAAGTGTTTTTTTTCCTCAAGATTCATTCTTCAGAGAGTACTACATAAGTGCAAAATACAATCCAATAAGAAAAATGGTTCCTAGATAGCTTTTCCCCAAAAGCATATTATCAAAAGGCATTGAGTATATGAAAACTAAAAAAACAAACAAACAACAACAACAACAACAACCAACCACTAGCATTAATACAGATCTAACTGCAAGAAGACTGCGGAGGAATTTGGTCTTCAGTTCCAGCCTACACAGGCAGAGGCCACTACTAAGGGTGCCAATGATACAAAAGCATAAGGGATGATTCAAACGATGAGTCCAGCCTGATTAGATGGACTTTCACAGGAATTAATATGAGTCGGTTCTTGAGTAGAAACACTGAAACAATATGAAAAACCACTTGGGCCTGCAATCAACACTACCTTCAAGGAGTGAACCAAGAAATGAACACTGCCCCTCCACACCCCAAATCCAGACTCCACATCAGGCTTCACTAATTAACAGAAAAGATCTATCAATCAGAACTAGACAATTTCTGGACTACTGAACTCACTTCTGGGTGAAATATTTAAAGAATGATCAATACGAAAAGGACCTGAAGATAGAACTGAATAGAAAAAGAAAACAGGAATGCTTAAAAGACTTATAGAAGCATGATAACATTCTTTCAATATCTGAAGTCATTTCATCTTTACAGAAGTCTTTCACTATTTTCATTATTCTCAAGGAATAGAATTATTGCAATTATAAAAAGGAATGTTTAAGGGCCAAAGCTGTTCCAAAGTAATAATAGGCTGCGCTGGATTGGAGTGAAATCTGTCTGGCAGCGTTTCAAACATTGGCTGAAACGGTAGAAATCGGGTAGGTGCAGAGACTCAAAAATTAGGAAGGCCGTCTGCTTCTAAACTGCTACACTCGTCTCAAATCCTGAAATACTATTATTCAATATCAAGAAGGATGGAATTTTTTTTCCAAGCAGCCAACATAAGAATTTATCTATCTAGCTCCAAATCTCTATCTTAGTGGTAAGGAGTTCCAGTAGACCAAGTTTAAAAAAAAAAAAAATTAAATTAAGTGCTCTTTTAAGAAGGGAAAAAAATCCTATGTACAAATAAATGTCATTCTAGGAGTGAGTTTACACATTCATACACAGTGTGTGTGCATGTGAATACACACACACGCATACATAGTACTTGAGTGGACTGTAGAGGGTGGGACAACTATGTGAAAGCTACAGTGTTTTGGAGAATGACATTCATTGCCCTTGAGTGATTACAAAGGCTTAGAAATTCACTAGCCAGGAACAAAATGTAACTTCCTGGACTAAAGAATGTCAAAAAGTCTGAGTAATTCAGTCCAGTGAGCACATTTCAAACATCGCTGATACATGGCAAGACATACATGGGACACAGGAACGGAAGGCGTGTCATGACCTTTCCTGCAAGGCAGGAGCAGGATGTCACGGAGCTGCCACAACATCTTATCTGCTCATGGACAAAATAATCTGGATGTGCAGAAACTGTCATGCCAGTTATACAGACAATGAATATTGTGAACCGTATATTATGAGTGACTTAGATTTACCTGGCGCCTGAGGTTAAAATCTGGAAGTCATACCTCAATAAATGACCTATTTTCTCACAGGAAAGTAGACCATTCTAACAGTATCTGTGAAATGGTTTGATTTCATAGAAACCAGAGCTGGAAGTAATCTGTCAGTCCTTTATTTTAACCCTGCCTGCCACTTAACCACCTTGCAAACACCCATCAGTGTTCATCTCGGCTAGAAATGCAGCCCACATTCAACTGTAAAAATAAGATTACCCTTATTCCCTAACTAAGTCAAGAATGGCACATCATGCCTCATTGTTCTGCTCTCTTGCTTAGAGTAGACATTATTACACTCTCAACACACTTTAAGCCGAATCCAGGATAAATCCTATTTATCTTAATACATCTCTCCAGGCAGTCATCATCCATCAATCAGAACTGGAGCACAGATGAACCAACCTTCCAACTCTGCCCTGGGCAGTTAATTGCTGCGAACTGCTGTATCTTTACCTCTGTGTGTTTGATCAGCCGTGTCCAAGTCTTTGCGACACCATGGACTATATAGCCTGCCTGACTCCTCTGTCCATGGGATTCTCCAGGCAAGAAAACTGGAGTGGGTTGCCATTTCCTACTCCAGGGGATCTTCCCCACCCAGGGAACGAATCAGGGTCTCCTGGATCTCCTGCACTGGCAGGCAGATTATCTACTACTGCTAGACAGTTAAAACCATGCCTTTTACATCTCTAACAATGAGCTACCAGTTTAAAACCCCATATATACCAATTATTTATTTAAGGCTGCAGAAATAATGATTCTATTACTGGGATTAGTCACGCACAATGACTTATAAAACTTCCATATCAAAAAACAATTTAAAATTTTATAAAAGAGGCATTATTACTCAATGTTAATAGAAAAAAAAAAAAAAACTAAGTGTGCTTATCCAAACCTATAAGCATATCTGACATACTCTACATTTTGATTTAAAATACAGTTTGCTAAACTTTGGAAAATATAATAAAAGGGAAAAAAAGGAACAAAAAGATCCATGATTCAATTACCAGAAAGTAGTCACTATTAAGTTTTCCTGGTACTCTACAATTTATGTTTTACAAGCCTATATTTAATACTAAAACCAGTTATCAAGGACTTAAGGGAGTATGTTTTAAGTAAACTTTCTCATTTAGTTTGCAAAACAGTTCCTATTTCAATGATCTGTATCAATATTTAATAGTATTCCGCATATGAATCCTTATATACTAAAAAAGAAAATCTTAGTTTATCACTTACTTTACTTTCAACTGTTCTAACATAACTGCAGGTAAAATGTGGGAATATTAAATTCACTGAGATAGAATTACTGGGTTAAAAGATAAAACCATTTTCATGTGAAAGGATTTTTCAATATCTGCAAATGGACTAAGGTGATATCCCTCATCAATAGATTAAATAAAAACTATACGATCATTTCAATAGATGCAGAAAAAGCTTCTGACAAAATCCAACATCCATTTGTGATTAAAAAATAAAATTTCTCCAGAAAGTGGGCATAGAGGTACTATAGCTCACCATAATGAAGACTTTTTGAAATATATTACCAAATTCCTCTTTAGTGGGGAGTCTGCCAATTTTATTCCCATCAGCATTAGTGATTTTGTGTCTACAGTTATGAGAGAGATTGGTCCATATTTTTCTTCTTTATTTTTTAAAACTCTTTGTCAGTTTGAGGATTAGGATACTTCTAATCTTATTTAACTTATATGCAGAGTATATCATGCAAAATGCTGGGCTGGATGATTCACAAGCTGGAATCAAGATTGCTAGGAGAAATACCAACAACCTCAGATATGCAGATGATACCACTTTAAAGGCAGAAAACAAAGAGGAAATAAAGAGCCTCTTGATGAAAGTGAAAGAGGAGAGTAAAAAAGCTGGCTTAAAAGTCAACATTCAAAAAATGAAGATCATAACATTTGGTCCTGAGTCACTTCATGGCAAATAGTTGGGGAAAAAGTGGAAACAGTGGCAGATTTTCTTTTCTTAGGCTCCAGAATCACTGCAGATGGTGACGGCAGACATTAAATTAAAAACACCTGCTCTTTGGAAGACAAGCTATGACAAACCTAGACAGCATATTAAAAAGCAGAGACATCACATTGTGGACAAAGGTCTGTATAGTCAAAGCTGTGGTTTTTTCCAGCAATCATGTACAGATCTCTGAGAGTTGGACCATAAAGAAGGCTATGTGCTGAAAAACTGATGCTTTTGAACTGTGGTGGTGGAGAAGACTCTTGAGGGTCCCTAGGATACAAAGGAGATCAAACCAGACCATCCTAAAGGAAATCAATCCTGAATATTCACTGGAAGAACTGATGCTGAAGGTGAAGTTCCAATCCTTTGGCCACCTGAGGAGAAGAGCTGACTCACTGGAAAAGACCCTGATGTTGGGAAAGATTGAAGGCAGGAGGAGAAGGGGAGGACAGAGGATGAGATGGTTGGATGGCATCACTGACTCAATGGAGTTTGAGCAAGCTCTGGGAGTTGGTGATGGACAGGGAAGCCTGGTGTGCTGCAGTCCATGGGGTTGCAAAGAGTCAGACATGAATTAGTGACTGAACAACACCAACTGCAAAAAAATGATTTGGGCCATGATGCTCCCTTCTGCATTTTCTGAAATGTTTTGTAAATATTAGTATTATTTATTTGTTGAATGTTTGATGGCATTTATCAGTGCAACCATTTGAGCTTGGAGTTGTTTTTAGGGGAAGGTTTTTGATAATGAATTATAAAAAGATATACGGCCACTTGGAATTTTATTTCTTCCTATATCAACTTTGTAAGTTCTATTTTTCAAGAAATGTGACCAATTCCTCTAGGGGTATTGAAGTTTTTCACAGTATTCACTTACTATCACTTTAATGTCTGTAGAATCTGTAGTGATAATACTTCTTTTCATTTCTAATATTGGTGAAAGAAGTTGGCCTTAGGAAGCATCACTACAAACAAAGCAACTGGAGGTGATGGAATTCCAGTTGAACTATTTCAAATCCTCAAAGATGATGCTGTCAAAGTGTTGCACTCAATATGCCAGCAAATCTGGAAAACTTGGTAGTGGCCACAGGACTGGAAAAGGTCAGTTTTCATTACTATACCAAAGAAGGGCAATTCCAAAGAACGTTCAAACCAATGCACAGTTGCACTCATCTCACACGCTAGCAAAGTAATGCTCAAAATTCTCCAAGTTAGGGCTTTAGCAGTATGTGAATCAAGAACTTCCAGATGTTCAAGCTGGTTTTAGAAAAGGCAGAGAAACCACAGATCAAATTGCCAACATCCATTGTATCGTAGAAAAAGCAAGAGAATTGAAAAAAAAAAAAAACTGCTTCATTGACTATACTAAAATCTTTCTGAGGATCACAACAAACTGTGGAAAATTCTTAGGAATACCAGATCACCTGACATGCCTCCTGAGAAATCTGTATGTAGGTCAAGAAGCAATAGTTAGAATTGGACATGGAAAAACAGACTGGCTCCAAACTGGGAAAAGAGTACATCAAGGCTGTATACTGTCACCCTGATTATTTAACTCACGTGAAATGCCGGGCTGGAAGAAGCACAAGCTGGAATCAAGATTACTGCGAGAAATATCAATAACCTCAGATATGCACATGACACCACCTTCATGGCAGAAAGTGAAGAGGAATTAAAGAGCCTCTTGATGAAGATGAGAAAGGAGAGTGAAACAGCTTGCTTAAAACTTAACTTTCAAAAAACAAAGATCATGGCATCCAGTCCCATCACTTTATGGCAAATAAACAATGGAAACAGTGAGAGAGTTTATTTTCTTGGACTCCAAAACCACTGCAGATAGTGACTGCAGCCATGAAATTAAAAGATGCTTGCTCCTTGGAAGAAAAGCTATGACCAACCTAGACAAAGCTATGTTTTACCTAGCAGTCATGTGTGGATGTGAGAGTTGGACCAAAAAGAAGGATGAGTGCTGAAGAATTGATGCTTTTGAATTGTGGTGTTGGAGAAGACTCGAGAGTCCCTTGGACTTGCAAGGACATCCTACCAGTCCATTAGGAAATCAGTCCTGAATATTTATTGGAAGGACTGATGCTGAAGCTCCAATTCTTTGGCCACCTGATGAGAAGGACTGACTCATTGGAAAAGGGCCTAATGCTGGGAAAGATTGAAGGCAGGAGGAGAAGGGGACGACAGTGGATGAGATGGTTGGATGGCATTATGGACTCAATGGACATGAGTCTGAGGAAGCTCTGGGAGTTGATATACAGGGAAGCCTGGCATGCTACACTCCATGAGATCGTAAAGAATTGGACATGGATGAGCGACTGAACAAGAACAAAATTTAGTTATTTGTGTTCTCTTGTTCTTGCTCATTTTAATCAGGAATAAGTCAATTTTGTTGATTTTTTTCAATAAGCCAGTTTTTAGCTTTATTAATTTTCTATTGCCTATCTTGTACTTTTCTAATTGCTGCTATTTAGCAACAAAAAATGTTCCTTCTACTTATGTTTATTTTGCTCTCCTCCTTGTAGTTTCTTAAAGCAGAATCTTAGGTCACTGATTTGTAAATCTTTCTCCTTTTTAATACAAGCGTTTAAAGCTCTCAATTTTCCTATAAACATGGTTTTAGCTATATTTCAAATATTTTGATGTTGTATTTTAATGCCATTCATTTTCCAGTTTTGTGATTCTGTCTTTGTCACACAGAAGCTTTTTTCCCCAAAACTTTACATATATTTGGAATTTTCCTTGAGAGATATTAAACCTACTGTGATTATGAAATTCTCTATTTCTCTCTTGAATTCTGTCAATTTTTGCTTCATGTATTTTGAGGTATGTTATTAGTTATATTAAAGAAGAAAATGGCAACCCACTCCAGTATGCGTGCCTGGATAATTCCGTGGTCAGAGGAGCCTGGCAGGCTACAGTCCATGGGGTCACAAAGAGTTAGACACGACGGAGCAAGTGAACAACAAATCCTTTTATTATTATGAATTGCCTTACTTTTATAATACTGGGTCTTGTTTTTTTATATATTTTAAAATATAAAATACTTTTAAAGTATTTAAAATATTTAAAGTATTTTAAAATAGTTTTTAAAATATATTTTATTCTATTTCATTTATCTTTCTATCCATAATTCTCCAGTACAAAAGTTTTAATTTGTATTATTTAATGCAACCCACCAAAAGAACAAGCCTCCTTCACAATATGTTTCTAAAAATCTCTTTGCTATGCTAACAGTTTATTCTCCCAGATGAGATTGAGACGTATAAATTTCTACAAAGTAAAACAATAACTTTGATTGAAATTATGTACAAATTAGAAACACACTTGAAAATAGAGGGCCTTTTTCATAAAATTAACTCTTTCCATGGAAAGTATCTTTTCATTTATTAAAATTTGCTTTTATATCTTACAGTTTTCTATTTTCAAATTGATTAGCCTAACTTTGAGAATAAAAAGATTCTTTGAACAAATCTTTGGAAGTATTCCCACTTTTCTAATTATCTCTGTATAGTTCATACACTGATTAAAATTGCTAAAGCGGTAGTTCTTAGTCCTAGCTGCTCATCAGAATCATCTATATAACTCTGCAAATACTCAGTTCTGGCCCAACACATTCAGTAAGTCTACCAAGATTCTCCTAAGTGTGCTGATGCCCCAGTCAAGGATAAGAATAACCAATTTTTTGCTTATCTCCATACTTTTCTATGATTATTTCAAACCTTAGTATTTTATGCGTATTCTCTACTAGGTAGATCTCTAGGTCACTTACTTTTCAAACAACTTTTGGACGGGAATGCTTTCTATCTGTACTAGCCTTTAGATGATTTCTACTTCCTTCCTACATTTACATTGTCTGGGTAAAAACATTCTCAAGGGGCCATCCTAAGATTCCTTCTGTATCCAACAGTACACAGGAGCAAGTCCAAAGCCAAGGTGGATTTTCTCCCTTTCAGGTAAGCCTCCTGTTTTTCTGCCTGATCAAGTCGATTCTTTCTCCATCCTTAAAATTAAGAAATAACATTTCAGATTATTCCTGGTGTTGGCTGGTATTTTCCTGGCATGTAGCTTTCTCATCTTGGTTACAGCCATCCATTTCATTTGTTCTAGTCTCTCTGCATGCCTGCATGCTCAGCCATGTCCACCTCTCTGCAACTCTACAGGCTGCAGCCTGCCAGGCTCCTCTGTCCATGGGATTTTCCAGGCAAGAACACTGGAGTGGGTTGCCTTTTCCTCCTTCAGGGGATCTTCCTGACCCAGGGACTGAACCTGCGTCTCCTGCACTGCAGGTGGAGACTTTTTTTATTTTACTGCTGAGCCCTTTTTGAGGAGCATCAATTTTTCTCCAGCAGCTCTCCATTCTCTATGCTCCGCACACATGTATCTTCATTTCTATTTTGTCCCTTTAATCCCTTCCTACGGGTTCTGGGAAATCCAAAACTTGTCATGGATTCAGTTTTTTTTATAGTGCCAATTTTTTTCCCTCTCGCTTCTAACATATATTTTCATTTCCCTAGTACATTTTAAATTCTCATGACAACCATATTAGGTAGGTACTGCTGTCTTCACACTATAAATAAGAACAGTGAAGCACTGATGGGCAAGGGGCTTGTCCAGGGCTGTGTGGCTAGAAGGGGTACAGCCAGGACTCTCTCCAGCCTCCAAGATACAGGCTCCATTCTGAGGTTTCTTCCCCTTAGCTTTGTAGCAGTTGTCTCTCCATCACAATCTGGCTTACCCACCAGTCAGTCTAATTTCAGAGCCTGTATTTCCTTGAATTTTAAGACACAAAGCAGATGCTCTCTAAAAATGGCTTTCTAAAATTTCATGTTAATTTTTGTCAGATGGAGGTTGTTCCTTTGCATTTCAAGCGTTATCTTCCTTGTTCTACGCTGCAAACTCTTCATAGGCCTTACAGATTTTTCTTTCTTTTTCTAGTATCTGCTGACTCCATTTTGGATCAGTAGGAGTCAACCCAGATCTGGCTTTTAACCGTAAGCAGGTAGGTAGAAGCTCCCTGAGTATCTCTGCTCTCAATCCGAACTGCTATTAAAATTCTTCTTGAATATGGGGAGCAGTGAGCAGACGGGTGCAAATTTACATTGCAATGCTGCTTTCAGCTGAGAAGAGTGACAGTCCCCACAGGAGAGATACGGCTCCAGTTGCGTGGCCCCTACCCTGCGTGTTAAGGACAAGGAGTCTCTTTGGCTGAACCTGTTCCCTAGGCATGTCTTTGGCATCCTCGGTCCTGAGAGAATATCAGGGAGTAGCCTGGACGCCCAGATAGCTCTCTGGTTGTTGCAGCAATCCTGCTTCCTGACACTTCGCCTTTGTGTCACAGGAGGGATTTCAATTGGCAACTCCCTACTTATCCCCCAGCCTGCCCTCACCTCCCCAGATCCTAGGAGGTAGGAGTGGGCTGGCTCTTTCCAAGTTACAGGTCCACCTCCTGAGAGGGCATCTCGGGGACCCAGGAAGTGAGTCAGTCCTCCTTTATCTCAACATTCTACTGAGCAGATATCCCTTTATTTTTCAGGTTATGGGGAGTGCATCTGCTGAGAGTGGGCTCAGCGATCAAGGTACATATACACCCAGGCTGGTTACTTTACTCCCTTGGGTCTTCTCTGGTTTCATAAGAGCATACCTAGCCCAGGAAGTTGTCACTGTTTTTTTTAAGGATTAAATGAAATAACGCAGGGAAGGCACTTGGCTTGGTGTATGGAAGACAGCGTGTGTGTAATAAATAATGAAGTGAAGTGAAGAAGTGAAGCCACTCAGTTGTGTCTGACTCTGAGACCCCGAGGACTGTATCCTCCATCCATGGGGATTTTCCAGGCAAGATTACTGCAAGATCACTGCCATTCCTTCTCCAGGGATCTTCCTGACCCAGGGATTGAACCCGGGTCTCCCACACTGCAGGCAGACTCTTTATGGTCTGAGACACCCTCGATGTATGCCATTTTACTAATAATAACATTCTTTCTAGCTTGCAAGTTTTTGCTTATTTTTGTATCCTTTAGGCTATCTCCTTAGAGAAATGAGAAGTTAGGAGTCAGAGGCCAGTACCAAGTCAAGTCACCATGTTAGTTATAGCTCCAAGACATTTATCAAGCTTCTAGTACATTGGGTGATTGTGTTCATGTGTGCATTCACACCTTTAGAACTATTCTGCCTCTCCAATTGCATCATAATCCTTAAGGCAGAAGTCCTGTGCTCCTGAGGGTCCATTATTCCAGACACTGAGGGTGTGCACTGAGGGTGTGCTCAGGAGATGCTATACATGCAGCAAAAGTGACCTATCACGTCAGTTGATGGGAATGAACTCACCATCCCACACTTAAAGGCATATGCACGTGACATTCCAGCAATAGAGAAAACATAGATAATACAGTCCTTGGAGATATTTTTAAAAGATTACAGTGCAAAATACAAAGACCTAGAATAAAATACAATAGAAACCTATTTCAATACCACTCTTTAATATGTGAAATTGGCTCTAATGTTAAGTTCAATGATGTGTTCTCAAACACCACATTTACAGCGAGAAGATACTGTTGAGCCATTAACTTGATAAGCTTTGCCCTCATTAATGGATGCATTTTTCTACTCTCAGGGTAAATTTAGATGTCAACATGTAAAGATTCTATTTGTAGCCTTACAGTAACAAATGTATACTAGCCATTCATTTCCTGAAGCTGTAAATCGTATCTTTAAGTTTTCTAAAGTTTCTAGATACTAAATAATTCAAAGAGTTTTTCCAATAAAATATATAACCCCATCAAAAAACCTATCAAAATTTGTTACTGTACAGTGAACTAGCAAAACAGCAGCTGCTGGAAAACAGTGCTTAGAAGAACATCTGTCAGAAAAGATGTTTCTGATGATTAAAAAAATATAAAATTTTACTCAATCATAGATATTAAAGCATTTGCAAATAAGACTTCTGTAAAGTAGTCAGAGATTAGCCAGAGAAGCAGTGACCACTGCTAGGGACTGAATATTTCTGTACCAAGCACACTGGCAGGAATTTGGCACTTACTCTCCTTCATGTTTGCTGGACCGAACTCCTGTTTTGAAAATTCTCAAACAGGTTTTTCTCCTGTTTGCACGTTATTCACACTATCATGACTGCACTGAAGCATTTTCTGATTTGGCTTCAATCACCTAGAACTTTGGACTCATAATAAGAAAAACAAAACCAGCATTAAACGCCTTGTCTAAAATGAACATACAAGTAGTTATCCAAACAAACAAAAAGAGACCAACCTCAAGAGAAAGGAAGGTAGCTTACTTGAAAGATTTCATTATTTTTGGAATAATATAATTTACCAATATGGTAATTCCAGAAATGCCTACTTATTTGTGATTCAAGTGAAGAAATGTGCAAATAGTAGTGGGTACGGGAACAGTGTTAACATAAGCTTACCCTTGCAAAAAAATTTAAAAAGTGAAAAACAAAGAAAGAAAGGCAGTGTTGTCTCCTAGGGACAATATAACAGATAACTTCTGTGGGCAGAGATTGCGATTAAAAATTTAAAATATGGTCCCTTTTATAGCTGCAGGAAACGTAAGCTGGCGCAGTTAAAAATAAAATTCCCCAAGACATAAAGAAAGAATGATGGTGGCAATGTGCTCTCGAGGCTGCATCCCCTCCCGCCTCCCAGTGGATCCAGCCTTGGTCACTGAGAGAAATGCACTAATGCAAGCTCTGCTGAGCATCTGGAAAACATAAACAGAAAGACCTCAACATTCTCACCTTCTACCAGCTGAAGATGACTCACTCCATATCAACAGCCACCAAGGGAAATGGAATGTCGATGATTTGAAAGCAGTCTTCATTCAAACTCCGTCAGGAACTTGACCACCATTAAATGTTTCCCAATCTAAAAGAAAGTACCTTCTACTACTTCTCGCAGCAAATCAGAAAATGTGGCTCACTACACAGATCACTGGGCAGCCCTGGGAGAAAGCAGAGTCCCTGGAGAGCAAGTTCATCAGATGCCTGCAGTGAAAGATGGTGTGGGGTGTCTCTGAGATGGTGGCAGTGTGCAGCTTTTGGGTCAGACACTTCTAGTTTCTCTTAAGTCAGAGTCAGGGATCTAGCAGGCAAAACATGAGGGGAAGAGCTTATCTTATTCAAGGGACTGGCAGATCTCAGTAGGAGAAGTTTCACTGGCAGGAAGAGGGTAAGAATCCATTTCAGACCACACAATTTCATCTTCTTGCACTGTATCTGATGCAAGAATAGGTGTGAAAATACTTTATACATTATTAACTGTGGTGCACAGGTTGTTTGGTATTACTAACATAAAGTTGAATAGGTCATTTATCACAGGTTTGTGGTAGCTCACATCGTGAAAATGTTCAACTACTTATGTTTCTGCTAGATTTTTCTTTTTGCTTTACATCATTTATTCACCGAGAATTCATTAGGCAACGTCTATGCATAGGCCATTTTCCTCTAGCAGTCAGCTGCCCCTGTCTTCTTTATTCTGCTTTGTGGGCAAAAAGGGGAGAGGGGAGAGTTTCTTAAATAGTCTGTAATAGAGAGTAAATTACAAAACGCTGTAAACACGTGCTACACATTATGAAACAGTGAGAGACGGCGTCTCCTCCAAAGGAGGTTAGGCCAAGACGGATGGTAATCATTTCCTGAGTCTCCAACATGATTTATGATGGGCTGTGATCAATTTCTGAAAACAGTAAACCTGAACTATTATTTTTAAAGCCTATTCTTCCAAGACTCCATTTTCTCTTCTCCAAGCTCTGCCACCCACTTTCTCAGTGAAAGTGAGCTTTGGTCTGAAAGCGCCTGGGGCCTCAGACTAGATACACTCCTCCTAGGTGGCACGTGAGAGCGCTCGCTAGAATCTGCTGCAGGAAGGAGGCCGGGACCCTGCCATTCCCACCCCCTCTATCCCGGAGCCGCTACGGGAGGCATCTGCTCCCGTCCTTTAATATCCTTAGTCTCCTGTTAGTGTTCCTGGAGAACACAAGGACAGCAAAACTAACAAAGTTAGGATGGGGTTAAGGTCAGCCCCCCTCTGCAGAAAACATGTCAGTTCTTAAAGTCTGGTCAGTTGGACAGAAGTGCTGTTCAAGTAGAACTAAAGCCTGTGGTCACAGCCCCTCAGCCAGAGCAGACAACACTATCATTCATGCTGAAGACAAGCATTCTCATCTGATGATAACTACGACATCAGATGACGCTGTGAACCTCCCGGAAGACACACATCCCTAGAAGCAACAGGACTACGAACAGGCTTCCACACACACTCGTTCAATCACTGCTGCTAACCAACAGGAAAGGACCTGGGTATAATGTACCCATCTCTGTGCTTTAGTAAATGCCCCCAATAGGAATCACAGCCACAGCACCAGTCATAGCCATTCTACCTTCAAACTGACCAACCTTACTAAGCACCAGAATTTATAAGACAGGAGCCTTCAGAGCATCTGAGGCATCGTGATAGTTGTCTGAGCTGACCCGGTATAGCCGGGTATTTAGGAGATCCCTCTAAAATACCATCATGCTTGACAGTAGACACATGGACGGCTTTGCCTGTATAGTCTATTCTTAAATATTGGTACCAGGCACATGGATACTCACAGCTGTGTTTGAGAAGTAAACAATAACATGCACTTGAGATTAAGCCTAGCATCCATGAAACAGTTCCACTCCATTACATATAAACAACTGTACCAACAGAAAAACCTACCAAAACAACCAGAACATCAATTTACGCAAGAAGAAGTGTTCATAGCCCATTTCTAAAATAATTCTTTTTTAAGTTGACTTAGTACCAGTCTTAATATTACCATTTCTCAATGTTCAAATGGCCCTTGCAAACAACAGATTTTTTTAAACACACAAAGAACACATATGGAGTATAAAACAGGCAATCAAATTCACTTTATGTCCAGGAGGATAATAATGGAAGAACAGTGATCTGTTATAAGGGTTTTGCTATGACTCTACTGAGTCAAGGTCATCCTAGGAGGCCAAGAGCAAATGCTTGATGGATGTCTTCTAAGGTCAATCATCAGCACTATGCTACATTAAGAATCTACCCTACAATTAATAAACCTGTGCACCCACATCTGAGGGAAAGGACAAAGACACAGTGAAACAAATTTTGCATCTAGCATTCCTACTCTTTTCTTCCCCTTCAAGAACTAGATTTGAAAATAAGAGTAAAGAATTAAAACTCGAAGTATATAACCACTGGGAAGAATTCTGTCCTCAGAGCTGATGCATTATTTGGAGGGAGAAAGCGCCCAGGGAACCATCAGAGTCACTAAAACTGCTGATGGCTTTCCAACAGCACTGGCTTAATTCTCCCTTTACCACAAAGCCACGCCAGCAGCATCAGAACCACTCCTTGCTGGCTCAGTGACTCTGGAGGCTGCTTGATCCCCTCACGAAATAAACTGAGAAAGTAAGTCACTGTTTTTGTTTCACAAGAAGGTAGCAGGAGCTTGCGACCCCATGGACTGCAGCCTACCAGGCTTCTCCATCCATGGGATTTTCCAGGCAAGAGTACTGGAGTGGGGTGCCATCGCCTTCTCCAATATTTAAACTACCTTTTGCAAATGAACAGCCTAGATTACCAAATGGTCAAAGAATCCTATGGGCTAGGAAAAGGCTAACGACGTTTCAAAATATAAGCTTTTTTTCCATAGGGTAAGGTAAGGTATAATTCTAACTGTGGATGAAATATGTGTCACTTAGGACACTTTCAGGTAGCGTCACCGACTAAATGGACATGAACTTGAGCAAACTTTGGAAGATAGTAAAGGACAGGGAAGCCTGGCATATAGCAGTCCAGGAGGTCCCCAAAAGTCAGATACAACTTAATGACTGAACAATAACAGGGCACTTTCACTTTAACTTCCAACACTTGGAGAAAGATAAAACATAAAATGACTTCTCAATGATTTTAGTGCCCCTCTTCACTGAGAACGTTGCCATCATCCAGGAGGCCCTAAATTGTGAGGATGAGCGGAAGGGTCAGAGCTCACAATGTCTTAACATCTTTGGCTCCAAGAGCCTTCTCCCCTTTTCCTCTCCATCCAGGGCAGAGCTCAAGTTTCTCCAGATGCTTCTATTTTTTCAGACCATTAGTTCTCAGTACTGTTAGCTTGGCTCCACCCAGAATCTGCCATCTGTGTCTCTCAGGAGGCTGAGCTGTGCTGAAGCATCAGCAGCCTGTTTTAAAGCCAATACACATTTGAAGTCTGCACACTCACCTGGGCCCAAGGAGTCAAGGCTACTAGAGGTTCAGTGAATGATCATAGCTCAGAGGAGGTCTATGCACCATGGGTCTCTGGTTCCATGGTGGATATTCCAAANGAAGCATCAGCAGCCTGTTTTAAAGCCAATACACATTTGAAGTCTGCACACTCACCTGGGCCCAAGGAGTCAAGGCTACTAGAGGTTCAGTGAATGATCATAGCTCAGAGGAGGTCTATGCACCATGGGTCTCTGGTTCCATGGTGGATATTCCAAACCTTCTCTGTGCTCCTAACCCATCCTCATCCCCTCATGGCACTCAGCCTTTTTTTTTTTTTCTCATTTCCAAATGAAGGATTTATAGGTGTTGCTGAGTTGGAGCATAGGGAAGATGACAGTGAGTTGGACTGAGATTTTTAAGAGTTGAAGGTGAGTTGAAAGCTATTAATCTGCCCATGAGGTCACTT
The DNA here is from genome assembly GCA_006410615.1 of Neotragus moschatus. Lineage (NCBI taxonomy): Eukaryota > Metazoa > Chordata > Mammalia > Artiodactyla > Bovidae > Neotragus > Neotragus moschatus. The sequence goes on from SJYA01000729.1 coordinate 2,270,471, forward strand.
AGAAGCCTACCACCCAACAGAGAAGTTACATTCAACACAGCACAGGCGCTGATTGAAGAAAAAAGGAACAATGTCACACTTCAGCTCAGCTCAGTCGCTCAGTCATGTCCAATTCTTTGCGACCTCAAGGACTGAAGCATGCCAGGCTTCCCTGTCCATCACCAACTCCTGGAGCTTGCTCAAACTCATATCGAGAGAGTCAGTGAGGCCATTCAACCATCTCATCCTTTGTTGTCCCCTTCTCCCCCTGTCTTCAATCTTTCCCAGCATCAGGGTCTTTTCAAATAAGTCAGTTTTCTCAACAGGTAGCCAAAGTATTGGAGTTTCAGCTTCAGCATCAGTCCTTCCAATGAACACTCAGGACTGATCTCCTTTAGGATGGACTGGTTGGATCTCCTCACAGTCCAAGGGACTCTCAAGAGTCTTCTCCAATACCACAGCTCAAAAGCATCAATTCTTTTTTCTTTTTAGTTTTATTTATTAATTTATTTTTACTTTAAAATATTGTATTGGTTTTGCCATACATCAACATGAATCCGCCACGGATATACACGTGTTCCCCATCCTGAACTCCCCTCCCTCCTCCCTCCTCACACCATCCCTCTGGGTCATCCCAGGGCACCAGCCCCAAGCACCTTGTATCCTGCATTGAACCTAGACTGGCGAGCCTTGCTTTCTTCTTCAGGCTGGAGATCATTTTTTTCCCCTTAGTACTCTCAAAGCTCTGTTCCCTCCCTTACAGTCTTTCTCAAAGGAAGCTATTTATTTTCCCCCCTTCTTTTCTGTAGTCTATCTATGCCTTGCTTTTCCTCTCCAAATCCTTTTGTCTCTGAATTGCTACCAACAGCACTCTGTGAACAGTACAGTTTCTTGTAGGACCTCCCTGGCGGCCCAGTGGGTAATGCCACACTTCCACTGCAGGGGCATGGGTTCAATCCCTGGTAGGGGAACTAGGATCCGGCATGCTTTGTGGCTAAAAAACCTGCTTCTCACAGACTCTTAAATTCAACTGCCACTAAACAATTTACCCTGTGTCTTTCAAACCCAGAAAAATTGGTAAGTATCAAACTGAAGTCTTCTTCTCCACCAAGCACCTCTTACCACACCCTGCTCTGGTTATGCCACCACCGCAGTTCACCTGCAACCTGAGAATCAACAGGTAACTGCATCCCTCTCGTTCCCACAGGGGTCAGTCAAGACCCAACACTGTTGTTGTTTAGTTACTAACTGATGTCTGACTCTTTGAGACCCTGTGGACTGTAGCCTGTCAGGGTCCTCTGTGCATGGGATTATCCAGACAACACTGCTGGAGTGGGCTGCCATTTCCTTCTCCAGGGGATCTTCCTGACCCAGGGATGGAACCTGCTTTTCTTGCACTGGCAGGCGGGTTCTTTATAGCTCAGTAGTAAAGAATCCACAGGCTAATGCAGGAGACTTGGGTTTGATCCCTGGGTCAGGAAGATCCCCTAGAGAAGGAAATGACAACCCACTCCAGTATTCTTACCTGGAAAATCCCATGGACAGAGAAGCCTGGTGGGGTACAGTCTATGGGGTCACATAACAGCCAGACATGACTTAGCAACTAAATAGCAACACCATCCCAGCCACCTCTTTCTTCCTCAAGCTGCTTGTCATCTTTCTCATTAACACTTGCAATGGTCTCCTGCTGGGTCTCCACATCTCCAGTGGGGATACCTCACCGATCAGTAGCAGTCTTTCTCTTGGCTGACCAAAATGATTACCTGGAAATGCCGGTCAAAGATATCACTGTATTGCTCAAGAGCTATCAAGAACTCTTCATTACTTAACAATTAAGCCCAAACCTCATCAAAGTCTTCCATGAGCTGACCCGTGTTCTCTCTTTCCTCTCCTTTTCCACATTCTATTGCCCACCTTCTTTCTCTTCATCTCCTAAGCTTTGTGGTAACTATATATCTGTATTTTTGGTATTCTTGCTGTTCTAACATCTAACTCATTGATGAGGGGAAGATTGTTCCTCTCAGGGCTAGTCAGTTTGTAGAGAGAGCAAATGACTGTTTGCAAATGTGACTTTCCTGTGCAAACCAACCAATCTGCAGCCCAAACCCCACTCCTCCCCCACCTTTATCACTTCCTTTATCAAACCCTCCCTCATTAATAAACCTACTACCCCCACTCTAATCACTCCAGAAACAGGTTGGGACAACAAGTGGCAGTCCCTATCTCCTGGAGTTTTTTGAAATTATTCAAACTACTCAACACTAAGCCTGCTTTCCTCACCTTACACATTCCTTCCCACAGAAACCATAATGAAGACTTTCTGCCCCTCCTGATTCTTCTGCCTCCAGACTGACTCTGGTGCTGCCACACATGGCCCTTCACGGCTACGCCGTGCTTTCTATTTCTCAGGATCTAAGTATAAAAAATTTCTTCCATCATGGCAGTCATTGCCAAGTCTGCGTCTTATCATATCTGATTAAAACAAATCCAGGGTAGTGAGCTACCCTGGTAGCTCAGTGACAAAGAATCTACCTGCCAGGAGACCCGGGTTCAGTCCTTCCAGGAAGACCCCCCATGCCACAGAGCAGCGTGAAGGCCGTGCACCGCAACTGCTGAGCCTGGGCTCCACGGCCTGGAAGTCACAGCGACTGAGCCTGTGCCCCCAGAGCCTGTGCTCAGCAACGAGAGTAGCCCTGCTCACTGCAACTAGAGAAAAGCCCGGGCAGTACTGAAGACCAAGCACAGACAAAACAAAATAAATGAAACCAATCCTGGGTACCTTTTAAAACAAGTTCCAGCCACACAGCTATTCACAAGGCCTTCAGTTCACCATGCTGTTTCATAGCACTGTGTATAGAGCTGCCGTTGTATTTTTCCAATGAGACCGAGTTTCGAGTTCGTCTCTCTGTAAAGCTTTTGTGACCACCCCTGCCCCGATGCCCAATCCTTTCTCTCTGTGCCACCATTGTCTTCTGTATACAGCTCTCAGCTGAACACCTGTGATTCCACCATAACACTGTTACTTGCTTAAAAATACCTCTGTCTCCTCCTAGACTAGGCCGTAAACTCCAAGAAAGAGACTGGGTCCTCCTCATGTTTATCATGAGTACTGAGCTAAGTGCACAATAAACAATGAATTCATTATGAATTAGTTTAAATGCACATCAGGGTTTCCCAGGTGGCGCTAGTGGTAAAGAGCCCTCCTGCCAATACAGGAGACATAAGAGAAGTGGGTCGATCCCTGGGTCGAGCAGATCCTCTGGAGTAGGAGATGGCAACCCACTCCAGTACTTTTGCCTGGAGAATCCCATGGCCAGAGAAGCCTGGCAGGCTACAGTCCACAGGGTTGCAAAGAGTCAGACTCAACTGAAGCGACTAAGCACAAACATCGACAGTGTTAGTACTGAGCAGTGCTAGTGACTAGCTTTGCTCCTTTGAAATAAAGCTTTCCGATTAAGAATTTCCAGCTGGAAGAAAAAAGGTTAATTAGGAACAGCTTCGTACACAGCTTATTCTCAGCCATATAAACTATTCAAAGAAATACAGACATAGATAGCTAGAACACATCTTCACATAGCTTAGTCAAATATATGGACTTCAGAATGTATCTTGTACATACATTTGACTATGAGTATGTGATACAAATTTAGAATCCATAATATCTCTAAATTCCATAATATCTCTAAAATCCATAATATCTAGAGAGAACAAACTGATTCCGAGCTAACTGAGAACTTAGGCTAATTTTTTTTTCTCCTACCTAGGATTCTTATAATCCACTCCAGTTAGGAACTGATACAAAGCACAGAATGGAACAAACTGCTCTCTCTTTTCTTCCTCATGAGAGAGCATTTAAAATTTCAATGCAGGGTTGTAAGAATGCAAGGCAGGTACATAGTTTGAGGGACAGAATATTTACCTATGTCACAATGTTAAAGAAATATAAAATTAGCATTTAAAATGAAGAAGTGTTACTTCTTAAAGTGCTAATCATAAATTTCTCCGTCTTAACATCTGTAGCAGTCTCATTTACAGGATTCAACTCTGTTGCTTTCAAGAAATGATGAGCTCTTATAATTTGTTCCATTTTCTTTTCAAAACAGGAACAGGAATACACTAATTCTTTGGTCCACCTGGAAGGTGTTAAGTTGGGTTTACCTATCTTCCCTCATAGCTCAGGTGGTAAAGAATCCACCTGCAATGCAGGAGGCTGGAGTTCAGTCCCTGGGTTGGGAAGATCCTCCTCCCATGGAGGAGGGCATGGCAACCCACCCCAGTATTCTTGCCTGGAGAATCCCCATGGACAGGGGAGCCTAGTAGGCTGTGATCCATGGGGTGGCAAAGAGTCGGACACGACTGAGCGACTAAGCACATACCTACCTATCTTCTCAGAACCAAATAATTGTGGCCCTTTAAAAGCTACACAAGCAAAAGGTTAAGGTTTTACTTTTTTAGAGGTGCCTCTTCGAAAAGCTTCAGAGTTATACAACAGTGTTCCAATTTTTTCTACTCTCTTCAGATAATTGCCAGCATTAATAAAAGGAAAAAGAGCTTACAGTGCTCACATCCTCAGGTGGAATTCTGAACCCAAGAGGGCCAGAAACTGCTGTACATGGATGGATGCTGTAACTTCCCAGCCTCCTACAAGGGATGGCTGAAGCTCCATCTGAACAGTGTTTGCAGGAGACAGCCTCCCACTGAACCCCAGGGACAGCACAGGGAGCTGTGAGGGTGATTTGTCCACCAGAAAGATGGGCACGCTAACCTGCACAGCTCTTCTTCCTTAAAGCGAGTGGGTCTGGGTGAGACTGCAAAGACACTGAAGCTTCTAGGGAGGGAAAGCCATATAATCCAGTCCAGGATAGAGACGCCGGTTTCCAACTGCCTGGATGTGGATGTTGGTCCTACAACTTCCTAGCTCTGTGACCTCTCCCAAGTTGCTAACCACTTAAGCCTCGGTTTCTCAGGTGTAAAATAAAGGAAATGATACCTAAGTCACAGAACTGCTATAAGTCTTAAAGAGATAATGTACAGTGCACAGCATGTTGCTTGCCACAAGGACAAGTGTTCAGTTCTGTTGCTCTCAGTAAGAGAATTTATATACCACTTATCAAGTGCCCAGGCTAAGACTGGGCCCAGGCGTTGGTTACAGAAGGCTTCATTACCAAGGTGATGCTTCTACTTCTTCCTGCTACTTCAAGTTTTAAACACAAGCCATGCTCTTGGATCGTTTTTCTAAAAGATTATTTTTAGGGCAGTTTTATATTCACAGAAAAACTGAAAAGAACATGCAGAGATCTCCCATACACCTTCTGCACCTACGAACGCACAGCCTCCCCCATTATCAACGAGTCCCACCACAGTGGCGTGTTTGGTACAACTGCTTAATCTATATTGACACAACATCACAGGAAGTACACGGTCTGCCTTTGGGGTTACTCTTGGTCTAGTATATTTTATGGGTTTGAACAAATGCATAACATAAATCCATCATTACAGTACCATATAGAGTGGTTTTGATGCTCTGCATTCCACCTAGTCACCTCTCTCCCCCCTCCTCACTCCTGCCACAACTACTGATCTTCTGACCATCTCTGTGTTGCCTTTTCCAGAACTTTGTAGTATACTTGGAATCATGAAGAATGCAGCCTTTTCAGACTGGCTTCCTTCACTAAGTAATCCTCATTTAAGGTTCCTCCGTGTCTTTTTATGGCTTGACAGCTCATTTCTTTTCAGTACTGAATAATATTCCATTGTTTGGAGGTATCCCAATTCACCCACTGAAGGGCATCTTGGCTGCCTCCTGGTTTTCAAAATTATGAATAAAACTTCTATAAACATCTCTGTGAATGTAAGTTTTCAACTCCTTTGGGTAAATACCAAGGAGCATAATTCCTGGAGTAGGTACAAGTATGTTTAGCTTTGTGAGAAACCTCCACAGTGGAGTACCAAAAGCAGCTGTACCATTTTGCATTCTTATCACCAATAAATAAGCATTCCTGTTGTTCCACATCCTCAGCAGCACTTGGTGTTGCCAGTGTTTGGATTTTGGCTCTTCTCATAGGTGTGTAATGATGCTAAATTAGTATCATTTCATGGAGTTTCCCCTATTATATTTTTCTTTATAAAACTGAACAAGGTGATCTTTAAGAATACAATGGAAAGAGTTAATAAATGTAACTCCTGGACAAGATAACCTAATTCTCCAATTTACCAATGTACTTTTCAGAGAGACCAGAGCCAGTCTTTGCCTGAGTAGACTTAACCTGAAGGAATAAATCATAATTGAGAAACGGAATGAGACTGAGTTCTGATCAACATCATTTGAGTCCTTGTGTCTAGTCAGACCTTAAAGCTACATTTACTGCTGTAATTGTTCAATTATATAGGCCAACCTATTTCTTGGGACTTATCTGGTTTCTGTCATTTGTAACCAAAAAAAAAAAAAAAAAAAAGATTCTCAATAACAAGGCACTGAACTCCACTTTCATAACACCACCATCAACAACAATAAAACAACAAAATATTCTTTTTTAACATCTGCTAGCCTAATAAACTTTGTTTTCTCACCACCATGAACCTTCTGTGACAGCATCTTTCCCAGATTTTTTTTGCCACACCAGTGCAGCACATGGGATCTTAGTTATCTGTCCAAAGTTCAAACCTGTACCCCTTGCACTGGAAGCTCAGAGTCTTAATCACCAGACCACCAGGGAAGTCCCTACCAGATTCTGATTTCTACTTCTCTTGTCTTGGTATACCTGGCTACTTTCTTTGCTCTTAAACTCTTCCTCATTGGCCCTAACCAGTCTCTCCCAGTAAAGAAAACGCCAAGTAACGGATTAGGCATAATCCTTATAAAAAGGATGGTCTAAAAGCCCCAGAAAGGGACATCCACCTAAAGCTGCAGCCACAAGGTCCCTCATCAACTGATCTCTGCCTGCCTTTCCAGCCTCACCCCTTACTGTGTTGCCCCTTAAACTAGCCCAGTTGAACCCAGGCAACCTACACAGATCATGACAAGAACAAATCATTGTTTAAAACAACAAAATTCTGGTATAGCTTATTATGTGGCTACAGTTAACTGTAATATTGCTCTGTGCTGTGCTGTGTCGCTCAGTCGTATCCAACTCTTTGCAACCCCACGGACTGTAGCCCACCAGGCTCCTCTGTCCATGGGGATTCTCCAGGCAAGAATACTGGAGTGGGTTGCCATGCCCTCCTCCAGGGGATTTTCCCATCCCAGGGATCGAACCCAGGTCTCCTGCATTGCAGGCAGATTTTTTTACCACCTGAGTCACCAAGGAAGCCCACGAATACTGAAGGTCACCTATCTTCTCCAGGGGATCTTCCTGACCCAGGAATCAAACTGCAGTCTCCTGCATTTCAGGCAGATATTTTACCAGCTGAGCTACCAGGGAAGCCCAATATTGCCCTAGGGGGCACAATCTCCCAAGGGAAGACATTCCACCTAGAGGTAAGCACAGGGTAACAAGATGCTTAGTTTAATGCTTTCTACAAACACTCAACTGTTACTGCTTTCTACAAACCCTCCCAAGCATCAGAGTCCATCTCTGGTGTGAGCAACCACCATGGTGAAAAGGACAAAAACCAAACTCTGAGCCCCAAGATCAGAGATCTGCCACTAACATCAGGAGAGACGTGACCTGCTGAACTACAGTTTCCCATTGAGTAAACAGGAATGTTATAAAGCATGCATGGCACAAAACAGAAGCATGCTCTCTAATGCTAATACTACTAAAGAGTTTCACGTGGTATCTGCCACCCAGTTTGGGGATAAGGCTATAGGCAAATTTTCTCTTCAGACATTAATCATCACAAAAGGAATAGAAAGGCGAATTTTTAAAAATCATTAACACATATTAACTCTGCATTGATCACAGCCCCAATCTTTGAAAACTATCCTAGCTAGTAAAAGGATTTATATACTCAGACTTTCTAACAAATGACCAGCTATTTAACAAGTGATCTAGCTTGGAAGATTTGAAGCAGAAATTCTCTGAAATCTACTATTTAATTTATGGGGTTCTACTTTTATATATCACCTTTAAATCTGCTTTTACAAAAACATTCATGAGAACACTGACATATAAAATACTGAAAGAAACTGCCCTAGAATACAGATTTCAGGATTTACTATAGTTTCTCTAGGCTTGTTTATATAAATCTTTTTAATAATAAGCAGTTATGAAGCAGCTGGGAACCCCTGTACCATTTTATTATTTAGAATTTCTTAATTTCTTTAAAGTGTTCCTACATTCTTGTTTAATAATGTATATGAATGTTCCAAATGAGAGTCCTTAAAAAAAAAATCCTCCAAAATACAATTTCCACAAGTTCATTTCTGAGAGAGACATTAAAATTCATTTTCAGGCCTTTCCTAACTACCCTGCCTAAAACAGGAGCCTACCTACTATTTTCCTAATACAAAATCTGGTCACAAATAGTAATTTTTCCCCACAGTCTGTTTCCCTCACCCCATCTCCCTATCTGGCACACAATAAGGGCTATGACTATTAGGAGTTTGCACACATAGCCCATTAAATCTTGAAAACCATATTAAGAGAGCTGTTTTACATCCCATTTGTCAGAGTGGTAAACTGAGATTGAAAGTATGGGAATACACTTCCTAAAGTCACACAGCTAATAAAGGCAAGGACCACATTAACACCATGGAAACAGCATAATAATGCATCTTGTAGCTTAGAAAAATCCTCTGGAAAAGATAAAGGGATCACAGTAAACAAAAAACTTCAACACATACAACGTATGATTATATTCAATATGCTAATAAATTATTCACATTAATGGGATCAAGCACTTTACTCTTGTTCAGTTCAGTTCAGTCGCNCCACATTAACACCATGGAAACAGCATAATAATGCATCTTGTAGCTTAGAAAAATCCTCTGGAAAAGATAAAGGGATCACAGTAAACAAAATCTTCAACACATACAACATATGATTATATTCAATATGCTAATAAATTATTCACATTAATGGGATCAAGCACTTTACTCTTGTTCAGTTCAGTTCAGTCGCTCAGTCGTGCCCGCCTCTTTTTCAGCCACATGGTTTTAATTTAATAAAAATGCTGCTGCTGCTAAGTCGCTTCAGTCGTATCCGACTCTATACGACCCCACAGACAGCAGCCCACCAGGCTCTGCCATCCCTGAGATTCTCCAGGCAAGAACACTGGAGTGGGTTGCCATTTCCTCTCCAATGGATGAAAGTGAAAAGTCAAAGTGAAGTCACTCAGTCGTGTCCGACTCTTAGCGACCCCATGGACTGCAGCAAACCAGGCTCCTCCACCCATGGGATTTTCCAGGCAAGAGTACTGGAGTGGGGTGCCGTTGCCTTCTCTATAAAAATGAATTTATTTTTAATATAATAGTGAAATAAAATATGTTATCTCAAATTGAGCACAGTGTGGAATGAGACAGATGTCCATATCCTTATTTGTGTTCTGATTTCTCTAGATACTAATTTGAGATTTATGAAAATTTAGTTTACCTTGAGAACCTCAGTTTCCTCATCCATAGAAAAGTATTCATATGGTAATAAAATGGTGAATATGTATCTCTTAATATAGAAAAGTGAAAGTGAAAAGTGAAAGTGAAGGAGCTCAGTCGTATCCAACTCTTTTGATCCCATGGTGTAGCCTACAAGGCTCGTCCCTCCATAGGATTCTCCAGGCAAGAATATTGGAGTGGGTTGCCATTTCCTTCTCCAGGGGATCTTCCTGACCCAGCGATCAAACCTGGGTGCCGGGGTCCAGCCCCGGAAGGTCCAGGAAATTCGAAGCGGGGACGGTGTCAGTGTCTTAGAAATAAGTATTTATTTAGATATATAAGATTAGGAAATAATAGTATAGTGGGAAAATTAAGATGGAGAAAAGAGGTTAAATAACTTGGTTTACATGGAAAGCCAATAAAGTTCCAGACAAGGAGCTTGCACCATCTACGGTGGGCCACCGGCGTCTGTTTGAATATCGGAGAGTGCCCCGCCCTGGGCTCTCTCTCTTACAGATCTTAGCAGCAGGGACAAGTAAGTAGACATGGTGAGCCTCCACGCCCCAGAAGGGAATTCAGCCTGAAAATAGAGTAAAGAGGAGACACGTGGGAAGCCCAGCATTGGTGCAAGACTCCCAATGCAAGACTCCTAAAACTATTTTTCAAAATCAGCCCATATACCCCAAGTTGTGCATAATGGAATATGCAGTTATGCAGGGCAGCAATCCTGACCCTCACTGAGATCAGGCTTTCTTTTTGCATACCCTCCCATATACAGAAGGTCTCAGGTAGTTCACATTATCTTCTGGCCAAGAGGCCTGTTAACATTTTTATGGCTCTCTTCCTGGTCAATTGTCTATCAACCAGAAAACTCCTTTTCCCTAGAAGTGTTTTTTCTTTACTCTGCATTACCCTAAAGTTACAATTTTGTAGAACAAAGGTGCAGTGGGTTATAACTAAGAAAGTACTTAACTCAAAGATCTAATATTGCTAATATCAGGTCTACTACCTGTTTTTCTATGTATCGATTATATCTTACAAATAAAAGATATATACCTTACTGCACCCACTTACTCTTCACTTCACAAAATAATAAACAAAATACAGACAAGACATACAACTGCCATTTATGTGAGGTAAGACCATGTGTAATAAATTGAAGAAAGTAGGGAAAACCACTAGACCATTTAGGTATGAACTAAATCAAATCTCTTATGATTAGACAGTGGAAGTGAGAAACAGATTTAAGGGACTAGATCTGATAGAGTGCCTGAAGAAATATGGACAGAGTTTTATGACATTGTACAGAAGACAGTGATCAAGACCATCCCCATGGAAAATAAGTGCAAAAAAGCAAAATTGCTGTCTGAGGAGGCCTTACAAATAGCTGTGAAAAGAAGAGAAGCAAAAATCAAAGAAAAAAGGAAAGATACCCATTTGCATGCAGATTTCCAAAGAATAGCAATGAGAGATAAGAAAGCCTTCCTCAATGATCAGTGCAAATAAATAAAGGAGAGAAATAGAAAGGGAAACAAAGAGATCTCTTCAAGAAAGTGAGAGATACCAAGGGAACATTTCATGCAAAGATGGGCACAGTAAAGGATAGAAATGATATGGACTTAACAGAAGCAGAACATATTAAGAAGAGGTGGCAAGAATACACAGAAGAGATCTTTATGACCCAGATAATCATGATGGTGTGATCACTCACCTAGAGCCAGGCATTCTGGAATACAAAGTCAAGTGGGCCTTCAATTCAGTTCAGTTCAGTTGCTCAGTCATGTCCGACTCTTTGCGACCCCATGAACAGCAGCACGCCAGGCCACCCTGTCCATCACCAACTCCCAGAGTTCATTCAGACTCATGTCTATCAAGTCAGTGGTGCCATCCAGCCATCCCATCCTCGGTCGTCCCCTTCTCCTCCTGCCCACAATCCCTCCCAGCATCAGAGTCTTTTCCAATGAGTCANACTCTGTGCGACCCCATAGACGGCAGCCCACCAGGCTCCTCTGTCCATGGATTTTCCAGGCTACTTCTATCTAAATAAGAAATAAGGTCAAGCCTCTGACTTTAGGAGCCTCATGATAAAAGGGCAGGAACCTCGAGTCTGATCTTGGTTTAACACTTGGTTCCAGTCCTTCTGGACCCTGGTCACATGGCCACCTCCCTACACTTCAGTTTTATCACCTGTAGCATCATTACCTCAGGGTTCCCACAAAATAACCCATCTTTACTTCTACAAAATTACCCTAAAATGTTTTCTTAAAATAGGCTCTATCTATAAAATTTTTATGATACTTTATTACTATAAAATAATCAAATTTGATTAGTCTAAACTTCCAAAAGTATGACTCAAATTATTTTCCCATCTCTGAAAGAGTCACTCCTAATTTATGTGGGCTATAAAAATTAATAAACACATACACATATATTTACATATATGTATGTATACAGACAAGTATTCAGAGAAGGCAATGGCACCCCACTCCAGTACCCTTGCCTGGAAAATCCCATGGATGGAGGAGCCTGGTGGGCTGCAGTCCATGGGGTCGTGAAGAGTCGGACACGACTGAGCGACTTTCACTTTCACTTTTCACTTTCANCCTAATTTATGTGGGCTATAAAAATTAATAAACACATACACATATATTTACATATATGTATGTATACAGACAAGTATTCAGAGAAGGCAATGGCACCCTACTCCAGTACTCTTGCCTGGAAAATCCCATGGATGGAGGAGCCTGGTGGGCTGCAGTCCATGGGGTCGTGAAGAGTCGGACACGACTGAGCGACTTTCACTTTCACTTTTCACTTTCACGCATTGGAGAAGGAAATGGCAACCCACTCCAGTGTTCTTGCCTGGAGAATCCCAGGGACGGGGGAGCCTGGTGGGCTGCCGTCTATGGGGTTGCACAGAGTCGGACATGACTGAAGCGACTTAGCAGCAGCAGCACAGACAAGTATTATACACACACAAAAAAACACCTGTTCATGCATTCCACAAATATTTAGAGTGCATTTTAAAGGTTTCAAAGAGTGAAAAGTACATGACCACAGCTATGCATCACAGCTTTCTTGAACCTGTAGGCTTTCAAAACATTTCTAACTCCAGAAACAGGCTAGAAGGGGAAAGATTTTTCTTTTGTGAAAAGCAGAATGTTTAGCAATCCCAACCCCTGTCAAAGATGCAAGGGGGAGAGGATATTTTTGATTCCTGTCAGTATTCAGTGTCAAGTCGAGGTCAGGCACGTCACAAGATCAAAAAAAGATTTCTCGCTTGCCCTCTCCATGTCTTCCCCACACCTGTAACCTACTGCCACATAGGGGCATCCCTTATAAGCACACCAGGAACACTGCACCATCACTGTCTACGCTTGTAGCTTGCTGCGGCTGCAAAGAGCATGGTTCTCTCTCTTTGGAGAGATTCTCTTGTAGGCAATTATTTGGAGCATCATTAGACAAAGCTATGTTTTCCAGCAGGAAATTTGAGCTGTGTGGGCAAACCCTAAGTAATCAAGAGAGACTGCTCAGCATGGGCTCTGGAGGAAGAATGGGTCTAAACAGGTCACAGCTAAACACAAAGGAGCTGTATTTCAAAACCCAAATTATCTGACCAGTGATTTTACATTTCGATCTCAGGACCTCTTCATACTTGAAAATTATTTAAAACCCAGAGAGCTTTTGCTTATGCAGGCTGTAGCTATTGCTACTTATCTTAAAAGAAATTAAGACTAAGAACGTTAATGTCTACTCATTATTTTGAAACAATAATAAAGCTATTCTGCATGACAACATAAATTTCTATGGGAAAAAAAGTCACTGAATTTTTCAGACCAAAGTGGCATTGTTTAAATTTCTGCAAATCTCTTAAACAACTGGTATAATAGAAAACAGTCAGATTTTCATACCTGCTTCTTCATTGGATCTCTTACAAAATCATACATCATAAAGCCTGAAAAATTCTTAGTGTATACTCATGATAGGATGAGAGTGAACAAAGAAAATGTCTTCTATTATTAAGAAAATCGTGTTGATCTCCTAACCTACATACAAGGGTCTTGTGGATTCTGTGGGCAATGAACCACACTTTGATAGCTGCTCCTTCAAACTTTACTACTCTCTGTCTTTATTTCCCTTTCATCTTTACCCTTTCATTAAGTCTTTGGAACATTTCAGACTTGTATGCTTTGCTACAGAGAATGAAGAGCCCTCCTCAGACACACTTGTTCTAGAATACTAATGGGACAGCAGCAACTTCCAAACATCAAACGGCAACGTTGTGATAGTCTCTGCTGCTGTTAAGTCACTTCAGTCATGTCCGACTCTTTGCGACCCCATAGACGGCAGCCCACCAGGCTCCCCCGTCCCTGGGATTCTCCACTGGAGTGGGTTGCCATTTCCTTCTCCAATGCATGAGAGTGAAAAGTGAAAGTAAGGTCGCTCAGTCGCTCCGACCCTTAGCATGGACTGCAGCCTACCAGGCTCCTCAGTCCATGGGACTTTCCAGGCAAGAGTACTGGAGTGGAGTGCCATTGCCTTCTCTGGGTGGTAGCCTGAGGACTCTAAAATAGTCTGTTCCATATCTCTCCAAGGATAAATTAAGTCTCAATACAAAAAGACAGACTTTTCATGGAACCCCTTCTTCCCACCAGAAATACGTGCATAAGAATGGGGAAAAGGAAGCTTGATGAATCCATGATTATATGCCACGTGCAGAAAGTTAGAGACACTAACTGATGGGGTCAGATGAAAGATCACTTTTTCCCTCCATCACGGTTGAAAAATGATGGGGTACAGAAGAATAGAATATCAAGGCATACAAGAGGAAAAATAGAACAGTAACAATTTAGAAGTAGTTGCCATTAGAATCACAGTTCAGTTCAGTCGCTCAGTCGTGTTCGACTCTCCGTGACCCCATGAACCACAGCACGCCAGGCCTCCCTGTCCATCACCAACTCCTGAGTTTACCCCACAACCAGGACAGCAAATGGCAGGGATGCTATAAGCGGAGAACACACACAAGAACCAACAGCTCCTCTGGCTTGGTGGAGAACAAGGTAAAAGGGACACCTGATCAGAACACAGTTTCTTTCTTACAGGCTTTAAGGAATCACACTAACCACTAACTCATCTCTACCACAGAATGCTGACAGAAGCAGGAAGAAGGCACCATAAAGCGTAAGAAAGTATTCCAGGCTCCCTAGAAATGCAGACTTAATACCCCAGAACCAAGTAATAATACATAAAAGCTATCCTCCCCATTGGCTCTACCACCTATGGAAAAAGAAAAGCGATAGCAAAAAATGCATCAACCTAAAATCAAAAATGAATGAGCATTTTTGTATGAAATGAAAAAAGGAAAAACAGGATACAAGATGGCTATGTCTATACAATATTTATTAATCTAGCCTCCTTGTGACCTGACAGACTGTAGCCTATGAAGCTCCTCTGTCCATGGGATTTTCCTGACAAGGATACTGTAAGTGTTGGGTTGCCATTTCCTCCTCCAGGGGATCTTCCTAACCCAGGAATCAAACCCGCATCCTACTGCATCTCCCGCATTGCAGGCAGATTCTTTACCACTGAGCCCTCAGGGAAGCCCTTTGATATAAAAGTACATGTTTATTTCACGAGGAAAATTTGGAGTCCATCTAAATCCATTCATTCAACAAATATTTATCAAGCCAGGAGCCATGAAGCAGTGAACAAAACAAAATCCTTACTCTCAAGGAGCTTATGTTCCAGTGGGAAAATGAAAACAAGTAGATATGTTAAACACGTAAAATATATACCATATCAAACGCTCATACATGTAATAGACCGAAACGAACCAAGAAAGGAGGAAGAAGACCACATCTGATATGGAGAGGGCGGCAATGTAAACAGGACGGATGACATTTCAACAAAGAACTTCAAAGGGCAAGGGAAGGAGGCCACAGGTCTATTCCTAAGAGCTTTCTGGGCAGAGAGAACAGTAAACGCAAAAGCCCCAAGGCTGGAACAGGCAATGGGGCCAGTTTAGAGCCGCAGAAGAGTAAGGAAAAGGTACTACGAGACTGGGTCGGGGCGGGGGACATCCAGTCTTGAGGTCCCTGATAGGCCTCTGCCTTTTACTCAGAAAGTGGCAACTAAAGGGATGTTAGCTGAAGGATAACATGACCTGACTCCAGTTTTAATAGGAGCACTCTGACTGGAAACTACTACAGAGAAGTATCAGTGGCGATGGTAGAAGCAGTTAGGTTGTGTATCTTACAGTTAAGAGTCAACAAGATTTACAAAGACTGGATAAGAGTGTGAGAGAAAAGAGAGGAACCAAGTCTTACTCGGAGGTTGTTTCTTCATTTGTTTTATTTCTTTTTCCTGGCACCTACAAAGTGGGGTTGACTCTTGGTAGAGAGAGTGCTGGGGAAAGTCTGATTAGAGGAGGTCCGAGGGAGGGAGAGTGGAAGAAAAGGAATGGCGTCAGCTGGCAGACAAATATCTCGGGGAGTTTTGCTGTCACGGGGCAGAAGGAAACGAAGGACCAGTGGGAGGCAAGGCCAATTTGAGGACAAATTTGATGACACAGAAGTGTTCAGAAAATCGCTGAAGAGGTGTCCCTGAATGTCTGAGAAGGCACGGAAGTGAGTGCACGTGGGCCGGCAGAGCCTGAGCCAGAAGCCAGGGCAGCCTGCCCACAGTGAGGAGGGGAGTGAGGGTGGGGACAGGTGCCTGCGTTGGCCCACGCGCTGCTGAGAGGACGGCAGTTCTTTCTGACGGCCTCTACCCGCTCAGTGAAACGGAACGCGGCCCAGAGTGAAGCAAAGGCAGGGGGAGCTGAAGGGAGGTCTCCACAGGGGAGGAAAGCACAAAAGCATCCAGAGGGGCAGCTGAGGAAAGCACTGAGAGATGTGCTGCGGCTGCCACCAGCGCCAAGGGCCGACGCGAGGCGCACACGGTCAGGGATTCAAAGTGAGCCAGTCAGCAAGGCGGGATGGTTGGGCTCCAGCCTGTGCTACCCCAGGGCTGTGGACGTCAGGTCGGCAGGGAGTTGAATTCAACAGGCATGGGGATTTGCTAAGTGAACGGGGCAAACCAAACCAAGAAGACCAAGGGAACTGGGGGGATCTGCCAAGGAGGAACTGCAGCTAGACCTCATGGAATCTAACATGCGAAAGGAGACTTCCAGTCGTCGAGGTTTCATTAAATAAGTGACACGCAGTGGCTAAAAATCATAATGTTGATCAATGTCTAGTGACATACACACAATATACTGAGAAAAGCAGGTTATACAAATTATTATGCAGTGCATGACTGCATTTTGAGAGATATATACTATGTACCCTCATTAATGCAGATAAAAATGGTTACTTCTGAATGAAGGTTGAGTTTCATTTCCGGTGCCTTTTAAAGACATTCTACAAAGAACATATATTGCTTCAATAATTAGGAAATAGGCACGCTATTTTAAATAGTACAACTTAAAATTCTTTGTAAATTATGTCATTTAAATCTGCACCCACTTAAATTACAGGTTTTAGTTTATATGAATAGGTCATTCTAAAATCATTAACAGGTGTTACCAAGATGCATTAAGATGACGCAGCAAATGTATCTGATTGGACTGCACATCTCCTTGGAAGGCTTTCTAAGCTAAAACATTTCTAGAAGATACCCATCACAGAGGCTCTTGTTCAGCTAGTATGCAGAAGATGGTGTGATGGATGTCATACGTCTTGGCTAGTTAGGAATCCTTGATTCACTGGGGCCTATGTAATGCTATTAACATTTTGAAAATCATTTCTGCCTACCACTAAAAGAAAAATAGCAGACTAGAGAGTATAGAGGAATAATTAGGTTTTATTTCTTCAGTCCTATAAAATACAGTACAGTCTAAAAGGCTATAATTGATGAACACTAAAATTACTGAAAATGCTTGATAAAAATGAATATAAAACAATGTTGAATAACAGGGTTACAGTTACATTATGGAGGTAAGATTATCAATGAATTTTAAAGTCAGAATTTATCCAATGATATATGTTTCTATTAAGAAAAGTCAGTATAACTTCTAGTACATGAAGAATTAAAACAATTATTAGTGAGGAAAACTGTCAGAGAGAAAGATTGATTCCATACAGGTCCTATTAAATATGTACAAAACAAAAATAAAACAAAACTGTTACTTTAAAACATCATACAATATTACTGATACAGTTAGGACAATGGCTAACAATGAGACACATTTGAATAGCCTATAAATTGTTATATTTTATGAAGCTGATATAAACTTTCAATTCTAATAAATAGAGTAAAACCGTTTAAAAGTTGTTCTGTTATTATTCCTATTGGGGAATCTTCACTTTGTTGTTAAAAATGTCAAGATTTAAAACCTAGCTACTTTGTCTCACTTTTAGTTAGGGTACTATGGTTGGTTTCATTTAGGTAAGGTAGCCTAACTTGATATGACAGTGAATATTTACCAACAGTTACACTTGGTTAGTTACAATTTGAAAACATGCTATCCCGTCTGGAGACAGGCAAAGAATAGCAAAAAGGTCTTTAAAAAATCCATACCCAATCCACTGGAGAGAAGAAACACCTGAGTAACAAAATTCTAGATTGCAGGGTTACCAAAGTGCTTGTAACATTTTAAACCATTTGAGGTGTGCCGGAAAAAACGTGGCACAAACTGGTTTTCAAAGCATGAACGGTTACAATAAAGGGAATTGGAAAGTCCAAAACCAAGCATGTGGAAAACTGATAAGCTTGCAAACTGAACTTCCAAATGAAGTCAGTTGATTAGAGGAAATATTTAGTGAAATTATTACAGTGCTGGAATGTGGTACATACAGTGTTTAATGTCAACCAACAGTACCTGAACTACAAAGTATATTCATAAATTTGTGACATACGAATGTTTGTTCCAGGCAGTCGTTGGACATTCTTAGAAACTGTTATAAGCCAAAGTTTTTAATGTCAATTCTCATTTTCTTTTGGAAACATTGATATAAACCATTTTCATGCTTTTCTGTTCCACATTCATTTTTATAGCTACTGCTTTGTCTAACCATGTTTGAATATAAATGACCTGTTCTGTCTGAAAAATGTGTTCATAAACTGATTAAACAAGGAACATTAGCAAATGATAGATCATACTAGCAAATGGTTTGAAGGTTACACAGCCCATCTGTTTATTTAGAGGATCTTCTGACTGTCTCTTTCACAGGGAACTCTCAGGGGGAAGCTATGCATTAACCCCCTGCTGCCTGCCCACCTCCCACCACCTGACCCTCTTCACTTCCACCCTGGCTACCTCGCCTAAGCATCTTGACTCTCACTTATGCCCTTGGATGCTAGGCATAAGCAGTCACTTGCACTCAGCTATCACATTTTATGTGGACACTGATAAACACACCTCCCATTTGAAGATGCACTACAGAAAATTTCAGGACTTTCCTGGTGGGACAGTGGGTAAGAATTTGCCCACCATTGCAGTTCAATCCCTGGTCGGGGAAGGTCCCACATGTCACAGAGCAACTAAGCCCATGCGCCACAACTACTAAGCCTGCACGTTGCAACTACTGAAGCTGGTGTGTCCCAGCGCACACGCTCTGCAACAAAAGAAGCCACTGCAACAAAGAGTAGGCCCTGCATGCCGCAACTAGAGAAAGCCCGTGTGGAGCAATGAAGATCCAGGGCAATCAAAAATAAAACAAAATATATAATTAATTAACAAGAAAGAAAAGAAAGACATTTTTGACTCCAGCAACTGGCAGTCTGTCTTCCCTGAGGAAGTAATCAGCATGGCACTTTTTCTTATGAACACCACAAATCATGTAACTCACCTGTTACTATTTTATTTTTCCCATCAGGAAGCACAGAGCCCCAACTTTTGCTTCAACTCGGTGGCTCAGCTTCTGTTATATGTACTGGGCCCCCACGTAAGATTTCATGAGAAGAAAAGGTCTTATGACTACAAGGTTTGTAAGCCCCTGTTTTAACTCCTAATCTTGATTTTCATATACTTGTATCTTCCATCTTGCTGTTTTTATTCTTGTAAGCCACCTTAAATCCTCTGTGGAACAATCAGGGGTATAAAAGTTTTCAAGAAAAACGATCACATGGACTGTGAGAGAATATCCATTTTTACCCACAGTTCTTAATGTCTCAATAACATGTTTTATTTTAGGCCAACAATTCTAGAGAGCTTCTTTAGCACGATTCCCACAACTTCTTTGAGAACATGTCTGGGTTGAGTCACTTAATGATGGTTTTTGGAGAAGCTGTCCTGAGACCAGTCACTGGCTGTCTTTTTCTCATCTCTCCACAACTAGAAACAGCATCAGACCCTAATTTGCTGGCCATTCTGCTTACTGCACAAAAAGCCTCTTCAGCCTTCAGGGATTTCAATCAGTACCAAGGACTTAAGAGCACCCTGATTTTATGTTACATAAAACACATCTGGCCTTACAGTGAGTGACCATTTGTCAGATCAGTGGCTCTAAAACTTGAGTGCTGATCAATCACCTGAAGGGCTTGTGAGACCACAGGGTAGACTGTGTTCCACCCTCAAAGTTTCTGAGTTAGCTGGTCTATAGTGTAAGTCTAAATATTTGCATTCCTTTTTAATATAAATTTCAGGTATACAGCAAATCACTGTAGATGGTAACTGCAGTTGTGAAATTAAAAGATGCTTCCTCCTTGGAAGAAAATCTATGGCCAACCTAGACAGCATATTAAAAAGCAGAGACATTACTTTGCTGACAAAGGTCTGTATAGTCAAAGCTATGTTTTTTCCGTAGTCACTCGTGGATGTGAGAGTTGGACCCTAAAGGAGGCTGAGTGCTGAGGAATTGGTATTGTTGAACTTAGAGAAGACTCTTGAGAGTCTCTTGGACAGTAAGAAGATCAAACCAATCAATCCTAAAGAAAATCAACCCTGAATATTCACTGGAAGGACTGATGCTGAAGTTGAAGCTCCAAATCTTTGGCCCCCTGATGAGAAAATCTGGCTTATTAGAAAGACCCTGATGCTGGGAATATTGAAGGCAGGAGAAGGGGACAACAGACGATGAGATGGTTGGATGGCATCACTGACTCAATGGATATGAGTTTGAGCAAGCCCCCAGAGTTGGTGATAGACAATGAAGCCTGGCATGCTGCAGTCTATGGGATCGCAAAGAGTTCTGACTGACTGAGTCTACATGACTGAGCAACTGAACTGAATACAGCATTATAATTCAACATCTATATACACAACAGTGTGATCGCCACCACAGATCTAGCTGTTACCCACCACCGTCTAGTTGACTCCCTTCACCCATCTTGCTTGCCCATCAGCGTCTTTCTTCTCCTCCTCTGGTCTCCAAATCTATGAGATTTTTCTTTTTGTTTGCTCATCTGTTTTAGAGTTCACACATGAGTAAAATCGTTTGGTATTTGCCTTTCTCTGATTTTCTCAATTAACACATTAACTTTTTAAACAAGCTCTAGGTGATGCAGATGCCACTGGCCTGGAAACCACACTTTGAAAGCCAGTGCTTTGGGGTCGGTCCATTTCCCTGCCTAGACATCTTTAGGGACTCTGCCCTATGTACTCTCTTAGTCACACAGATGTTCCAGCTTGGCCTTCAAATCCTCATTGACTGAGCCCGTCCTTGTCGTCGTTCAGTCGCTAAGCTGTGTCCAACCCTTGCTGCAGCATTCCAAGCTTCCCCTGTCCTTCACTATCTCCCTGAGTTTGCTCAGACTCATGTCCATTGAGTCAATGATGCCATCGAACCATCTCACCCTCCATCGTCCCCTTCTCTTGCCCTCCGTCTTTCCCAGCAGCAGCCTGTCCCAGCCCCTACTAAAGTGCATAGCCTGTGCTCCAGACCTCCTTATTCCCTCTCTGCCCAGAGTACACAAATCCTGTTGCTCGTGTTGTCCCACTCACATCCGCTGCTTGTTGCTCTAATTATTACTTGCTCCAGAAATTAGTCATTCTTCAGAAGACTCCTAGAATGCCACCTCTTCCCAGAAACCAACCACCTTCATTACAGCTCTTTCATCTATGCTTTACAACCCCGCATGCATTGTAATCAGTAGCCGTGGCAGAGTTATCTTCCACCAGATTATATAGGAGAGTGGTCAGGAAGATGCACTTAGAGTCAGGAAGGCCAGAGTTCAAGTTTTGGCTCCACGCTTGTCAGCTGCATGACACAGAACATATTTCTTAACCACGAGCCTTAAAGTGAGACCTTCCAGCGACAATGTTGAGAATTAAATGAGATAATCTACATACAGCCCTAGGTAGCACTCCTGGCAGATAGGGCTCAGCAAAGATCACCTTTTTGGTGTTGGCCAAATATTATCCCCAAATTCTCTGCCGCTCCAGCCAGGTGGTCAGGTCTACATCTCTTCCCCTTGAACCTGATTCCTGTGACTGCCTGACAGAATATAGTAGAAAGTGACTTTGTGACCCAGAGTTTAAGGCACTAGAAGATGCTACTTCCTGTCTGCTAGGATGTTCACTGATGGATCCCAGCTACCCTGTGACAAGGAAGCCGAAGCAACCCATGGAGAGGAACCCAAGCCCTGAGATGAGAGTCCCACTACCCTCCCAGCAGGCAGCCAGCTCACGAAGGAGCCATCCTGAAGCAGGTTCTCCGGCCCCGGCCTCTGTTGTCCTCCCACTGNCTGAAGGTGCCTAGTGCAGTGCCTACACTGAGAGAAGACTGTTCATGGTCTGTTTTCCACGGAAGAATGTCACAAAAAGGGTTCTGGGCTGCTGGAGGGCTTTTCAGCTCTAGCATTTTATTTTTGTAAGAGATAATTATGTGAGCATAAGCCCTGTTAATGGTCCACTTAAAACAGGCCAACATAGATGTCCTAGAGCAGAACAAATTTTGAACATGTTGAAATGTATTTTACATTCTTGCCAGGTCACCTTTAGTACGTGTGAAGCAATCTTTTGCTATTTCACCCAACCCTATGTGAAAAAGTTGAAAAGGAATTTGATTTTATAACAGATAGGTCTTTAGAAATTTATAGGACTCTTATGCCATGAAAGAGGTCTTTTAGCAAAATTCATGAACGGAGGGGAACTGGATTGGAAAAAATTCAAGTGAAGATAACCTTTTGCCTTTCAAAAAATTTCAAGTGGGGAATTTACCTTATCAATCTTATTTGAGGTGCACAAGCCCTTAACTAAAAACCGTAATCAGCTCATCTCAACAGTTTGAAGAAAAACACTGTTCATTGCTAAGTGACAAAAGTTAATGAGGAAGCACACTTTCCATGTCCTCTTAAAGGGCAATAATTGTCAGCATCTGAGGTGTCCACATTTCTTAGACAACCGCTGTGACAGTCTGCCTTTACTACGGCTCTCCTGCAGACTTTTGCCTGCCCAGCAGTTAGGGTGTTCTTTGTCATTTTTTCCCTTGAAAATGATGACAAGCTGAAAATAGTTACATTAAATATTTACATTAATAAGTTAAAATTTATGCAAAAATAGAATGGACAATAATGTTGCATTTGCCAAAAAGATGCCTTTCATAGCACATCAATTCACCAGCATNGCAGTTAGGGTGTTCTTTGTCATTTTTTCCCTTGAAAATGATGACAAGCTGAAAATAGTTACATTAAATATTTACATTAATAAGTTAAAATTTATGCAAAAATAGAATGGACAATAATGTTGCATTTGCCAAAAAGATGCCTTTCATAGCACATCAATTCACCAGCATTCTCAAGCTTAAACAAACCAACAGCTGACTACTTGACCCAGGATGAGATCCAGTCTTTCTACGAATCTTGCCCTCCAGCGTGGACTGGCCTCAGCCTCGATCTGCATCTGACCTTGTGCTATTTTCTCCTGCTCTCTGAGCTCCCGCAGCTCCCATCACCTGTCAGTCTCCTTCCTCTCCAAAGGCCTTGGCATGTGCTGCTCCCTTTGCCTGAACACTGTTCTTCCAACTGGACTCCCAACACCTCTGCAAGTCTCAGGGAGTGTCACTTCTTCAGAGAAGCCTTTTCTGACCCAATATAAGCAACCAGTCACCTCTCTTCTAACAGTCTTTCCTTTCTTTCATAATCATAATTTGTACTTAGATACTGTGTGCATTGGTTTAATGTCAATCTCTCTCACTAGACCCTAAGATCCTTGAAGAAGAAAGCAACTGTACTCCAATAAAAAATTAATAAAAAAAAAAAAAAAGAAGACTCATGAAAACGAAATCATATCCCCTTGTCCACCACCCTGGAAGCCCAGGACATGCCTGAAGACAATAAACAGCTGTTGGAGGAATGGATGCTGGATCTCATCTCCCCCCACCCTGTCCAAGTATACTAGAAATATGGGATACAGCCTTTCCTTATTTGTTCAACAATTTATTTTTTGACTCAGAAAACTGAATGACAGAACCTGAAACCTCTTCATTTTTCTTCCCCAAATAACCAGAATCAAAGAGAAGGTGGGAAAACTTTTGAGTACTGTTTTAGACCCTTGTTTTTTCTTCTTACAATCAAGACAGAATTAGTCATGTATGTGGCAAAGCAAATTCCCAAAAGAATCCACGGCTTGTAGTTTAGCCACTGAGGGTTAAGATGAGATGGCCGAAATGTTATCAGACTGCCTCAAGGGAAGACCCTTTATTTTCAGATTTCAAGGAGCCAGTTCTAAAAATGAACTGTTAATTCAACTGATAGTTCCACACATTATGATAATCTTCTAAGTGTACAAACACACACTTTTGGTTTCATACCATTTGTAACCTTGAGTGTATCCTGCACACAGTGTGGGTCAGATGGTACATTATTGACCTGACCTAGGAAACTTCCTCTTTAGCTTGTTCTCACAGTATCCTGCTAATTTATTAATAATCAGCAAGAAAATGTTACTCGAGTGACTTCAGTTGCTTATTAAATGGTAGTGATAAAACTTTGCTTTCATGGCATCTTTACCTTCTTTTTTTTTACCATATGATTCCACTCATATAATTTTTTTGATGTACAGTTGCTGAAAAATATTCTGTAAGTTGCAAGTATATAATATAGTGATTCACAATTTCTTAAGGTTATACTCCATTTATAGTCATTATAAATTAATAATATACTCCCTGTCGTGTTGTACAATCTATCCTTATAGCTTATTTTATACCTAATAGTTTGTACCTCATCTCCCACCCCTAGTATAAAAAAAGCAGTATTTTTCCTCAGAGTGTTTTTTTTTTTCCACTAATAGTAACTGTTCATCAGGGAATATAAAGTCTCTCAGAAGAATCAAAATTGGTATTTCTTGTTTGCCCTACTAAACCAAATACAATGCTACTTAAAAATCATCAGCTATTACATATTATGAAAATTCATTTGCTTGCAGAAAAAAGCACATCTGGTCAACCCACTTCCTTTTTCTAAACATAGAAGAAAAGGCGTTATCTCCACAGACGGGGAAGGAAACAATTCATGTCTCATGAATTCAGCTCTGCTCAGCAAACTCGCTTGTTAATTAAAATAAACAGCACAAAAAAGGGTACGTTTTGGTCAATCAATTGCCTGCAATCACAGGAGAATTCTGAAATACAAAAGGCTGTATGTTTTACTTAGCTGAAACCAGAATGTTGTTCTTTTATCATTATTTCACAGACATGTCATTTGAGGACAATCTTTACAATACTCTGTAGTATATGCGTAGCTGCTTTCAAAACGAGTGGCAACACTATTCCATTTAACGCTTTCATTTTATTTAAAAAGACTGACTTTGTTCTATGTAAAGATCCCAGTACTGAACCAGATGGCCATTAAGGTTTTTGAATTTTAAAAATAAAACATTTAAGTTCTGCCTAAGAAACTATAATGCAATTTAAAGTATCTGGTGTGTTTTGAGAGCCATGAGATTTGTTAAAATGGACATTTTCAGATTAATATTTAGCTTTGAGAAAAAAATCTCTCCCAGGAAAATCCCTGTACCATAACAAAATATATTTGAATCATCAAAGTTCTTACATTTATTTTAGTAAATATAGTTTTGAAAGTGGCATTTCCTAAAACCAGTTTTAGCTTACAGCAGTGTTTCCCAAGGAGGGGTGACTTGGAGACCTTCTTGTCTGTCATAACTAGGGAGGTGTTGCTGGCATCTAGTGAGCAGACAGAAGCCAGGGAGGCTACAATGCATCCTAGAGTGCAGAAGACAGCTTCTTCCCTACAACCCCCATCCCCATCACCTGATCCCAAATGTCAGTTATGCTGAGGTGGAAACACTCTGCTTTAGAGCAAAACCATTACAACTGCTTTTTCACTGAGTTTTGAACTCAATGGAAAGATCAGGTTTTCAAAAAGGGATATATTCTAGACAACATACATACTCAGTCACAATCCAAGAAAAGTATAACTCAGGCCGAATGACACTACTCAGAACTATATAAACTCGAGATATAAGAATTCTCTAAATGAACAATCTTGGTATTGTAATAAAGCTCCCCTAATACTCGGTTCACACTTATACAAAGTAGGCACTCAACAAATATTTACAGAAGGTAGTAGAAAGAGAAGGAGCTTCTTGGACTATACCCCAGGACACTGAATATGTAACATTAAATCAAGATAATGCTCTGTATTGTGTTGTTACGCTGAGCTCAGTGTGCCTGACTCTTTGCAGCCCTATGGACTGCAGCCAACCAGGCTCCTCTGTCCTTGGGATTTTCCCAGCAAGAATACTGGAGTGGGTTTCCATGCCCTCTTCCAGGGGATCTTCCTGACCCAGGGATCAAACCCATGTCTACTGTATTGGCAGGTGGATTCTTTGCCACTGAACCACATGGGAAGCCTGTACTGGGTAGTTAGAGGCCATCTAACCTTCTCCCTTCCTCCCTAGCACTAGCAAGGAGCCAGCCAGTGCCATTTTCTGGTGTCCTATGCAGCTACCTGTGTCTACAGAAGTTCCCACTAATGCACGTGTATACACTACTTAGAGGCAGCTGCTTGCTCATTTCCTCTCTTGACCCCACCCCTTGCCACAGGTTGGAATGTGGAGGTGGCACTGCCCAAGTTTCAATCATACAGAGGGAGCTAATTCCCTAAGGAGAGCAGTAAGCTAGAAATCACCTGGGTGGCTGAATGACTCCCTAGCATAAAGCTGTCTCTCCAGCAGAGATCATTCATCTGCAGAATTGTAGGTGAGAAATGAACCACTTACTTAATCGATTATACTTTAGGTCCCTTTGTGGCAGCAGCCTGCACAAGTCAATTCTATAATCTGATGACCACTATGACCTAAGGGCTACAAATGCTTTCTATCCAAGGAAATGTTAAACTGGCTAATTTTTAAAGTTTCAGTACAAGTAATACCTGAAAATCTGGATGATGTGGTTACTCTATAGAGACTATAGATTAAGAGGAAGAACTGCTCTGTTAATAGTGTTAACTCTCATTTATCCAAACTAAGTGGAAAAAGAAGGCAAATCTGGAGGTTCCTGCCCAAGCAATGATATAATATTTACATAAACATACTTCCCTGGTGGCTCAGATGGTAAAGATCTACCTGCAATGCAGGGGACCCAGGTTCAATCCCTGGGTTGGGAAGATCCCCTGGAGAAGGGAAGGGCAACCCACTCCAGTATTCTTGCCTGGAGAATTCTATGGACAGAGAAGCCTAGCTAGATACAGTCCATGGGATGGCAAAGAGCTGGACACCACTGAGTGACTACACACACATGCTAATGATAGCAGGCTAACACACACACAAGACAATTTTCACTCTTCAAATTCTGTAACTGCAGCATTTTCTTCTCCCTGTGTTTGTCTCTCCTTTGACTAAGATGCTGGTAAAAATACCAGCAGCGAAAGGGAAAATGAAGTAAGGGCTAGAGGATTTCAAAAACTAAACACTGAGCATTGAAACAATGATTTATGGACTAAGTTGTAGATTCAAATTTTGAATATTCAATTAAATTTTATTCAAAAGGCTCTGTGTCTATCTTGGTTTTCAGAAAATACAAACGCTTCTCGTTGAGCACCCTTCTTTATTAAAATTCAAAGTATTTTCCTTAGACTTGATTTGATACCGAATATATTTATTCAATGATTTATCTCTATGTGAATGAGAGGGAAATCATTGAGAAACAAAGTATTTCTTATGTGATGAAATTATAACATTTCAGTTAAGCAGCTTTATGCAATTCAGATTTTCCATTAATATTGCTTTGTAAAACATAATTTCCCCCAGTAAAAATTAATGTGTTAAATATTACATGTTATAAAGCCATAAACTTATTGAAAAATATTTTTACCTTAAACATACGAAAACAGTAAAAAGTATCAAAATATATACTGCAATTTCCTAAGATCTTTCTCCCCAAACTGTATTTATAGATTGTCCTAACAAGTCTAAGGCTATTAATTCAATGATTTATGCAACTTTTATGGTAACTTGACCATATTTTATAACGACCATATCTTGACCATAACTTATCCAGAGCCATCAGGATAACATGATTAAAAAAGTAAAATAAAACAGTTTGGTCTGAAATACCTTTTTAACATTTGTTAAATTCTAAAGAATTTTAATGCCTCACAACAGAATCATTTCTAAATCTTAAAAGTTCATAGTACAAATTAGGCAACTTCTACCTTTAAAAAAAATCACAATTTATATATTAAATTCAAAGATCTTCACTATTCTCAGAGAAATTACTTTTGACTTTATCTTTAAACAAAATGTATTTCTCCCAACTGAATACTTACTGAGTAGATTTTGACTTTTTATTTAGGAATACATTTCTTACAAAATGAAAGTTTCACTTTCTTTCTCCTTCCCAGTTTCTTTCTGGGGCATTAGCCAGGCACTAACTTATACTCCACTACTAAAAGAAAAGGTAACTAAAGGACACATCTGGACCCAAGTAAATATTTCACTAGTTTCACCAGCTCTAACAAATGCCCCCAAGGGAATAGCCAATCAGTAAATCACCAGAGTGAGTCTACAACAGGTATGTGAAAATGACATTATTACCTACTCCTAGAAACGCAATCATCTACACAAATCAATCACGGTTCCCAATTTTAAAAAATGACAAAAAAAACCTTAAGAATTTCCAAACACATCAAGTTTAAGCATGCCACGTTTTCACCCTGAAGTCAGTCACAATTTCTTTGGACTTCCTTTTTGTCTGAGTCTATATATAAGTGAGAATGGTGGTACTCTACAGGCTAGTACCGGAGGAGGCATTCTTGAAATAGGTGAAAACAGTGTCACAGTGAGTGGCACTTAGGAAGCAGGGCTAGGGGTCTGCCACATATCCAGGAGCTGTCCCAAGTCCCCTACAACTTCCCTCTGATCATTCTTTTCACTAGAACCTTCAGAACGACTATCTGAGCCAACACAGGATCTTCTTTCCACACATAAACAAGCTGTTTTGATTTAGCTTTAATGAACACTAAATTATTCATGGTCAACTCCCATGTAAACGTGTGCTTTCGTTTGGAACTTTAGCAAGAGTCATTCACTATTTCAGAGAAATGACTTTACCCGTGGCAAATCTGTTCCTGGTATCCCAGTCGATGACATGGCAAGCCTGGATCAGGATTCTTTTGCAATCAGGATTCATTGCATTCATGGCAATGTCATGAGAATAGGTGGGAACACTCATCTAATTTATCTTGTCTTCCAATATAGTCATGCAGCAGTTATATATGGAAATGAATATTTTATTATAAATTACTTTCCTGTCACTTTATATCACAATTAGGGCAATGTATTGCCAACAAAGGTCCATCTAGTCAAGGCTATGGTTTTTACTGTAGTCATATATGGATGTGAGAGTTGGATTGTGAAGAAAGCTGAGCACTGAAGAATTGATGCTTTTGAACTGTGGTATTAGAGAAGAGTCTTGAGAGTCCCTTGGACTGCAAGGAGACCCAACCAGTCCATTCTGAAGGAGATCGGCCCTGGGTGTTCTTTGGAAGGAATGATGCTAAAGCTGAAGCTCCAGTACTTTGGCCACCTCATGTGAAGAGTTGACTCATTGGAAAAGACTCTGATGCTGGGAGGGACTGAGGGCAGGAGGAGAAGGGGATGACAGAGGATGAGATGGCTGGATGGCATCACCGACTCGATGTACATGAGTTTGAGTGAATTCCAGGAGTTGGTGATGGATAGGCAGGCCTGGCGTGCTGCAGTTCATGGGCGCGAAGAGTTGGACATGACTGAGTAAGTGAACTGAACTGAATTGATTGGCTATTTTTAACGTAGCCTACTTATATACACAAGTTAGCATACATTTCATTGTAACATAGTAAAAGGGGAATACAAAGTATTTCATGAAAAATGAAAAACTGGGTCTGATAGATATGCAAACCCTGACCTAGAATACCATCTAAGGCTCCTTGCAGCTCCAGCACTCTTTGATTCTATGAAACACTTACAGTTCGGCAAACCCTGATCATTAACAAGCCTTTACTTCTGCACAAGTTTAAAAGTATTGCAGTTAAGTTAAAAAGATAAATACATGTGGTTGTTAAGGTGACACATAAAAACATAAACTCCACTAAACACTCCAACATGGGTGTAGCAGAGGGAAATGCCTCGGTGCTGATGACTTTTACAGGTAAACAGAGAGGAACAGGGGGCTTCCCTGTTGGCTCAGTAGTAAAGAACCTGCCTGCAATGCAGGGGACACATATTCAAATCCCTGGGTCAAGAATATCCCACGGAGGAGGAAACAGCAACCCACTCCAGTATTGTTGCCTGGGAAATGCCATGGACAGAGGAGCCTAGTGGGCTACCATCCGTGGGGTCATAGAAGAGTCAGACACGACTGAGAGACTGAGCACGAGAGAGGGAGAGAGAAGCATCTAAGGGAGAACTGAAGCCTTCACATCCCTTTGGTCTCAAGAAGCTGCACAACTGGTCTTACAGGTGACTGTTCCTTATTCTCTCCTTGGGCTGAAAGTCACAACCTTGAGTGATGCCTTAGCATCACACAAGAAATGCCTTAGCATTTTCCCACAAAGTTCATTCAGGAAAATACACACTGGCAAACAATGCAAGACTTTTGAGAGTCCCTTGGACTGCAAGGAGATCAATCCAGTCAATCCTAAATGAAATCAACCCTGAACAGTCACTGGAAGGACTGATGCTGAAGCTCCAATCTTTTGGCCACCTGATGCGAAGAGCTGACTCACTGGAAAAGACCCTGATGCTGGGAAAGATTGAAGGCAGAAGAAGAAGGGGATGACACAGGATGAGATGGCTGCATTGCATCATTGACTCCACGAACATGAGTTTGAGCAAATGCTGGGAGATGGTGAAGGACAGGGAAGCCTGACGTGCTGCAGTCCACAGGGTTGCAGAGAGTTGGATGTGACTTAGCGACTGAAAACCAGAACAATGCAAATGTTCCAAATGTGGAACAGGATGGAAACCTCTCACTACCAAGCTGTGCACAGGCTTACTTAGCAAATCTTATCATTAAAAAATCAACACCCTCAACTCATCACTGGCTTGAATTTGCTATAACCATCATCCATTTTTTTTCTGAGACCATCATTCTCCGTCATCAGATTGAAGAATCACTATTATCCCCAGAAAAGCAATTTCCAGGCTGTGAAAATGACTTAAGTCATTACTTCAGGAACTATTGCCTCTTTCCCCACACGACTGGATTCTCAGCACAGGCACCATCTCTATTACGTCTATCCATTCACCTGTCCTACCTCTTTCCCCACCATATTAGCACCCACATCGGGGAACACTGCTTTTACATTCCACAAAGTTTCACGTGTTAAACTCCCTAAGACAAAGTTTAAGGAACTATCTCCTGGTAAAACAAATGCATCCATACTTCCTGTATAATAAATATATCCCTCTTGATTAAATGACCAAAAATCAGGAAACACCTGCTTACATACAAAGTATTAAATAACAAACAAACAAAAACCCCTCAAGTCTGGCTTACAAACCTAATCTTGGGAGTAACCAATTAGAAAATTCTACATCAAGAAAGTTTAAAAACATTTTTCTTAAGAAAACAAAACTTTGTTGAGGTATTCTAACATATTGGAAGATAATTCTTTGCAAATTATGAAAAGTTAAAAATTACTGTAAGATCAGATGAAAAAAGTAATAAAACTATTTAAAGATACATATGTATACATAAAGATTTATTTTTTGTTAAATTTTACTTTATTTTACTTTACAATACTGTATTGGTTTCGCCATACATCAACATGAATCCGCCACAATTTAGTTTTTAACTCAAGAGTTTTTGAAAATAAGAAATCATTTATAGCTTATATAGGAAGAAAAAACCCTCTATTACCAGCAATTTCTTTTATAAATGATTCGCTTAATTTTTCCTCACTGGCTTCACATACATGTAGGATACCAAGCTACCAATTTCCGGAGAACATTTTTCTTTAATCAAAGAAATATGGGCAATATAAAATGATTTCAGAAGCTACAGAGTTTTAATTCTCAAGTTCCTTAAATCAGACAGTTTGGAATCATTCTCTCTCTTTCAATGTCCATCTGACCTGAGGGTTTGTTAGGGCTTATCAAGGTTACGGGTTGGTATTCGGAAGGAGGGGCACATTTTAACCTGATGTAACATTTTAAAGCCACATGACTCAAAAATTAAGAAGCAGCAGCTTTGCCATTGGCCATCTGAGAAAAGAAAGTGACACAGAAAAGGGACTCAGCCCTAGGAGGTTCTTACCCGCAGGGCCTCGATGACGAGGTCTCTGGCCTCCAGCTCCCCTTCCATCACACTGAGGAGCATCCGAAGCTCTGATTTACTGAGGGTATCCACGTCAAACTCTTTTTTCTGTAATACAAATTTTAAAAAGTGAAAAAGATTCATAAAGATATGCAATGGATCACATTTATCCCAATGGCTCAACAAACCCAGGGGACACTGGGGACCCATTCAGCAGCAGACAATGTGGGTTCTGACCTTCTACGAGAAGGGGTTTCCCTGGCAGCTCAGACAGTAAAGAATTTGCCTGCAATGAAGGAAGAGCTGGGGTAAGCCCTGAGTCAGGAAGATCCCCTGGAAAAAGGAATGGCTACCCACTCCAATATTCTTGCCTGGAGAATTCCATGGACAGAGGAGCCTGGTGGGCTATAATTGAGTGACTGACACTTTCACTTTTTATGAGAGAGGTAAAAACCACACAGACAATATTCCACGTCTCTCCACTAATGAGATATATTTTCCCAGCAGGTCTGCCCACCTGGCTTCAGGATCTCCTCAAATTATACCACCCAAATTTAAAGTCCCTGGAGTCTATATCAAAACAGGCCCAGTCTGTGTTGGGGAGAAGTTACGAGGGTAGCAAAGAAAGCATGACTGTATTCCTAGAAGGGCCCCAACAAAGGCTCTTGGGAGGTTATTATAAATTCCAGGACATCCAATAATAACAGGTCATGTTTATAGAACACTCTGCTGCAGAGGCCACCAGCTAGCAGCCTACAGCCAAATCTGGCCCACAGATGTGTGTTACTTGGGCCACAAAGCGTTTAGTTTTCTCCAGTCAGCACTAAGAAAATCTCAAGATGTCACCAAAAAATCCAGATCACTGGCTTCTCCAAACTCAGATGACCGGGTAACCCCAGATTCACATTCCCACGGGGGAAAAAGTCACAGAGTCAAGTAGCAGCCGCCCCTTTAGAAGGAACATGCTCTTTGCTACCCCCACAACCACACATGTTCACACACACACACACTCACTCATCCATGTAGGCAATATGATTTTAAGAGGCCAGGCCTGCCACCTCATGGAGTCATCTGGGCTGCTGGTTAGGTGTTTCTGAAGGCCCCGCTAGATGGTCATCAAATGCTTTCTTCCACAATGCTTTCGACTTCCTGCCATTCCATAAGGCCAGCTCTATAGGGAGCTGAGGCTGAAGTGAGTGAGTCTTCTTCCAGAGACCAGCTATCCCAGGAGGCGACAGCACCATGGTCCTGGGGGGTCATGATCCTCACCTGCTGCCCATGCAGCCCTGTGCCCTCCTCTACCATTCCTCCTGATGACTGTTTCCCACTGACACACCACGGCTTCCCATTCTTTTGTGGCCAACTCTGCCCTCTTTCCTCACAACAGCTTTTACGAGCAGGTCTCCTGACAGCTATCTCATAGACGAAGCTGAAAGAGGACAGGTTAGCATGCTGACCGCTGGGCCTGGGTAAGTCCACAGCCCCAGCACCCTCCAAACACGCAGCCCTCTGCTCCTTCCCGTCATGACTCATTTGACAAACCCAGTCACCATCCAAAGAACTCATGAAGAAATAGATCTAACCTGTTAGATCTCTATCATCCCCTCTATTTTTCAAATTAGAAAACCACAACTCAGGAGTCAGATAATGTACCCAGATCACACAACCAGGAAAATGGCAAAACTGCAACCAAGTACTGTGTCTTGTCTGCACCCTTTGCCAGCATGGTGCCAACATTCTAGAGACGAAACAGCGCTATTCTATCAATAAGTCAATGAGAACTAGTTTAGCAATGTGTATCTGACACCATACTATCATTGTGATGACAAACAAATGAACACAGCAAAGCCTGTAAGTGACTCCAGGGATTTCCAAACAGGTATGACCAGAACTGGTCATTTCTCAGTTGCAAAAGAATCTTCTGGAAGGAGATAATGGTGGTGTAAAGGGGAACAGAGACCAGAGCTAACTGGTTCTCTGAATAAGATTTTTAAAGGATTGTAGCCTTAAATTTGTTTCTTTTTGCACATACATTCAACAAAGCAGTTATTTGGAAAGGTAGGGGCTAAGGTGGGAAAAAGAGAAAAGAAAGCCTGTAGCAAGCCTACAGGATGGGCAGTTCTGGGTGACCTCTGCTGGGAAGATTAACTTAGAGGTGTTCACTGTGAAAAATAAAATCCAATATATTAGAGCTCAAATTCTGCTCCCATTACTTAGTGGCATCACTTAAGCTTTATAACCCAGTTATTCTCAAAATTCAAGCAAAAGAGAGACTTTGTTAACACAGGCCGCTGGGCTTCATCCTTGACGTGTGATTCAGAAAGTCTGAGGTGGGGCTGTGAATTTGCCTTTCTACGCGCTCCTGCTACTGCTGGTGGTTTTGGTCCATGGACTACATTTGCAGAAGCATTCTGTAACTTATCTGAGTCTATTTTCTCGTGGGTGTAACAGAAATCCCAGCATCTATCCCACAAAGTTCTTGTGAGGATTAAACAGCAATGTATCAATGACATGCACCCCCACATTCACAGCAGCACTATTCACAACAGCTAAGACACGGAAGCAACCTAAATGTCCACCGACAGGTGAATGGATAAAGACAACATGGTGCATATGTATACAATGGAATACTACTCGGCCACGGAGCAGAATGAAATAGTACCATCTGCAGCAACATGGATGCAACCAGATTATCATACTAAGTGAGGTCAGTCATACTGAGAGAAAGACAAACAACATGTGAGATCACCTATACGTGGAATCTGAAATATGACACAAATGAACTTATCTACAAAACAGAAAGAGATTCAGGGCTTACAAAACAGACTTTGAGGTTGCCAAGAGAGAATGGGTCGGGGAAAGATGCAGTGTGAGTTTTGGATTAGCAGATGTAAACTATTACATATAGAATAGATAAACTACAAGGTCCTACTGTACAGCAGAGAGAACTATATTCAATATCCTATGAAAAGTACAATAGAAAAGAATATAAAAAAGATTGTATACATATGTATATAATATGCCTACATATTGTGCGCACACACACACACACACACAGAGGCTTCCCTGGTGACTCAGATGGTTAAGAATTTGCCTGCAATGCAAAAGACCTGGGTTCAATCCCTGGGTCAGGCAGGAAGATCCCCTGGAAGAGGGAATAGCAACCTGGAGAATTCCCATGGACAGAGGAGCCTGGCAAGTTACAGTCCATGGGGTTGCAAGGAGTTGAACACGACTGAGTGGCTAACACACACACACACTTGTGTGTGTGTGTATGTGTGTGTGTGTGTGTGTGTGTAACAGAATCACTTTGCTGTACAGTAGATATTAACTAAACTTCAATTTAAAAGAAGAATGCATCAATGAAGTAAGTGCTAAATAAA
The DNA here is from genome assembly GCA_006410615.1 of Neotragus moschatus. Lineage (NCBI taxonomy): Eukaryota > Metazoa > Chordata > Mammalia > Artiodactyla > Bovidae > Neotragus > Neotragus moschatus. Next base: position 2,306,044 of record SJYA01000729.1, read on the forward strand.
GGCAGGTGAATGTTACTATTATTAAAGTTGAGAGCTCCCAAGATGTTTTAAAAGAGAGGAGTGGGATATTGGCTATGAGCCTAGTTCTTTGAAAATCTACCAGCCCAAGTCCAATAAACTCAGTTTATTGACTATATGAGAGACAGACTTGTTTATCCTGGTTTTTCCCAGAGATGGGAAAGTAAGCTGCAATTCTTATGTGCTTTAGAGGTAATGTTTTATTAATGCTGCTGGTGGTTCTAAAGATTTTAATTAATTGTATATTTTATTGTCCTTGTTTCCCCGAAGCTTCATAAGCAAAGCACTCCACTTTAAAAACTAATGAATTATGAAAGACTTTGCCATGTTTTGATTCACATTAGTCAGAAGAGCTTGCCCTGGATCCATCATCATCAACACTGCAACATGTGACCTGCAACCAACACGTCTGTTCTTTTTAGTGTATTACCATCGATAAAAAGGAAAAGTCATTAAAAAACAGTGTTACAAGGATTCTTGCTAAACAATAAATTCTTACAGAGAATGTTAAAAAAAAATCTGTCTTAACTGATTAAGTGATGCATTATTTCAAGCATAGTGCATCTATCTGCCTGCTTCTCTGTCCTCTACCTCTCACCCTTGTTTCCCAACTGAAGGTACTTCTAATTTGTGGCCTTCAACAATAAAGATATTATAAGCATATTTCCAAATGGTCATTCTCCAATACTTGATGCTTTCACCTCCTAAACTGGCAAAATAAGAGTAAAAGAAACTATATGAAATTATGTTATAGGTCTTAGACTGGGTATTTCACAAATAAATTCAAAGAATTTTGGTATTTTTAGAAAAATAAAGCCCAGAACCAAAAAAAGTCTCATTAAAAACTCTATTACTGTCTCATGCGAAGCGTCACTTATCTGATCTGACACATTTATAGTACAAAAGTACTTAGATACAGAAAAAGCAATTATTAAAGTCTCTTGGCTTAAGAGTAAAATGACCATTTAAAATTGTACTTTAAACTACTTTGAGGTGTGATTGACATAAAAAATGCTGTACATATTTAACATACACAATTTGATGAGTTTGAAGGTAAATAAACACCCATGAAACCTTCACCAGAATCTATGCCATAAACAAATCTATCACCTACAAAAGTTTCCTCTCATCCTCTTTACTATTTTTTTTGTGGTAAATCATGTAATATTTGAAAAGACTACCTTGAAAACCTAATTTTCAAAAGAAGATACAAGGCAGGATAGATATAAATGCCACACTCACACAAAAATATTAGGATCTACATAAAGGTCCCTAAGCAAATATGATACCCATACCCTTGCCACCCAAAAACCAGAGCAGACATGTTCATAGACTAAACTGTATTACCACTGCAATAGCTTTTCCTAATTAACAGGGAAAAATTCAAATCTCATTTTCTTTTTTAATGACAGCAAGGCACTCAGACAAAAAAGGAAGAAAAAAATCTAGTAGATATCAACTCCACAGGCCACTCTCCTGCCTACCATGTTTGATGTTCGCCAGAAAAAGGACTCTAGGAAAAGCACTTCTTAACACCTAGTTTAGAAAATTCGGCACAGGCAGCCTAAACTAATCCTGAGTCTGGTTATCAGATAGAAAGATTTCTTTGGGACATATATACATGGAAAAGGAGATACAACCTTAAACTCTTACTGTTCAACACAAAAGCCTGCAACACTTTAATTTATCTGGGGCAGGTGTAGGACAGCATTCTCCTGAATATTCTCCTACAAGCTTCCAAAGAAAAAGGAAAAAGGAGAAACATGACAAAATAGAAGCTGGCTGAGCTGTCATCTTAAATTGCCAGAACTGAACACTGGCCAACGCCAAGTTTCCTCCACTACCACTCTTCCCACACTCTTCCTGAAAGAAAAAATCTTAAATACTTTGTTTACACAGGAAATTCAAACTTGGTCCTTCAGTCGTGTTCTACTCTTTACGACCCATTGGACTGTAACTCGCCAGGCTCCTCTGTCCATGGGGAGTCTCCAGGCAAAAATACTGGAGTGGGTTGCCATTCCCTTCTCCAGGGGATCTTCCCAACCCAGGGAGGGGGATGGAATCCACATCTCCTGTGTCTCCTGCATTGCAGGCAGATTCTCAACCCACTGAGCCACAAAAGGGCCAGAAAACCTTTTAGGAATTAATGGGGTCAGCACATTGACAGGTACCAAAAGAGCCTTTAGAAGTTATGATTATGAGCCGCAGTGGCAGAAGTACCCCTCAGATCTTTGCCCATATGCTTGAAGACCCCCTGGAGAAGGGAAAGGCTACCCACTCCAGTATTCTGGCCTGGAGAATTCCACAGACTGTACAGTCTTTGGGGTCACAAAAAGTCAGACACAATTGAGGGATTTTCACTTCATGGTGATAATCTAGTGACCAGATACAAAGCAAAACATGCACTCTGGCTCTTCTCAGATACCAAGAGCATCTCCATTTCAAATCCAGTGGGTTGTGCCTACATGTGATCAATGAATTTACAAGGGAGGGAGGAGGGGTGTCAGAGAAAGCGGATGGATTGAAAGAACATTACCTCATCTCTCTGGATCTCAGGTTGCTCAGCAGTAAAATGAGAAAGCTGTACTAAGTGAGCTCTGAAATCTCTTCCAGTCCCCAAATGTCCTCATTTCACATACCATCAGAGTAACTGGATTATTGGGCTGAGGAAATTTAGGTCATTCCCTGAAGCCTTTGAGAAATATTTGAAGAAAAATTGATTTTTACCTCTTTGCTTAGAAGGTACAGAAATATGTTTTTTTCCCAGTTTAATAGTGGGCTTCCCTTGTGGCTCAGCTGGTAAAGAATCCGCCTGCAATGCGGAAGACCTGGGTTCAATCCCTGAGTTGGGAAGATCCCCTGGAGAAGGGAAAGACTACCTACTCCAGTATTCTGGCCTGGAGAATTCCATGGGCTGTATAGTCCATGGGCTCACAGAGTCGGGCACGATTGAGTGACCTTCACTTTCACTAGTAATTAATAATGCATTTAGAACTTTTTGTGTGAGCAAGATTTGTGCTTTGGGAATGAATGTAAAAGGCTGTAAAGAAGAGGAAAGCAATGAAACTCATATTGAGACTTCAAGGAGAAAAAGCAAAATTTGAAAACTATCATTAACATGGAAAAATTAAATCCAGGTACAAAGAATATTTACACTCTTTTTAAAATGTGTAGCCAATTATAAGGATTTTCATGATGAAGAGTACATGAGTTCGTGGTCTAAAACTGTACCTCTGCAGTTATGTCTTGCTTTGAGATTATTCCTTCTGATTTCTTTCCATAGGGAGGAAAGAGTATTCCTGACCAGAGTTGCACACTTCTGATCTTCTTCTCCCTGGTTCTCCTTTCTCCTCTAATTTATCTGGATCCCATTTTCTTCAGGACATAGCTCAAAGCTCCCTTCCTTAGGTCTTTTCAGACTCAGAAGTCTCCCTCTCTCAATTCAGTCTTAAGAGTCTGTGTTGTTAGTTTATCGACAAGTACTCATGCTCTGCTTCCTGTGGGCCTTCACTGTTTTAATTACTTATCCATATTAACTCTCCCTTTTCTCACCTCTCCTAGATGTGTCAGGACAGCAAGAGCAACTACATCTTTGAATGATTTTAGCTAACACACACGCCTCCCACTTTGGGTATGAAAATGCCTCTTTTGCTCAGGATAAAAACACAAAGCATGTAAAATGAAATGTTAACAGATACACCAATCTTGCTAAGACACAACGTGATGGCCTACTCTAGGGGCAACTAAGTAACAGGTCATTTTCATTCATTTTTCAAAAATCATTTACAGTAACCTAAAGTAGGGCAACTTGGCATGCGCCTTTAAAGCCACATGCTGAGAACTTGGACTCAGCTCTCCATGGCCTTGCACCTCAAATCAACCATGCTGCCGGGGGTCTGCCATGCAAGACAAGCAACTCCGTGTATTAGAAGGAAGTAAAACCAACAAGTAAACAGACTGTCAGGAAGGAAACCTGGTAATGGATGTAATTAATTTTAAGTAGGAGAAAAGGGGAATGAAAAACACAAATATGGCTCAGCCAGGGGCGGCAGCATTTCATAATTAAGGACAATTACCTCCCTTCCCTTCTTCCCCTTTCACAATTCCGCTAACCTCCATTTTAACTCTGGAAAAGAAGGACCACATCTCAGATAAAACAAACATCTATTTCCATCATAACTCATTTCTTTTCAATATTAACAACACTTCACATGGGACATGGATTATTTTCACATGTGAGCTGGCACACAGATCTAGTAACTGTCCTTTAAGCAGTTTAGAATGCATGGAAGACTATCACTTCGATTATCTCTGGGTGGCAAATGTCAGCACACTGATTTTCAAGTGAAGAGCTAAGACATGGACAACTAAATGAACTGTCTTGCAGTTACAAAGCCCTTCTGAAGAAGAACTCAGGCCTTTGGCATCACCTTGTTGCCTTTTCAATGAAATATAAAAATGTCAGAATCAAATCATTTGCAAGCCAGTATCCATTCCAGGTAGCAATGCTAACTTGGCTCCACTGCACTTACTATAACAACATTTTAAATTCATGTTCAACATATTTGGTTATTCATTAATAATTTATTTCAAAAGAACAATTTTTTTCCTCCTGCATTGGCAGGCGGGTTCTTTACCACTAGTGTCACCAAGGAAGCCCCAATTTTTTCCCTAAAATCGAGATTTATACATGGATGGGACCACACTGTGCACAGCATTAATAATATGATGCTGTTATTTTTGTGTAAGTTATTTTAACAAAGTAAAATTTTAAAAATCCTCTGCTATCAATGTCATCATCATCATCTCTCTTGTACCTGTTCTCCATTTCTTTACGTAATCATCAAAGACAAGTTTCCTTTTCCACATAAGTCCTGCAAAGGAGCTCCAACAGAGAATACAATCAAGTGTGTTCAAAGAAAAGCTGCCTTCTAAAGCAATGCTCAGATGTGCTTAGGTGGTAAAGTATGCAGGGGAAGAAGGGAGAGAAACTGGCATCATCCTTCCTGGGCACATTTAAATTTGAATTCTAGTCCCACACTCGTGGACATCTGCAGACAATTCCAAATGTTCTTCCTGCCCAGTCTTTCCTTCTACTCCCTCTTCCTGTTTCCAAGCTTTCCAGCATCTCTCTTGACCCCTTCTCAACCATCCTCCCCCTCCACACACCCTAGTGGGTGATTTGGCCTTTACTCTATTATTAGAAGAATTCAGGATGGGAGGGGTGCATTTTCCATCCCTGCACCACCACATCCCCAGGCTCAATCATTGTTCTGATGACGGAAAATCTAAAGGGAAAACTAACCATGTTGGAAATTTAATTTTAAAAAATCTGTAAAGCAGCTGAAATATCATTGAGAAAAGCAGTTTAGAAGGGAACAACATAAAATGAAAACCAACAACCACAAGAATGAGAAGAAGAAGAAAGAAGAAGAGATCTATAACATCTATAATTACTACAAACAGGCCAACGGCTTCATTACAGTCTGGTAACACATGAAGTATAATTTCTAGTTAGGCCATCAACATTAAGGATTATGACCCAGGCTCTTGATGAATGTTCACTTTCTTTATTCAATAAATATTGGTGGAATACCTATCATGTACCATGTAGTCATGGACGGATGTGAGAGTTGGACCATAAAGAATACTGAGTGCTGAAGAATTGATGCTTTCAAACTGTGGTGCTGGCGAAGACTCTTGAGGATCCCTTGGGCAGCAGGGAGATCAAACTAGTCAATCCTAAAGTTAAATCCAGAAAATCTGTTACCTAAATTACCTTGAGATTCTCAACCCCGAATATTCACTCATTGGAAAGACTGATGCTGAAGTTCTAATTCTTTGGCCACCTGATGCTAAGAGCCAACTCATTGGAAAAGACACTGATGCTGGGAAAGATTGAAGGCAGGATGAGAAGGGGATGACAGGATGAGATGGTTGGATGGCATCACCGACTCAATGGACATGCGTATGAGCAAACTCCAGGAGACAGTGAAGGACAGAGAAGCCTGGTGTGCTTCAGTCCATAGGGTCGCAAAGAGACAAAACTGAGCAACTGAACAACAGCAACAATCTACCGTGTGCCTGGAACTGTTCTAAGAAACCTCTGCTTTCACAAACAAAATCCACACTGCTCTTCTTGAGGAAGGAGGCTGCTCTCTCCCAGGGAGAGCCTTGCTGTCCATACGATCAACAGCAGGTATCTGTCTATGGCTAAGTACTAAGCCTGTGAAACATTTCTCACTTCATAAAGTTATGTGAAGGAGGATAAGACCAAGTGGGAATCTAGGCCTGGATTCAATCATAGAAGAGGACAAGTATTTTTCTCTTAACTAAGTTACTCCGGTGAGAAATATAACAATGATGACAACAACAATAATGAAGTCCAAAAATCAGATGCAAATAGAAATATACAACCTTTTCAAGAAGAAACAAAGCAGTATCCTGATAAAATCACATATATTCTAACTTGGGGAATATTTCCGTACATTTTTTCCAACTAAGCGGTTTTTCTAAAGCACATAGTTGAGACTGAAACCTCTATGCTCATCTTTGTCCCAGGCCTCCTCTCAAGGAATCCTGGAAACCAGTCATACTCGCACACTGCTACCTGCAGTCTTCCTGTCCAAGTCTTCCATCCTTCTGTGGAATGCTTCCAGATCTTTCCACCAGGAATCCTCCCTGTGACTCTTTCCCCAGGTTCTTGCTGCAGTTTTTTTGTGTGTGCTTCTCGTGACCCCATGGTCTTTGATTTGATTCCCTGGTGCCTGTGAGTTTCTACCACTGCAATGTTTCACTTTAGAACAGCAAAGATGTTACAATATCTCCATCTCTGTATGTGTTTGGTAATGTGTGTTAAATCCAGAAAATCTGTGACCTAAATCACTTCGAGATTCTCAAAATTCTATAGCTGCCACATAACTCTAATTTTTAAAGAAAGCTTAGCAAAATTGGCTTTAAAAAGTTCTATTGGGTTTATAGTCAATATTGTCACCTTGGAACACAACTTTCCAGCTGCTAGCTGTTAATCTGTTTAACATCACTATTGTGCACTCTTAACAAAATTATTGTCCAAGTATTTTCTTGTCACTATCACCATGACAACAAAATTTTGTATATTAACTGCTCCAGAAAAGCCTAGAAGAACAAGAATGTTGGTCCAGTTCCCAAACATAGCTCTAAAAAGATCTGTGTTTTCCTTTTACTCTTAAATCCTTCGGTGACAAAGGCAGGAAGATTTCTGCCTTCCATGTTGCCTTATCCATTAGGAGTTAGTTTCGAAGTAGAAGTATAGCCAAAGAGACATGACATTTGGCTAAGATGCTGAAAATAATCCAGGTCTCCAGCATGGTTCACAGCAAACACTATTAATATGATCTACTGAAAAATGTAGTTGTTACCTTAGCCTTAGATGCTTTCAGGATTTAAACAGCTAAGAACAAGGACCACAACTAAATTTAAAACACTCCACTGAAAATCACATTAAGCTGAAAACTATAAATTAAACTTGTCTCTAAGCAACAATCTAAATAGTCAAAACTTAATGAAAACATTCACTTTCAAAAATAGCCTACCGCTTTGGGTCTCTGTTGGCTCATTACTGCCAAATATACATGTAAAATGCATAATATATAAACCGACTTGAAATAAATTTCAAAAATTCAAAATAGAATTATCCACTAAAAAAATTAAGTCGTCAGTTGCCATAAACCTAAAATGCATAATCATGTCTTTAAATTTTAATCATTAGACTAGAGGCAATTATAATGACAAATATTCTTTAATCTAGCTTTTCTTTAATTAAAAAATCAGTCTACAGATCAAGAGGCAGCTATAGGCAGATTGTACATTACTTCAAAGGTAAATGTCCAGTTTACCACATATGAAGCCATCATTAAAATCTCATTACATACCAAACATTTTTAAAATATTAGATTAAGAATTCTTATTGCATCTCCCCAAAACCCTATAGGAGTCTATGGCAATAACAAAGGAGTTTCGCTTTCACAGGTTTTTCATGGCTATTCTAATCCACCAGGATGAAATGATTAAACCTCTACCTCTAAGCAGTTAAAATATCAGACTCCTGAAAATTCCAACAGCAGAAAGGGAACACTGGCCTTCCTAACATAAAAATCTGCTTGTGTCTAAAGCTCTGTAATCTTACCAAATAAAATGATTTGGTAGCTACTATTTGGTAGTAGGAAGCTACTGACCATAACTCAGCTGTTTTTGTTTGGTTTAATTATTTGATGATTAAAATATCGAGTGTACAGAAAGAAACTCATTTTAAGTCAATTAAGTAAACAAATGCAACCTTTCTGGGAAACAAGAAACACACCTCTTTCTTTTCCCTCACTCTCCTCCCCATCTCTTGGGGATGAAGGTACCCAATCATTTCAACTTCTCAAAGAGGTTTGTTGTCTTACTAGCTAGCTTCTTTATAGTACGTTACGCAGGGGAACCGATTTCCTGCATCACAAGTAGGTAGGTTTCATATGAAATCTTAAGACATTTTCAACCTAAAGAATGAGCCATCAATTTCCCTAAAAGTTTCAAATCAAAACTTGCCAGTTTCACAAGTGGAAAACAGCAGCCTCCACCTCAGTGTTTCCTTCTCTCCCTGCTTCAGCTCTTCACATGGCCAAGCAGCTTTCCTCCACATCTCTCCTTCACCTCTCCAGAAAGCCATATCTCCAAACAGAGGGGTAGGAAGTTAAAGTAGCGCTGGATGTTCACACCTGGCCATGCCCTCCGCTACTCCTTCACCGACACTGGTCAGGTCAGGGGCGGGAAAAAGGCCAAGGCGTCCACGCTTGGCTCATGGGATCCCGCCAAGGTTGGAAGACGCTCCCAGAGCTGCGTTTCTTTGCAGATCCTTGCAGCTACTCCCGAGCTGTTTCCCAAACCCCCAAAACATTTTCACGTAGGTGTTGTGCGCCTGCCCTTCCCCCAAGGTAGGGGCTGGAAACTAACCATTGAGCCTCTGTGCACTGGGTATTCTGGGGGTGAAAGGAGGGACCAGCAATAGATGGAAGCTCATTTGGCTTCTAGATCCGAGCGAAGAACAATGTGTTGATACCAGGTGCTGCGCCTCAAACCCGCCGGGGTCTTGGGAAGAACGAGGACATCTCGCCCGCCTCAACCCCAATCATCACCAAGTGATGGGGCAGCAGGCAGCTAGGACCCAAGCGCCCGCGCTCAGCGGCAGCAGCGCCCACAGCTGGGCATGGGGCCGCTCCCAAGGGGCCTCAGGCACGGAAATACACAACACACACACACACATAACACACATACACACACACAATGGGCATCCCGACACCGGATCGGCGCCGACCCACCTCCCCCACGCAGCTTTCCGGGTCCGCGGAGGGGTGCCAGGCACCCCCGAGACACGCGTCCACAACCACGCGAGCAGCCAGAGGCGAACAATAGGGGGTCAAGTTCGCCAGGAAACACCCCTGCCCGCGCCCCTGGCCAAACCCGACCGCGGCAGAGGGGGCGCGTGCAGGGGCCGCACAGGACGCACGCATGGAGCCCGGAGAACCGGGCGGACCGGGGTTGCTACCCGCGAGGCGCGCAGAGGACAAACGAGATCCCCAGACCAGGCGACCGCCTCGCCCCGGCCTCCGGGGATGAGGCGACCCCTTGGAGGGGGCACTCCGAGGAGAGGGCACCGGGAAGCGCCCGGGCGTGCGGAGCGCCCCGGGGGGCGCCCAGCCCGGCATCGCATGCCCACCCTGGGACCTCGATTACCGCCGCCTCCGCCGGGGCCCCGGCTGCGTCCTCCGGGGCGCGGGAGAAGTCGGGCTCGCAGCTCGCGCCGTCCGTCGCCATCTTCCTGCTCTAGCGGATCCGAAGGCGAGCTCGGAGCGGCGGCTCCAGGTTCAGCCCTCCCGGCGCGGGCGGCGCTTAACCCGCGGCGGTCCGGGGACGCGGGCGCTCGCAGCCGGGCCGCAGCCGCCGCCGCCGCGCTCCCTCCGCCCCTAGCCGCCGCCCCCGCCGCCTTAACCCGCTGCGCGCCGGCGCGCCGCCCGGTCCCCGCCCCGCGGTGCGCCCAGCGCCGGGCCAGCAGCCATCCGCCCGCTCGTCGAGGTACGAGAACTGGGCACATGCCCAGGCCGGGTTAAGGCCCCGAGCGCAAATAGGAGAATCGAAGCCACAGGGCGAGGTGAAGGAAAAGAAAGAGCCCAGGATCTGATTCTCCTGACACGGCCCACGAAGGTGGCGGTGCAAAGACACACGGATTAAATGTCCGGCCTCTCGGAATCCGAATTCTCTATTAGAGCAAGGAAGGTCCTTCTCTTCAGTTTCCCCCAAGCCCACGTCTAGAAATCACATAAGGCACCCTTTTCATATTTTCTTAAAAATAAAAAATTTTCGCCCCAACACTGCTGCCAGGACGTTTTTATCCATTTGGTTTATATGCCTGCCTTTGTTTGATTCTCATTCTCCCAAACCATCCAATTCCCGATCAGAATGTCTGCTGCTACCGGGACCCTCAACTGTACCTAGCTTATACAATCTCTTTCCAAAAAGGTGAAAGCAGGCTAACCAAGAAATGTTGTGTTATTGCTAATAAAAGACAGCTCTCCACTCTTAAGAGAATTTAAAAGAATTATCCCCATGTAGTGGGGACACGTAGGGCTTCCCAAGTGGCTCAGTGGTAAAGAATCTACCTGTCAATGGAGCCACAGGAGAGGCGGGTTTGATCCCTACATTGGGAGGATCCCCTGGAGAACGAAATGGCCACCTGCTCCAGTATTCTTGCCTGGAAAATCCGATGGACCCAGGAGCCTGGCAGGTTACAGTCTATGAGACCACAAAAGTGTCAGACACGACCTAGAGACTGACAACAAAGTGAGGACATACACACCAGACAAGAGCAAGACAAAGCAAAAGCTGGCCTAAAAGTGATTTTATGGGAACTGTAAAGTCTCAGGAGGTATTTCATGAGTGAGTTAGGCCCAAACTCGTCATTTTCCCTCCCCACATCGGTTTCGATTGCTACCCTTTCCTGCCAATTCCTCGGGTGTGAAAATCTATCACCTTATCAAGACCATATGGTGTAGGCTTTCCCAAATCTCCAGATCCCAAAAATGTGTTGAAAGCACAAAATCAAATAGAGGCATTCAAGCTACGATTCAAAGAAGTAAAAGCAAATCATAACCAAATCCTGGACTCGAAATTCTGGAAGATGAATATCTAGTTTGAGGGTTACAGATCAGAGTTCATTTTTTTTTAATGGCGGCCTCCTAAATGAAAGCACTTTAATTGCTTCACTTTCCAAACTGGATCTAAATATAAGGCAAAACAAGGCAGAGAAAATCTTTTCTGCAAAGGTCCTTAAAGGGGATGATTGATAAATTGTAAAAAGTTCCCTTCCAGAAGAGTGCTACATCCAGAAAGAACTTTCACCTGGAATCCTGGGTTAAGGGTCACAGGTTTAGAAATCACCTCCAGCATGTCCTATAAGCAAAAATGTTCATTTACTTTCTTTTGATTTCTCTCTGGTAGTTCCTCTCACTTATCTACATGGTTTTCATCCTTGTTCATTATACCACTTTCTTTTATCAAATATTTTCTTTGAAATTGCTCAGTATTAGAATAACTAGACTCCTTATTAGATAAAAGAAAAGCATTTGATGGTAAAACTTAAGACACTGAGCTGATAGTAAAAAATTTAAGCTAGAACCAAAAGCATTCCTTGTTCTTTTCAAAATGCATTTTCACACCATAAGGTAATATATTTTCTTGATACTGATACTTGATACTGAAATTGAATTACTACCCAAGAAATTAACCAACTCACTTCCGAAAAAATAAGAGTAAACTTCACTTGGGAGTTAAGAACTAGAAATATGACATGACAATATTTCTGGGAAGCAAATCTCATTTATTTTATACATGAAGCTCAACTTAAAAAAAATCATCATTGGGAATAAATAGCTTTTATTAGTCTAAATAAAATTAAAACTATCACATCACAAAGAAATCAATCCCTGAGTGGTTTCTTTCCTCTCTCATTTTCTTAAAAAATAAAAAATAAACAGGAAAGGAAGAAAGAAAGAAAAAAAAGTCACAGGGCATTTTCTAACTGCCAAAATTCAAGACCTGGGAAGAAAAACAGCATTTTTGTCTCTCCCTTAAACTTGCCACTGCCCACTGCTAAGGGTTGAAGGAATGTTCCAACCTACTGCACAGAAGTAGCACACAAGGAGTTCACTAGTCACCTGGCTGGGGTTGCTTCTCCACCAGGAAGAGATTTGATGGATTAAATTCTCTCCTGAATTAGCCTCTGTTGAGATTGCAAATTAACTCTTTCAGAAATACTTTCTTTCCACAAAGTCGAGCTCAATTAGAGTCAAACCAAAACAGATCTGGAAGGGTACTGACTTGATGGTTTTAGAAATTAAATCTTTTGAAGCTTCATTCAACAGCTAAAAAATGTACTGCAGAAACCAACACAACATTGCAAAACAATTTTTCCCCCAACTAAAAAAGAAAAAAAAAAAAAAAA
>SJYA01000729.1:2318671-2351917 GCA_006410615.1 Neotragus moschatus
CCAACACAACATTGCAAAACAATTTTTCCCCCAACTAAAAAAGAAAAAAAAAAAAAAAAAGACATCCTAGGGTTTGAATGAACATTTCTGGAAAATGGGAAAAAGAAGGGGTGAAAGTATAAGCAGGAAGAAAAGCAATGAATTTATATAACAAAATGAATAATGATTTCTAATTAATAAATTTCTTTCAGCATTAAAATGGAAGGAGAGATATTGAATATTTCACAAACAGAGAAAACTATTGGTTACATTGTCTTCTCCTCTGAGCAAAAGGGATGATCCACTGACAATGAATTCAGAAAAATTATTTTTCTGAATCTTAGAATAAAGGTATTTGTGCTGAGCCATAGCACACTCTTCAAGATTCTCTTTTAAAACCAAGGAAATGGGTTTCTGCAGCTAGAAATGCAGACTTTGCTTGGGGAACCAAGTGGTTTTCTGATTAAGCCATGGCCTTAACCTCACTGGCCACATCCTTGAACCCACTAAACCAAAACCCCAGAGTCTTATACATAATGATGCAACGTGTGCTTCCTTCCATATGAAAAGATGAAAGAGCTTACACATGTATCAAAACTGGTTCCCTGTGAGAATAAGAAAATTCTTAATTTCAGTCAGTGGCAACATTTATGCTAACTCCAAAGAGCAAACCATATGTTACCAGGCCTTACTATTGCCAAATGACAAAATTACCGAGGAGCATATCATTTCTGACTCTATCCACAGGGCTATAGTTAGAAAATTTAAATATTCCAGACCATGCTTATCCTTGTCTAAACTGCGGTGGCCAACCTGGGAAGCCCCAGATCTTGACACAAGAAATTCTGACGAAAGAGCACAGCTGAGCTTTGACTGCCCTGTATCTATCACATGTTTTTGAAACCAAGACATTGCCAGAAATGAGTTTTCATATGACCTAACTACATTCCCTCTTAGTCAACTGGTCATTGTCTGCGTGTGCTCAGGCTCTTTGTGGATTTCTCAGTAAATTTAATCCTAATCTAGTTAGCCACTCTTGTCAACAACCTATGGTTTTGGACGGCCGCCTCCACCAACTGCAGTTGGCATGTGCCAAGGGAATGCAAGATAATTTGACCTAAACGAAAAGCAAAGTATAATCAGGAAATTAAACATGCCAGGTAGATGCAAGCCCAAACTAAACATAAATATATTATTATAATCACTCCCAGGCACTTTTAACACCACCTCTAGCTGGGAACTGCATTTGGTCATTCAATGCTAAAGCAATGTCCAAATATAAGATTTTTTTGAAGAGTTAAGGTTTCCGTAAGAACATTATTCCCCAGTTCGGTCACTCTAAGAATAGAAACTCAGGCTAATATAGAACAATGCAGTAATGTTGCTTCACTTCTGTTTGTGTGCTTAGTCGCTCAGTTGTGTCCGACTCTTTGTGACCCCATGGGCTGTGTAGCCTGTCAGGCTCATCCATCCGTGGGGATTCTCCAGGCAAGAATACTGGAATGGGTTCCCATTCCTTCCTCCAGGGGATCTTCCCAACCCAGGGATCAAACCCAGGTCTCCTGCATTGTGGGTGGATTCTTTACTGTCTGAGCCACCAGGGAAGCACTTCCATTTAATGTTTTTAAAATTTTAAACAATTATTTTACTGGTTGCACTCTTATCTGCAGAAGTCATTTCCAAGAGTTAGTTTTAGTGCAAAACTATTATGGAAAAACAATTTAAACAAAGAAATCTAGCCCATTGCTGTCCCTCATCCACCTGAATTGGAAATGAATCTGATTATTTCCGTTTCTTCAGCCTCTTTAGCAACCTCAGAAGCCTGCCTTATGTAGTTACTAGGCAACCACCAAAGCAGCGGTGTTTATACCATTAGGCGTTAATTATAGAGAGCTTTATTTTTCTTAGAAAGTTTAAAAACTATTTAAATAGATTATGAGATCAGACCCTTTCTCCTCTGACGAGGAATGCAGAGCTAGCTCTAAAATCAAAACTGAGATTTTCTTTTCACTATGGGGTATGTATTGTTCAATTCAAAGGTAAAGGTAGTACTTGAAGAATTGATAAGGAAACTAAAGATGATGGCCTTAAATTTTGATAAATATGTAGATGGAATATATGATTGACTTAGTGATGATTTACTTCTGACAACAAAATGCAAAACAAGGGTCTTTGGCGGTTCAGTGATTAAGACTCTGTGCTTCTACTGCAAGGAGCACAGACCACAGGTTCAATCCCTGGTCTCGGAAATAAGAGCCCACATACTGTGCAGCGTGTGTGTGCATGGAGGGCAGAGTGGTTGGTGGGTTGGAAAGATGTGTGAAACAAACAAAAAAGTGCCAGAAAAAAGCCATAAGTATATAGCTCGCTAATGGAAAGTTATGAAACGATACAGCAATGTTTCCCAGACAATTGTCATCATTAGCCATATACCAAGTTAATGGAGTTTGAAATATTTGGGGAATTGTTGAGACATAAATTCCACCTTATACTGCCCCAAATCTCACTTTATGACAATAGTTTTTGGTCTACATTTTTTTAACTGATTCAAATCTGTTGGCTGTATTTAAAAGTGCCTGAAAATATGATGTCATTATTTGAAAAGGCATACTATAAATATACATAGCAGACATTATTCAATTAACCAAACACAAAACAAAATTTAAGTCAAAACATGAATAAAGCAATGTCATAGCTTGACTTGAAGGCTTGGTCTTATTTATGATTCAAGAATTTAAAGGAAAAAAACCATTGGTGTTGCTATTTTCATCCTAGAGAAAGTGAAGTCACCTATAGAGTAATCAAGAAAAATACTTCTGAAAAATCAACACTAAGGTTTAAGTAGTCTGGAATTTTACTATAACAATTAAAGAAACATTTAACCACTGAAGTCTCTTTGTTAGCAATAAGATTTTTTTTTAATGGAAAACAGAAATAGCCACCTACTAGCCATTATATCAGTCAAAATCCCTTTATTACATCATCACTTGATTTTCATGAGTTATTACTTCGAGCATTAACACTTTCTTTGTTAAAAATCAATTCAGTTGAGATATATGTCTTCTCTTCAGTAGTATCTGCTAAAGTGAAAGTGAAGTTGCTCAGTTGTGTCCAACTCTTTGTGACTCCATGGACTGTTGCTCAGTTGTGTCCAACTCTTTGTGACCCCATGGACTATAGCCTACCACACTCCTCTATCCATGGGATTTTCCAGGCAAGAATACTGGAGTGGGTTGCCATTTCCATCTCTTCCCAACCCAGGGATTGAACCCGGGTCTCCCACATTGTAAGAAGATGCTTTACCATCTGAGTCACCAGGGAAGTCCTACTATCTGCTAAGGACCTCACTTTGTCAGTGTTCAGCCTCCAATTCCTGATCACAGACTATCCAAAAGGCATGATGCTCTCTGGGTCACAAGACACGTTTATTTGACATTTTCTGCTTTGATCAGCTCTCCATCCTCACCGCATGTGGCCACAGATACCCATGGGGATAGTGATGGGGAATTTAAGTTTAGAATTTAAAATTTTAAATTTGAACAGAATCTTCTCAAAACCCCTGAGTGTGAGCAGTGGGTAAAGGCACTCCATTTATAAATACCACATTGTATGGTTCTGTTTCCTCTACAGAATCATTTTTAGAGCCATAGAACCAAACAAAAAAAACATAATCCTAGATTCAAACAGGAGAAGTAAAGCAATAAAGCTTCTGAAAGGGAAATATTTTCATGAACTTGTAAATCAAAACATGAGTCCTTACTTTTAATACAATCCATTTACCAATTTTTTGCCTCGATGATGAGTGTTTTGTGTCCTGTTTATTAAATCTTTGTTCAACTCCTGCCCCTTTCAGATGCTGTTTTCTGTTGCTTTTTTAAAGTCTCATTGTGCACATGCCCAGCTTAGAAATCAGCCTAATGTTTAAGAAAAAATTGTATACAGAATATTTGGACTCTTTTTCTTAAGTTTCTTATTCCCTGGGGTTTTGTTCTTCATCTCTCAGACACTGTGGCGACCCCCAAATCTTGACCTTGGTCTCTTTAGCCCAGTAAAACTCATCTTTATTCCCCCAACTGACCTCTACGCCATCCTGAGCACTTCACTCAGGTTCATTGTTCTGGAAATCCTACCTGTATTCACTACACATCAGTGCCTTCTAACAGTCGTTTCATACAACAATATGTTGTTTCACTTGTTTAATTTTCAGTAAGAGGATTGGTCCAATATTAGGGACTCTGTCATGACTGGAACTGAAAAACACGTCCTTACTTTCAGAGAGTGTTTATAATTAAGGGAAGTTCCTAGTGTTCCCTTTCCTAAGTGGATTGCTCCAGGAC
Organism: Neotragus moschatus; assembly: GCA_006410615.1. Lineage (NCBI taxonomy): Eukaryota > Metazoa > Chordata > Mammalia > Artiodactyla > Bovidae > Neotragus > Neotragus moschatus. The sequence goes on from SJYA01000729.1 coordinate 2,322,988, forward strand.
CATATTACTTGTTTTCTCAGTCTAGAGATTGGGGTGAAGCCAGTTTAGACTCTCCAGTTGCCACTGACAAACAGAATCCAGGCACTGATCTGCTACCTCATCTATAGTCAGACAGGAAAAACTGTGTTGGCAATAAAGGATAACATTGCAGAAGTAATACGACGTACAAATTCTAATCCTAGTCTTTAAAGGGTACCAGCGTTCCTCTTATTTCTAGGGAGTAGCATGCCTACATAGGTTTCAGAAAATAAGAAAAAAGTTAAAAGATTTAAAGGGAAGAGGAAGAACAGAGTGAGGGGTGGCCTTGGGTTTCCCTCAGCTAAGAGACTGATAGAAACTGAATGTCTTTCAAAGAACAAAGGTATTTCAAATGTGAAGATTCCAATACCTTCTGGGAAACTTTAGCAGATTTTTCAGACTTCAGGGTCAAAAGAAGATTGGTGGGTCTGTGAGAACATTACTCTAAGCCTGCAATACCTAACACGGGGAGCAAGACATGATGTGCAGGCAGCCAGATTTAATCAAGCGAACTCAACAGAACCAATGGGTGGATAGATGCAAAGACAGACGAATACACAGATGAACTATTATTTTCTTTCCCATGTCATTGGTCCCTTTGGCACTGCAGTACAACTTACTGATTTCTTCTCAGAAAAAAAGAAAATGTGATGCATAAAACAAAATGTGTGCGAGACAGCAAAAGAGACACAGACGTAAAGAACAGACTTTTGGACTCTGAGGGGGGGGGGATGATTTGGGAGAATGGCACTGAAACATGTGTACTATCATGTAAGAAATGAATCGCCACTCTATGTTCCATACAGGATGCTGGGGGCTGGTGCACGGGGATGATCCAGAGAGATGATATGGGGAGGAAGGTGGGAGGGGGGTTCAGGATTGGGAATTCATGTATACCCGTGGCGGATTCATGTTAATGTATGGCAAAACCTATACAGTATTGTAAAGTAAAATAAAGTAAAAATAAAAATTTAATGCATGCAAAAAATAAATAAATAAATAAAACCAGCTTGAACATCGGGAAAAAAAAGAAAAAAGAAATAAATTGGAGGCACCCTAATAATAATTTTGTGGACACGACACTGCTTCAAAATAAATGCATGTTGAAAATGATAAAAAATAAAATAAAATAAAATGTAGGCCAAACAACAATGAAGAAAACTAGTTATATTCAAGAATTCTGTGTAAACAAATTTGTAATGCAAAAACAGATGTGCTTCATTCTTTAACAGTAAATAAGAAGATACAGTGGTAGGCCCACAATTGACATAATTTTGAAGTTTCCATGAATATAAATAATACTTTGAAAATTCTACAACAATTTTATGTATTAAGATTTTAAAAATCTATGATTTCTACTGTGACAAAATCACAGGGACAACCAGGTGTACTGTGGTCTTTGGCTTAAATTCATAACTGAAGTAAATACTGTTGGTGATTATATTCTTTGCAGCCAAAGATGGAGAAGCTCTATACAGTCAGTAAAAACAAGACTGGGAGCTGACTGCAGCTCAGATCATGAACTCCTTATTGCCAAATTCAGGCTTAAATTGAAGAAAGTGCAGAAAACCACTAGACCATTCAGGTATGACCTAAATCAAATCCCTTATGACTATACAGTGGAAATGAGAAATAGATATAAGGGACTAGATCTGATAGACAGAATGCCTGCCGAACTATGGACAGAGGTTCATGACACTGTACAGGAGACAGGGATCAAGACAGGATCAAAATCTCCAAGAAGAAGAAATGCAAAAAAGCAAAATGGCTATCTGAGGAGGCCTTACAAATAGCTGTGAAAAGAAGACAAGCAAAAAGCAAAGGAGAAAAGTAAAGATATACCCATCTGAATGCAGAGTTCCAAAGAATAGCAAAGAGAGATAAGAAAGCCTTCCTCAACAATCAACACAAAGAAATAGAGGAAAACACTAGAATGGGAAAGATCAGAGATCTCCTCAAGAAAATCAGAGATATCAAGGGAACATTTCATGCAAAGATGGGCTCAATAAAGGACAGAAATGGTAGGGACCTAACAGAAGCAGAAGATATTAAGAAGAGGTAAGAATACACAGAAGAACTGTACAGAAAAGATCTTCATGACCCAGATAATCACGATGGTGTGATCACTCGTCTAGAGCCAGACATCCTGGAATGTGAAGTCAAGTGGGCCTTAGAAAACATCACTATGAACGAAGCTAGTGGAGGTGATGGCATTCCAGTTGAGCTATTCNTCAAGAAAATCAGAGATATCAAGGGAACATTTCATGCAAAGATGGGCTCAATAAAGGACAGAAATGGTAGGGACCTAACAGAAGCAGAAGATATTAAGAAGAGGTAAGAATACACAGAAGAACTGTACAGAAAAGATCTTCATGACCCAGATAATCACGATGGTGTGATCACTCGTCTAGAGCCAGACATCCTGGAATGTGAAGTCAAGTGGGCCTTAGAAAACATCACTATGAACGAAGCTAGTGGAGGTGATGGCATTCCAGTTGAGCTATTCCAAATCCTGAAAGATGATGCTGTGAAAGTGCTCCACTCAATATGCCAGCAAATTTGGAAAACTCAGCAATGGCCACAGGACTGGAAAAGGTCTGTTTTCATTCCAATCCCAAAGAAAGGCAATGCCAAAGAATGTTCAAACTACCACACAATTGCACTCATCTCACATGCTAGTAAAGTAATACTCAAAATTCTCCAAGCCAGGCTTCAACAATACGTGAACTGTGAACTTCCAGATGTTCAAGCTGGTTTTAGAAAAGGCAGAGGAACCAGAGATCAAATTGCCGACATCTGGTGAATCATGGAAAAAGCAAGAGAGTTCCAGAAAAAAACATCTACTTCTGCTTTATTGACTATGCCAAAGCCTTTGACTGTGTGGATCACCATAAACTGTAGAAACTTCTGAGAGAGATGGGAATGCCAGACGACCTGACCTGCCTCTTGAGAAACCTGTATGCAGGTCAGGAAGCAATAGTTAGAACTGGACATGGAACAACAGACTGGTTCCAAATAGGAAAAGGAGTCCATCAAGGCTGTATATTGTCACCCTGCTTATTTAACTTCTATGCAGTGTACATCATGAGGAATGCTGGGCTGGAAGAGGCACAACCTGGAATCAAGATTACTTGGAGAAATATCAATCACCTCAGATATGCAGATGACACAACCCTTATGGCAGAAGGTGAAGAAGAACTAAAGAGTCTCTTGATGAAAGTGAAAAAGGAGAGTGAAAAAGTTGGCTTAAGTTCAACATTCAGAAAACAAAGATCATGGCATCCAGTCCCATCACTTAATGGAAAATAGATGGGGAAACAGTGGGAACAATGGCTGACTTTATTTTTCTGGGCTCCAAAATCACTGCAGATGGTGATTGCAGCCATGAAATTAAAAGACATTTACTCCTTGGAAGGAAAGTTATGACCAACCTAAACAGCATATTGACAAAGGTCCATTTAGTCAAGGCTGTGGTTTTCCCAGTGGTCATATACGGATGTGAGAGTTGGACCATAAATAAAGCTGAGTACCAAGGAATTGATGCTTTTGAACTGTGGTGTTGGAGAAGACTCTTGACAGTCCCTTGGACTACAAGGAGATTCAACCAGTCCATCCTAAAGGATGGTGTTCATTGGAAGGACTGATGTTGAAGCTGAAACTTCAATACTTTGGCCACCTGATGCGAAGAGCTCACTCATTTGAAAAGACCCTGATGCTGGGAAAGATTGAGGGCAGGAGGAGAAGGAGATGACAGAGGATGAGATGGTTGGATGGCATCACCGACTCAATGGACATGGGTTAGCGTGGACTCTGGGAGTTGGTGATAGGGAGACCTGGCATTCTACAGTTCACGGGGTCACAAAGAGACACAACTGAGCCACTGAAATGAGCTGACTGTTGGTGAGAGCTGGTGAACATGAAAATATAAGATTTAAATTTTTATTTATATAGACTTCCTATAAATTCTATCCACAAACATAATAGTTTTAGAAGCTCACTCTATAGCTATTAGACTTCCCTGATGGCTCATTTAGGTAGAGTTCAGATTTCTTACAATGAGGTTTCTGCCCAATTTGAGACATTTAAGGAGATCTTTTATGGGGAGAGGTGGGAAGATTTAAATTTAAGTATGATAGACCAAATAGGGAATTCTGAGTAGGAGAGAAATTTGGACCCCCAAATGCCCCCACTCCCTGAAAACAAAACAATAACTCAAGTCACATACCCCAGAATAGTGATTAAGTGCAAGTTTACATGATTAAGAGACTCTTCCTATGACCCTGAGCAAGCGCTTCCCTCGGTTATCCATCTGTTAAGTGGCAGTCATAATGGAGATCCCCCCGCAGGGTTGCTGAAGAAGTTACATCAATTCATTAATGTAAATTTCTTTTAACAATGTCTGATCCCCCAGAGAACTCTTACAAAGTCAATACCGTTTTCATGTTTTGCATACACCTATTACAAAATGAATAGTCACCCTAATGTATGTGAAATTTAGGAAAGAAAGAACTTATTGAATTGAATAAAATTATTCTGTAACTATACAAGAGTCCTAACGAGGCTATTAGTATATTTTTTTAATTTTTAAATCAAATAGTCTAAGTATTAAACAGTAAAAACTCTCTGTAAGTGCTTGCAAAAGTCATAATACAGAAATGTGGGGTAGATCCTATAAGTCAGTTCTGGCCAAACGAATGATTGCTATATTTAAAGCATGACTCTCTTCTCCAGTGAGGAAACGTTTTAACTAAATACTACATGGTAATGATTCAGAAACATCCCTAGGGCTCATCTACACCTGGGGTTGAAAACTCTGATCTAGTACAGGTCATTAGATCCAGACCAGCCTAACCCATTCCAGCGGGTTAGATCCAGTATGAAGATGTATTTTGTTTAACTCATACAGGATTTTGGTTTTTGAAAAAGGAATGAATGGCCAACATTTAAAATTTGAACCATTTTATATCAATATTCAGTCTTCCAAGCTCTCCGATTCAGTTCAGTTCAGTTCAGTTCAGTTGCTCAGTCGTGTTCGACTCTTTGTGACCCCATGAATCGTAGCCCACCAGGCCTCCCTGTCCATCACCAACTCCTGGAGTTCACTCAGACTCACGCCCATCGAGTCAGGGATGCCATCCAGCCATCTCATCCTCTGTTGTCCCCTTCTCCTGCCCCCAATCCCTCCCAGCATCAGAGTCTTTTCCAATGANAGCCTGAGGAGTGTGGTCACCAGTCTGTCTCTAGAATCTCCATCTATACTGTTTTATTTTACTTTACTTCCTTTATGTGTTTGTCTTCCATAGAATTTTAACTTCATGATCCCTAAGGCAAAACATTTTAGTTTGTGTGGCTCCAACAAGACTTTATGCATTTTATTCATTTCGGTAAAAATGTGGTGGAAACTTGGACTTAAAAACATCTGAGAGTTGGACCATAAAGAAGGCTGAGTACTAAAGAATTGATGCTTTTGAACTGTGGCCTTGGAGAAGACTCTTAAGAGTCCCTTGGAGTGCAAGGTGNACAAGACTTTATGCATTTTATTCATTTCGGTAAAAATGTGGTGGAAACTTGGACTTAAAAACATCTGAGAGTTGGACCATAAAGAAGGCTGAGTACTAAAGAATTGATGCTTTTGAACTGTGGCCTTGGAGAAGACTCTTAAGAGTCCCTTGGAGTGCAAGGTGATCCAACCAGTCCATCCTAAACAAAATCAGTCCTGAATATTCATTGGAAGGACTGATGCTGGAGCTGAAGCTCCAATACTTTGGTTACCTGATGCAAAGAGCTGACCCATTAGAAAAGACCCTGATGCTGGAAAAGATTGAAGGCAGGAGTAGAAGGGGACGACAGAGGATGAGATGATTGGATGGCATCACCGACTTAATGGACATGAATTTGAGCAAGCTTCAGTAGATGGTGAAGGACAGGGAAGCCTGGCATGCTGCCGTCCACAGGGTCGCAAAGAGTTGGACACGACTGAACAACAACAATGAAGATCTGCTGACATAGCTTGCCATCCACCATCAAAACACATGCTGACAACTCACAAACTCTCTGAGAAGGGTCAATGTAAGCATCTGTTACAGGCTGAATTATGCCTTCCTCAAATTCATTGTTCAAATCCTAACAACTAAAGTGACTTAGCAGCAGCAGCAGTACCTCAGGATGTGGCTGTATTTGGAAATAGTCTTTATAGAAGTAATTAAGGTAAAATGAAGTCAGTCTGACACAACTTGCACCCTTTTAAGAAGAGGTTAGGATACAGCCAGCAGAGAAGGCAATGGCACCCCACTCCAGTACTCTTGCCTGGAAAACCTACGGATGGAGGAGCCTGGTAGGCTGCAGTCCATGCAGCCTGGGAGTCGGATACGACTGAGCGACTTCATTTTCACTTTTCACTTTCATGCATTGGGGAAGGAAATGGCAACCCACTCCAGTGATCTTGCCTGGAGAGTCCCAGGGACAGGGGAGCCTGGTGGGCTGCTGTCTATGGGGTCGCACAGAGTCGGACACGACTGATGTGACTTAGCAGCAGTAGCAGCAAGATACAGACACACATAGAGCGAAGAGGAAAGAAGAGAAGAGGCCTCTGAAGAAGACAATCTACAAACCAAAGAAAGAGCCATCTACAAACTAAGGAAAAAGGCTTCAGAAGAAAACAACCCTGCTCACACTTTGATCTTGGATTTCTAACCTCCAGTATTATAGGGAAATCAATTCTTGTTTAAACCACCCAGTCTCTAATACTTTGTTATGGCAGATTAAGCAAATAAATATAGCATCTGTTCTGAATGAACTCCGTCTTCCTCTTCTTTCCCACAAGTTACTTTTATATCAACCAACTCACTCATCTCTAGGGTAAGCTGACATCTCTAGGATAAGGAGGAGTTATGGATGTATTTGAGGAACTGTAGGGAGCCTCTGTGCTTCTTGCTGCAAGTCCTGAAGTGTCTCACAAGTAACTTGTCCCTAATAATAGGCACAGTACTAAAGTTTGCTTCCCCCCTCCTTTTTTTCAGTAAAATGAGATCAGATTCAAGGTCATTTCTATATCATTGCACTCACATGATTTTGAATATGCTTAAATAAGTCCGTCTAGCCCACTAGGAATTCCACAAAGCTTGTCTTATTTATGCCTGCAGGGAAACCCAGATACAGACCTTTCCCACTGTTATACAAGGACTCAGCACTGCCCACACTACACAACTCCAGGGAACTCTACCTGGTATTCCCAGCGGCTCGGCTGGGAAAGAAGCCAGTGCAGAAGATTCAAGAGACACGGGTTTGATCCCTGGGCAGGAAGATCCCCAGAAGGAAATGGCAACCAGCTCCAGTATTCTTGCCTAGGAAATTCTATGGATCGAGAAGCCTGGCAGGCAACAGTCTATGTGACCGCAAAGAGTCAGTGACTAAGCATGCACGTGCGTGCACGCACGCGCGCGTGTGCATACACACACACACACACACACACACACACACATGTAAATGGAAGCCCTATACTCTACAGAAGCTGTGAAGGCCGAATAAGATTTAAAAACACTGGTTGTAATTTAAAATGCAGGAAAATTGTTATTAGAAGACATGTTTGACCTGAAGCAAGTGATTAATCTTCAGTGAATCTCTTTTTGACACTATAAAGTGGGAAGGAACATTTCAACACTTACTTCACAGAGTTGGTTATGAGGATTAAATGAGATTAACATGCACAAGTGCCTCAATTACTGAAAAGAGCCAGGCAATGAGTATTATGACCCTGAGTTGCCTTCCAGTCCTCAGGCTCAAGTATTCCTTCAGCTGGGCATCTGCAGCCTCCCCGTTAAGAAATAACACCAGCCCTTGGTTGAGGCAGACCATGGTGGAACTTCTGTCCTATGTGTACACATATTTCTGAGCTCTTATAGAGGAAATATGCCCAAGGCTAAGGCATGGAAGGAGTTTTTCTATCCCTCATTCCCACCTTTTTTTAATAAGTGAAAATTCCCCCTGTCAGAACACATCAAGATACCATGGTGACAATTGCTAAAGGAATGCTAGATTTAGAAAGAAATCAGGTGCTCTCAATTCTGTTGCCTGCGACCCAGGCTCAACATCCTAAGCCAAATCCATGCTGGCTAGATGCCTGAAAGTAACCACTTGCCCCAAATATCTTGACCATTCTCTGCTCTAGAACATACAATTCCCACTTCCCAAGGTCTTTCAAGGTTTGAGCACAGAATTAGGTCACAGCCTTATCTGGGACACAGATAAATTGGGATAACATTAACAGAGCTTAAAATTAAAAAAAAACAAAATTGAACTACACACTTGACTCTAGATCATAGGTCATTAAATCAAATGATTACAGGGCTAAGGGATATGTAAGGCATCTGAATAAGGATTTCCAGGTGTGCAACCTGATACAGAAGGACAGGGATTTGAGCTAGTCCAACTGTAACATGGAAAAGATTCCTTGAATTGAGTCAAGAAACACAAACCTACTGATATCAGAGCTTCTAATTTTTCAAGACAAGGAAGAAATTAAATGTTTATATGAAATTTCCCAATTTTAGAAATGTATCTGCAAGTCAGATCTAGCCATGGCTGTCAGTGTCCTGAGTGATGAATGCCCTGAATCCAGGAATCATCTCCCTTTGACCTTAAAGTATGGAAAAATGGAAGTGTGCTAACAATGTGTACATCATGTGGCCTCCTGAAGTATCCTCACAGAGTAAACCTCTTCTGGAGGCTAAACAGTTGCGTATTTTAATCAGCAGATCAGAGGTGTACGTGGAGATCACTCAGGGACCACCTTTCGGGGCACACTGGTGAAGACAGGAAGCTACTCACAAGCTAACATGCATCGTTGTGTCCCCTGGGCCCAGCACATTACCAAGGGCGGTGGGGGGTGGAGTTTTAGGGCTGAATGAATTTTTCCATGTCCAAGTGCTGATTCATAACACTCATAATAATAATTTTTACTAAAGGCTCTATTAACCAATATAATCTAATGCTTTTCAAGTAGTTATCAAGGCCCTTAACACACAAGATATTAAGCAAATGCAGGAAAATAAATTTGGATTGGGGAGGAAAGAAGAGCAAGGAAAATTCTGGAACATGGAACATTTTCTGAGTTGGGCAGTTCTGGCTAAGTGGAGTGGGCTCCAATGTGGGTCCCTATAGCATCTAAAAGTCTCAAAAGCACTGAGAAATATTTAAAGACACAAAATAAACTGGGAACCATGATAGCAAAGCTTGACACAGTGGGAAATAACTAATCCAAAATCCACTGTAGTTACTATTTAGCTTCAGGTATTTTCATTTGTCAGAAGTATACTGGTTAATAAAGTACATCTATGAATTAAGGACAGATAGCAGTAAAAATACAATAAATATTGATATTTTATTTCAAAGTCCAGATTTTCCAATCTTAATATCCCTTGACATTCATTTGTGTATTCCTCTAAGTATCTTTAGAGTGAATCACAAATTTTCATTTATTAGAAATATCCACACAGCAATATTTCCTGCTTCTCAGGAGAGGAGTGGTGAATTTTTAATCAATGTTGATTTTGGAACAACATTGTGAAGACTGTTTAAGAGGCTTAGTTTTTTCCAAATTAATGATTTTGAGGGCCAGCACAGTCAAAACTATAAGTATAAAAAAAGAACAATACACAGTTACATTCAACATTTTTATACTGCTTATAAGTGTCTCTGTTCATGACCTCTGTTTTTTTCTCCAGAAACCGGAAACTCTTTACTCTCTCCTCTTTGATTGCTTGGACTGAATCAATCTTCTGCAGACTGGGCCTTATCACAACTCCAATAGCTCTGTCCTCTGTTACCACTTGGAATCTATCCTATCTCACCATGTGACACTATTTGATTATTCTAATGTATGTATAGACATCACCAGTTGGTCAATACCGAAATCAGACTGATTATATTCTTTGCAGCCAAAGATGGAGAAGCTCTATATTGTCAGCAAAAACAAGACTGGGAGCTGACTGTGGCTCAGATCATGAACTCATTATTACCAAATTCAGACCTAAATTGAAGAAAGTAGGAAAACCATTAGACCATTCAGGTATGACCTAAATCAAATCCCTTATGATTACACAATGGAAATGACAATAGATTCAAGGGATTAGATCTGAAAGACAAAGTGCCTGAAGAACTGAGGATGGAGGTTTGTGATATTCTATAGGAGGCAGTGATCAAGACTATACCCAAGAAAAGAAATCCAAAAAGGCAAAATGGCTGTCTGAGGAGGCCTTACAAATAGCTGAGAAAAGAAGATAAGTGAAAGGCAAAGGAGAAAAGGAAAGATATAAGCATCTGAATGCAGAGTTCCAAAGAATAGCAAGGAAAGATAAGAAAGCCTTCCNGAGCATTACTTTACTAGCATGTGAGATGAGTGCAATTGTGCAGTAGTTTGAGAATTCTTTGGCATTGCCTTTCTTTGGGATTGGAATAAAAACTGACCTTTTCCAGTCCTGTGGCCACTGCTGAGTTTTCCAAATTTGCTGACATATTGAAATTTAGCCGTAAACAGAGTTGACACATACAACCCCCAAGCCAAAGTGCAGAGAACAGCTGTGATCTCTTTTCTCTTACTCAGAGGTCTAGAAGTCAACAGTCTACCTGGCATAGCTACAAGGTATGTTCTCAAGTCATCACCTGGATGAGAGCTGCTGGGAGTAAGAAAAATGTTCATTTTGTTACCCCACTGAGGTATGGGCAGAAATTTATTACCGCAATGTCAAATAGCCTATCCTGACAAGGAAATTGGGGGGGGGGGAGAGGATATTATGAATTTGATATTTACATATTTGGGAAAAAATGAAAGTAAAATACAATTAAATGTTTGAATTAGAAAACATTTGAAACTAAATACAATTTTGAGACATTCTGTGATATTCAGTAACTGGGGACAATAAACTACATTAATGAGGCAAATGACCCTCTTAGACTGCATGAAAGTTATACAATAAATTTTGAGAAGGTGAGAATGAAATTAATGGATCTTAAGATTTAAAGTCTTTTGATTTAAAAGGATAAAACTAATGTTAAGGCCTTTTGATTTAAATTAATTAATCTTATTAATTATTAATCTCAATTAATCTCATTAATCTTATTGAGCATTAGACCCTAAAAATTACAGAAAATACATAAAACTATTTATATTATAGTTAATTTGATTTTAATATACATTTGTATTATATAAATTAGACTATATAGCCTCCACTCTTAATTTACTTCATGACCTTTCTCCACTTTAAAGAATATTAGTTTAGAAATATAAGAATAAACTCCAGCAGCAACAGAAACAAGATTTAGATAGACAATTGCTGCTGGAATGTAGAATACAGAGATGGGAGAGGGGCTGCTGCTTTTCATTATAAGCTCGTGCCTTCAGAAATATGTATACACATCACTCTGTAAAATCAGATTGTTTTCAAGAGTATTGAGGGAGGGAGATTGGATGAAGACATTCAAAAGTTCTAATTATAAGATAAATAATATACACCATGATTAATATAATTAATACTGCTGTATGTTATAGATGAAAGTTAAGAGAGCAAATCCTAAGAGTTCTCATCTAAGGAAAATATCTTTTTCTATTTCATTAATTCTGTATCTATATGAGATGATGAATGTCCATTAAACTTTTTATGATAAAAAAAAAAAAGGAATACTAGTTTCCAGCGCTCTAGGTCAGGGGTTGTCCAATTATGACTTGCAGCCTAAATCTAGCCTGCTGTCACTTTCTGTAAATAAACTTTTGATGGAACACAGTCATTAATTTATGTACTGTCTATGGCTGCTTTTGCTCTGCAATAGCTGAATTGAGTGGGTGCAATGGAGACTGTATGGTCTGCAAAGCCTAAAATCTTTACTGGTTTTTCCAGTAGTCATGTATGGATGTGTAAGTTGGACTATAAATAAAGCTGAATGCTGAAAATTTGATGCTTTTGAACTGTGGTGTTGGAGAAGACTCTTGAGTGTCCCTTGGACCGCAAGGAGATCCAACCAGTCCATCCTAAAGGAAATCAGTCCTGAATATTCATTGGAAGGACTGATGCTGAAGCTGAAGCTACAATACTTTGGCCAACTGATGTGAAGAACTGACTCATTGGAAAAGACCCTGATGCTTGGAAAGATTGAAGGCAGGATGAGAAGGAGATGACAGAGGATGAGATGGCTGGATGGCATCACCGACTTGATGGACATGAATTTATGTAAGCTCCAGGAGTTGGTGATGGACAGGGAAGTCTGGTGTGCTGCAGCCCATGGGGCTGCAAAGAGTCAGACATGACTAAGCGACTGACTGACTGACTGCCAGCCCTCTATAGAAAAAGTTTACAGAACACTACACTAGGGAAAGGAAAATGACAGTAAAAGTGCGAAAACACAAAAGTTTTGTCCTTTGAATCCTAGGGAAATTTCCACGGTAATTTTAACTATATGCAATTTTCATCACAGCCCTGACTTGAGAACCTGTAGCTGCAGTGGACTGAATGTCTGTATTCCCCGTAAATTCGTACATGGAACCCCTTGGCCCAATATGATGACATTTAGGGGTGGGGTCTTGGGGAGGGGATTAGGTCATAAGGGTGGAACTCATGAGAGATATTAGTGCTCCCAAAATCTTTTAAGAAAAGATTGGAGAGCTAGCCAACTCTCTGACCTGTGAGAACATAGAGAGAAGAAAGCCATCCATAAGTGAGAAGCAGGGCCAACCTGCCCAAGCTCGCTCTCTGATCTTGGGCCTCCAGAACTATGAGAAATACATCCCCGTTCTAAGTCACTCAGTGTCTAGTTCTTTTTTTTTTTTTAATATAATTTATTTTAATTGGAGGTTAATTAATTTACAATATTGTATTGGTTTTGCCATACATCAACATGAATCTGCCACAGGTCTACAAGTGTTCCCTGTCCTGAACCCCCCTGCCACTTCCCTCCCCATATCCTCCCTCTGGGTCTTCTGTGGGAGAGGGCGAGGGTGGGATGATTTGGGAGGATGGCATTGAAACATGTACAATACCATATATGAAACGAGTAGCATCCTTTTAAAATGGAGGTGAAAGAAGTGAAATGGTGCAGCATTGTAGCTTAAGAGAAAGAAGGCTAAGAAAGCTGAATACAGAGAAGGTTCATTTGTTTAGGATTGCTTACTAGCACTTTTTTGGGGGGGGTTGTGTGTGTAGTGTTTCCCTAATTAGGATGTCTGTGGCCTTTGTTGATGTCTGTACATTTGAAGAAGTGGGCACCACTTCAAGCTTTACAGACTGGCTTTGAGAGGGAAAGCCCATCACCACCCAGCCCTCCCAGGAGTTCTGGGCTTACTATCTGGTAGAGTTCATGGATAACCTTGATGTTAAAGTCCAGTACCACTTATTGAAAAGAGTACTGTTGATCGAAAAAGTAACGCACAACGTGAGAGTTGTGAGTTGTTTCATTTGGGGCATAATGAGAGCTGTAGCCTAGGAGACAGCATTACAGATAGCACTGAGAAACTGACCTCACTGTGGACCCCAGCATCAGGGTCACACAGCTACCTCCTATGCCAGGCTGGGCCCATGGCCCAAAGCTCTAGGCCAGTGCCTGCTCCAGCACCACCAGCCCATGTGTGTCCAAGGTCCAGATTTGCCCTTGTGTTCCCATTCTCCAGGAATGGCCCCCACAGACTTAGGCTGAAGGTCCACCCCCATGTACCCAGGCTCTAGAACCACTACCACAGTCTAAGACCAGGCATGCGTCCAGAGACACAGGTGCCAGACCACCCTAGTGGACCCCAAAACCAGGCTGGTCCCCACAGGCTCCAGAGCAGGTCCATCCCCGGGCATCAGTTCTTTCTTATAGCAGCCTGAATGAAGACACATGCAGAGGATGGGCAATCACAACAGCTGGGCTGGTTATCTCAAGTTCTGAGTGAGACAAATAAAAAGTAGTTTATATTTTACCATATACGAGGTTCATCGTCAACATATGGCTGTGTTGCTTTTAATTCTTCTGAGTTGTCTTGCATGTTATTGTTAGAATAACCTGTTTATTGGTAAGATTTCCAATAAGTAACTCTTCTGTTTTCTCTTCCCTTTGATAATATTCAATAGCTTTCTAATGCCCATGGTATCAGACACTTGTGCTCCCTATAATCTAACTAGCCTTTTCAAGATATTCTTATTTTTCATCAGTCCATAAAGTTCTCTCTTTCTGTGTCACTTAGATGTCGATTTTCACTCCTTTTCTTATACACTTTATGATGGAGAATTGCATTTTCCCGTAAGTGACAGATAGCATGACTACAATGGCTTAAATAAGCGCTAATATTTTCCTCCCATATAATAAAAAATTGGGAAATAATAAACTACTGGTAATAACAAACCTTCTACAATTTGGGTCTTTTTTCCCTCATGGTCACAAAATGGCTACTTCAGCACCAGTCATCATAATCATATTCAAACAGAAATAAAAGAGAAAGGGGAAAGTACAGCTGTCCCTTTTAGCAAGGAAGCAAAAATTAGGTAAAAACTCTCAAGGACAATTCTATTCATGTAACATATTATCTAGAATGAAAATTCACAGTCATGTGACCACTCCTGGCTGCTACAAAGAGCCTAGGAAAGCACGTTGGGGAGGACACCCAACAGGGTCTGCTATATATACATTAAGTCATTTCTGCTTCTGTGTTCTTGCACATGTTCTTTCCCTACATATAATGCTCCCTCTGTCTCTCCTTCTTCCAAACTCTTTTTTTTCCCCCTCAATGGCCAGCTTTACATTTCATCTCTTTTATTAGGTGCACCCTAAAACTTCCAATCACTATTATCTTCCGTTCACATACAGACACATCAAACATTTTTTTTTAAAACAAAAGTATTCTCTACTTAAAGTCACATGCATTTGTTATTTTCCTGATGAAATACTTAGTTCTTGATAGCAAGACTGTATCTTCTATTAAGTATCTTCTCCAAGTCAGTCTTTTTTAGGTAAAAATAGATAATATATAAGAGATACATTCTTATTCAACTATGAGATTGTTTCAAAAAACCTCATTTATATTACTGACTTTTTTTTAATACAACATGAATTGTGATTTTACAGTAATGAGACTGGGCCTTTAAATCAACACAAGTGTGACTTTAAGGTTATACTGTATACATATTGATACATTTAAGATTGTTAATACAAGAAAGATACTAACTTTAAAATGCAGTGTATTTTTACATCATTAAAATTATTTTTGGACTATTTGGAGGCTGATTACTCTGCTTACTGAACTGTAAGAATTCTAATCCATGTATACCACGTGGGAGGCGAGCTTACTGATACTTCCTACAAATGTGGATTAGTCAGGTTTGGGTCCTGAAGTAACTCAGGAGTGCGTGTGTGCCTGCTCAGTCACGTTAGTTGTGTCTGACTCTTTGCAATCCCATGAACTGTAGCCCTGCAAGGCTCCTCTGCCCATGGAACTTTCTAGGCAAGAATACTGAAGAGGGTTGCCATTCCCTCCTCTAGGGGTTCTTCCCAACCCAGGTCTCCTGCATTATACAATTCTTTACTGCTCGGCCACCAGGGAAGCCCAACTCGAGAGACTGGAACTGAAAAAAAAAAAAAAATCTCTCTCTGGGCCTCCTAGTTTTCAAAAGCTTTGTAGCACTTGATTCTTCTAAATGTAAATCTTGCTTTTCCTTCCACTCTTTTAAAGGGCCTTGTGTTTTCCTTTCTGAACATATAAATGTTCTTATATATTCTTTGTCATGTGAAATATATATCTTTCCCTCACGTCAGAATAATTCTTTCTCCAAACAACTGGAAACTGTTTTAATTTCCTGGGTGGAGATTTGAATTGCTGAATATAGTTTATAATAATGCACGTAATTGCCAATGTTGGGAGACTTTTGAACAAAAGGTGAAATAGGAATTAATGGAGGGAATTCATAGCTGATTTAAATCTAAGTATTGGGTACCAATGCCATTTTAGAACAAAGGCCCCTTCAACACAAACACACTTTTAAGATGGTACTGAAAGTCTGAAGTAGGAGAAGCTGTAGGGCCCTAGGGTACAGATATGTGATGTTAAAAGTAGCAGGCGGGCAACAGGGAGAGATTGGAGGATGTGCCTGACTCTTGGCCTGCTTCTCAGGGAGCAGGAGGCTTTTGCATTGAGAAACAAACCATGTACCTTTTGAAGTTATGCCACATCAATCACAGGTCTTTACATACTGATTAACTGCCTCTCTCAGCCAGAAGGATGAGCCAACTAGACCTCTCAGTACAAAAGAAACCAGTTTGGCAGCTTGTGAATTAACCCTTCTATTGCCAGGGAAACTGTTTTTCAGGATAATGAAAACAAATGCTTCAGAAGCTGGCAAAAATACGTGGTGATTATCTTCTAGCTAAACTTTTATTAAGTTTATCACCTAATACGATCTAAGGTCATTATCTAATAACCTAGAGTGGCTGCGAGAGGTGGTAAAGGATGGGAGAATTAACAAATTGAAACTTTCTTGTGCAGCAGTTGGCAGTAGTCCGAATTCATCTGAGACATGGAACAGACATGGATTTACCCAAGACAGTTGCATGCTTGATGTTTGGGAGAACTGAGTTGTCTAATATCTCATGTGTCATTTTCTAGAGTAATGGCCCTATAATATTAAAGTGCCTACAAATCACCCGAGCATCTTATTAAACCTCCTAAGTTGATGCACTAACTCTGGTCAGGTCCTGGGTCACTGTATTTCCAGCAATCACCCAGCTATGAGGCTGCTGCTGGTCTACGGACCACATCATGCAGTAACATGTTACCACAGGACTCTTAGCCTTAACTCATCTGTCTTTACCTATGCTCCAAAGCATGTAACCTTTGTTCTCCTCAATCATATGGGGTTTCTGCATTTCTACAGCCTCTCCTACCCTTAGCCCCAGATGCGGCTATACAAGATTAGTGGTGGCCTTCCCACATGTGCTCTGTCAGGAGATATAGGGAGGTCCCTGGGGGACTGCCGTTCAACGGTATTAATTTTAAAAAACAGAGGGATTGATTTGTTAAAGCCTCATATAAATTCAAGAGCTGACTCATCAGAAGAGACCCTGATGCTGGGGAAGATTGAAGAAAGAAGGGGACAGCAGAGGATGAAATGATTAGATAGCATCACCGACTCAATGGACATGAATTTGAGCAAACTCCAGCAGATAGTGGAGGATAGCGGAGCTGGTGTGCTACAGTCCATGGGATTGCAAAGAGATGGACATGACTTAGGGAGTGAAAAAACAACAACAACAAAATTCAAACAGAGAGAACAAGTAGAGAGAGTGGGAGAAGACTTTATAACAAAAAAACTCACCTAAGCATATGAATTTTTTAACTTCTTTGGCATATGCAGAACATATTTTAGGTGAAAAAATACAAGAATGAATTTGCATGCAACAATATACCCATGGTGTTAAGTAAGTAACTCATCCAGTTCTGCTGCTTGGATTGACACCCGAACAGGGAGCAGTAATCATACCTTACTTTTGTATATTTAGTTACAGGGCACTGCTCCATGCATTATCTCTTTAATCCCTATAATAACCCTCTGATGTAGGTGTTATTCTTATTTTACAGATGAAGAGACAGAAACTGGGAGGTTCCGTGCCTAATTTCCCAGCCAATAGGTGGCAAATTTTGGATTTAATGCAATGGCTCTCAGCCTTGGGTGCATATTGAAATCACTGGCAGAGCTCAAACAATGATACTTGAGTCCCACCCTCAGACATTCAGAGGTAACTGGTTTAGCGAGTGGCCCAGACATAAGTTTTTTTTTTAAAGCTTTCTGTTGAATACAGGATTTCTCAGTCTCAACACTCTGAGCACTTGAGGATAATTCTTTGGTGAGGAGGGACGTTCTGTGCATCGTAGGGTATTTAGCAGTGTCTAGATGTTAATGGCATCTCTCCAGCTGGAAGAACTCAGTGTCTCCAGACATGGCCATATGGTCATACATTCCCTGGGAGGTAGGATCACCTAGCTGAGAAGTACAAAGCTATGAGTGGATTATTGACAGATAGCTACATCAGCAGCAGCAACTACCAGTTTGTTAACTTCTTACTCATGTCCAGGTGAAACAATTCATCATATTAGGGGCCAAGTTCATTTGCATCCAACTCTTTTCGACCCCATGCACTGCAGCACGCCAGGCCTCCCTGTCCATCATCAACTCCTGGAGTTTACTGAAACTCATGTCCATTGAGTTGGTGATGCCATCCAACCATCTCATCCTCTGTCGTCCTCTTTCCCTCCTGCCTTCAATCTTTCCCAGCATTAGAGTATTTTCCAGTGAGTCAGTTCTTTGCATCAGGTAGCAAAAGTATTGGAGTTTCAGCTTCAGCGTCAGTCCTTCCTGGAGAAGGTAATGGCAAGTCACTCCAGTACTCTTGCCTGGAAAATCCCATGGATGGAGGAGCCTGGTAGGCTGCAGTCTATGGGGTTGATAGGAGTCACTTCACTTTCACTTTTCACTTTCATGCATTGGAGAAGGAAATGACAACCCACTTCAGTGTTCTTGCCTGGAGAATCCCAGGGACGGGGGAGCCTGGTGGGCTGCCATCTATAGGGTCACACGGAGTCGGACACAACTGAAGCAACTTAGCAGCAGCATCAGTCCTTCCAATTAATACTCAGGACTGATTTCCTTTAGGATGGACTGGTTAGATCTCCTTGCAGTCCAAGGGAATCTCAAGAGTCTTCTCCAACACCACAGGAGAGTATTTTTGCAATACTATATTTATTTGATGATTATCTGATCTGAAAAGACAAAAGAATATTCTGTTCATGTGTAGTTTTTTTAGTTCACCCAGTCACATGTTCTTAGTGTTACTACATGCTGGGCCAGTATTTCCCAATCTTGCCCCATGATAAGGATCGCNGAGAGTATTTTTGCAATACTATATTTATTTGATGATTATCTGATCTGAAAAGACAAAAGAATATTCTGTTCATGTGTAGTTTTTTTAGTTCACCCAGTCACATGTTCTTAGTGTTACTACATGCTGGGCCAGTATTTCCCAATCTTGCCCCATGATAAGGATCGCCTGGAATGCTTGTTAAAACAACAAGAGTCCTAGGCCTTAGCTCAGAACTACTCCATCAGAATTTCCAGAAAGAGGCCAGACAATCCAGGTAATTTAACAAGTGCCCCAGGGTAAGCCATATTATCTGGGAACTCTGGGAAAAACTGTGTAAGGCAGAGGGAATTCAGAGAGAAACAAACCCCTCCCCCATGGAGATATAACCAAGGAGTTGTAAGTCATGACCCTAAGAACAGAATTACAGGTGTGTACAGAGCACAGTGTCTGGGTGGCAGTAACATCTTTTTTCAGTTGGGGAAGCATTGCTCAGAGAAAGGCATATGTAGGAGATGTTATCGGTCTTAAATAATCAGGACTCTAAGCTTTAAATGTTCATTTCAGGTAGAGAAAGTCAACAAGAGAAAAACCCTTCTGGTTACAATTTCTAGTTACCGAGCTTGTAGCCATGCAAATAGAAGATCAATAAATATCTATTCTTGGATCAACTTTCAGTCTAAGGCTCATTCACCATAAAGTTCTCTTGGCAATCATTCCATCAACTCAGTATTATCCTCAAATGAACATGAGAAGAAGATTTGCCTGGGCCAGAAGTTTGCAGACAGATTAACATTTTGCATCTCATTTAAGCACTCCCTCACTCAGATTTCTTCCCCATATATATACATATATATATAAAGGTACTCAAAAGTTTTTATTAGAAGTTGAGTTACAAGCTGCCCTGGTGGCTCAGCAGTGAAGAATTTGCCTGCCAATGCAGGACACATGGGTTCCATCCTGTGCTCCACAACAGGAGAAGCTACCACAATGTGAGGCCCTCGCACAGCAACTAGAGTAGCTGCTACTAGTCACAACTAGAGAAAAGCTCACATAGCAATGAAGACCCCCAGCACAGCCAAAAATAAATTATAAAAAAAAAAATTGAGTTACTACATTATTGCTATGTGCGCATAGAAGGATGCAACAAGCTTCTACAGAGAATTAATGGCAACATGAATAGCCTTCCCAGATTGTGCAAAGGACCTACCTCTAGATGATGATGGCACTGGCACTCCAAAGCAAGTTCAAGATCTGGGGACATCTCCGGATGCTCCTCCTGCTCCTAAGGCCACTTCCCAGGAAGTCTGGTAAGATGAGGCTGGTTCTAGAAGAAAGAGGCCAACTCAGACATAATCTCAAGATGTCTTTATACAACTACCCACTCACCATTTCCTTCAACCTTATTTCTTATGCTTTTTCACAGGATTTATCATTCCTTGACATTTATTATTTATCTGTTTGTTATTTCTCTCTCCCCTACTAGATTGTAAATTCTACCAGGTCAGAGACTTTTCTGGTCTTACTCACTTTTGAAACCCCAGCATCTAATAAATATCCTTCATGCATAGTAGCCACTCAGCAAACATCTATTGAATGGTGAAATAGGTTATTTATTTATCTAGGGCTTCCCTGGTGGTAAAGAATCTGCCTGCAATGTGGGAGACCTGGGTTTAATCCCTGGGTTGGGAAGATCCCCTGGAGGAGGGCCTGGCAACCCACTCCAGGATTCTTACCTGGAAAATACCCACAGACAGAAAAGCCTGGCAGGCTATAATCCATGNTTATCTAGGGCTTCCCTGGTGGTAAAGAATCTGCCTGCAATGTGGGAGACCTGGGTTTAATCCCTGGGTTGGGAAGATCCCCTGGAGGAGGGCCTGGCAACCCACTCCAGGATTCTTACCTGGAAAATACCCACAGACAGAAAAGCCTGGCAGGCTATAATCCATGGGGTCCCAAAGAGCCAGACACGACCAAGAGACTAACATTTTGACTATTCGTTCATCTAGAATCTTGATTTTCTTCTTTGTAGACTCAACATGCTTGCCGTTAGTTGTCAACATCTAACCCTCTCTGGGCTGTAATGTTTATTACATCGAAGACACTGTCTATCTTGTTATATATTTATCCCCTGGGACCAACATGTAGTAATACTTAGTAATTATCTATTGATTTAATAGATCAATGAGTGAATACGTGAATCAATACAGGAGGCCAGCACTAAATGGCTTTAATCTCGTGAACTCTGCTTCTCCAGCAGTATGCTCACCATCAGCATTGACTTGCGGTTCAGCAAATTCCAGAACTGAGCAGCCCTGATTATTAGAGCAGTCAGCTTATCCTGTGACAGTGTGAGACTAGAAATGGTTAATGAACAAATAATCCTGCAACACTTGAAGTAAAAAAATAAAGTCAAGGAAGGAAAATCTTTGTATCAGTGACAGGGAACCTGTTTGAAATAGTTAGTCAGTATAAATGAAACAAGGGCTTCCCAGCTGGCTCAGTGGTAAAGAATTCACCTGCCAACGTAGGAGTCATAAGAGATGCATGTTCAGTCCCTGGGTTGGGAAGATTCCCTGGAGGAGGAAATGGCACCCCATTCCAGTCTTCTTGCCTGGAGAATCCCACTGACAGAGGAGACTGGTGGATTACGCAGTCCATGAGGTCACAAAAGAGTTGGACATGACTGAGCATCCGAGCATACAGATGAAACAGACAGCCTTGCAAGTCAAGAAAAGTGACTGTCCAGTGAGGAGACTGCAAAGGTATGGGAGTCCAGCCTAATGATTTAGAGTGAACCCTGAAAACTCAGTCATTGATGAGGTCCTCTCACTTGAGTTCATATTTACTATTCAGTAGTAAGCCTTCTGCCACAGGAAGTCACTTCCAACTTGAAAAGGGATTCTGTAAGAAAAGAGGGTTATCTGTTGGCATCACCTTTACACTAAGACCTGCTTCATGCTCAGGATGCAACTGTATTCTGGAATCCTTGGCTCTCGAAAAAACAAGTCCTGATTTTTCCAGAGCAGTCATTGTTGATGACTTCAAACATGCCTTACAACATCCTTTTCCATTATTGCCACACATAGAACATGATATTATTTGAATGGCACAGCTGGATAAATAGACCGGGCCACTCCACCTGCCGATTCAAGGGCCCAGGAGAGCAGGACATCAGGCACACTGAGAACTCTTTTTGCAAAGTAGCAATTAGGCTGCAGCTCACGGTTTAGAAGTTTTGTACTTGCAGATGCAATCCACCATGGAGGGGCTACTTCATGTCAGGTTTTTCATTTAGCCAAGAAATGTTTACTGAGTACCTACTATGTTCCTGGTGCTTTTCAAATCCAGGAACAAAACAGAGACCTCTCTTATGAAGATTACATTCTAGTAAGGCGAGACAAAAACCAGACAAATAAACCTATGTTAGGTGTTGATCAAGTGCTAAGAAAGTATATCCACCAGGTTAAGCAGAGGGGAAAGCCATGGTGTGAATGCACAGATGGAAGCAATTTTATGTAGACAGTGAGAGAGTATCTGTTAGTTTCCTCTTGTTGCTGTAGCAAGTAGCCACAAGCTTAATGGTTGAAATCAATACAAATTTATTACCTTACAGTTCTGGAGGTGAGAAGTCTGAAGTGGATGGGTAGGGCTGCTTTCCTTCTAGATGTTCTGGTCGGTGAGGAGTGGAGTGAGGGGGAGGTGGGTGGTGGTTGACTCATTTCCTTGCCCTTTTCAGCTTCTAGAGGCTTCCTCCACTTTGAAAGCCATCACCGGAACATCTTCAGATCTCCTCCCCTTCCTCCACTCACTCCTTCTGGTAAGGACCCCTGTTTCTATTGGACCCACCCACGCAGCCATGGATAATTGCCTCAACAGCTGTAACTGAATCACAGGTGTAGTCTTTCTGGCTGTGTAAGGTAACATAGTCACAGGTTCCAAGAATTAGCAGGTCAACCTCTTGGCTGCAGCAGGAAAGGGGAGGGCGGAATTGGGATTATTCTATCTATTGCAGTAGGATTCTCTGGTAAGGTGGCACTTAAGCAACAGCCCTCCATAAAGGTGTAGGAGAGCCATGTAGATATCAGGAACTGAGGGTTCTCGGCCCTGGGAGCAGCAATGCAAAGACCCTGTGGAGGGAGTGGACCCGGTGTGCTTCAGGATGGAGAAGGAGCCCAGTGTGCCTGAGTGGAGAAAGAAGGGGAATTGTGGTAGGAAAAAGATCAGAGGGGTAGCTGCAGGTTGGGTAACATGAGGTTGGGGGAGTCCAGGTGGGTCATATCAGAACCACTTGGGTAACCTACTTCAATCCTCACAGCAACCAGGTGAAGAAGCTTCTGTTATTTGTCTCACTTTTATTAATAAGAGAAGAGGCTTAGTAAAGTGCAACCGAGTCGAGGTTGCACAGCTTCCAAGTGCTAAAGCCAAGTTTCTGTCTGCACCAGGGCTTCCCTGGTGGCTTAGATGGTAAAGAATCTGCCTGCCATTCAGGAGACCCAGGTACTATCCCTGGGTCAGGAAGATCCTCTGGAGAAAGGAATGGCTACCCACTCCAGTATTCTTGCCTGGGAAATCCCATAACCAGAGGAACCTGGTGGGCTATAATCCACAGGGTCTCAAAGTGTGGGACACGACTGAGCAGCTAGCACATGCACACACTGGATTTCAGAGTGTTCACACACAGCCCTCTACCAGCTGCCTCTTTATGTTCTCAAGTTTGAAGAACCAGGGGAAGCTGACGATCCTGGAACAAGAAGATCTACCAATGTGGAGAAATATCCATGTCCTTCTGAGTCACTACTTCAGCTGTGACTCAGAAGCTGTATCAGTGGGACAGAAAGCACAGGACAAGGTCCAAATAAGCTCCTACCAATTCCCCATGTGTCAACAAAACTAAGAGTTGTGGTTGCTAGTATGTCACTAAAATTAAGGCAGGTAAGCTTTTTGTCCTTTCAGGTTTACTATCTATAAACCGGTAATACAGAGTTGTAAACATAACTTGGTATTGAAAAATAAAAGAGAGCTTCAGACTGAAACGAATTTTTAAAACAGAAAAATGGGGCATTGTGTCATCAGAAGACACTGTAGTAAAAGATTATCTGAAGCTTCTGTATAATAATGCGTTGTCCTGGTGCATGGGTGTGCAGGCATGCCTGCATGTGCACACACATAGAGGAGTGTGCACACACACTTTCTGATATTTGATTGGCAACTTTTGTTAGAAAGGCAGAGGGCCTTTATTTTTGCGTGGCATTTATTAGTCCTTTTCCTGTAGCTCACAGTTTTTGCCACATTCCCTGGTAAAAGATGAGATGTCTTGGGGTGATTTTGAAGGTTGTGTCCCAGAAGTGCTCCTGGAAAGAATAAAAGGTTTCTAGAGATTTCTTAGTCACAGTGAAGTCTTTTTTTTCCTGATTCCTGTGCCCAATGAGTGCAATGCATTTAGGAGAGCATGGCAGACCCAGTGTTGTTGGCATCATTCCTAGAACAGTCCATCCATGTGAACTGTTAATAAAATTATACATTTATAGAAAATTGGGCAATTTAAAGGCAGAGCTGTGTGTTCATTTCCAAACACCTTCTTGGTTGTTTAGAATAGAATTGTTAAGCATGTGAGCTGATTCTTTAGTTTGTACCATTCACAGCTCCCACTCACGTCTTTGAAAATTTCTTTATGGCATCTATTCACCGTAGTCAAATTGCGAGAGTTAAATGATGTACATTAAGGAAAAAATAGGCCCCTGTGGCTGCTGGTGCTTTTGTCATCATAACAGGAATCAGGAATCCTAGAGGGACCCGCACTGTTCCTGCAGTCATGCAGGAACAATGCACAGTACAGAGTGTGAGAAGTCCTGAAGTGCACCCTTAATGTGGTCACATCACGGCTCCCCGCTCCACCCCGCAGTGCTTGCTCCCCACTCCTGCCATGCCCCCACCCCCGTTTCTTAACACGTGGAGCTCTGTGGTGGAGGAGGACCACGCCACCACATTGCGATGCCTTACCTCTCACGACTCTCTTACCCCTACTCCATCCTGCCTCCCGCGAGTGTTTTCTGAGCTGTGGAGCTGCCCGCGAGGAACAACGACCTGAACAACCAGGACGAGTCCACAAGAGGTCTGAGAAACGTACCATAGGGAAAATTTCATCTTGCAGCCTCCATTGTGAACTGGCTCAACAGAGCAGGAAAACACCACAGTGAGGGACTCAGAGGAAAATGGCCTTTCGTGAAAGTGGAAAGATATCTAGGTGGAGACTTTCCAATTTAAAGATATTCAGTGATGCAGTTATTATAAGTTCAATATCTGAATTTTTAGACACCGAGGATCCCCGAAGTAAACAGAACATGCTTTTGTGACTCAAGCCACTCACATGACCCATGTCCAAGCCTCATCTAGGTATTAGGCTTCGGCCATCAGTGGAGCCAACTTTGCTGGAAGGGAGGAGGGACTGAGAATGGAATTGGGAAGCAGAAAATGTGGGCTTAGGTTTTTCCACTTACTAATATCATGAACTTGGGAAGCTTGCTGCCCTTCTGAACCTCAATGCCCATATAAGGAAAATGGGCATAATATTTCTCTTACTGAATTGCTGTAAGGCATAAGTGAGGTCATTCACAGGGAATTACTTTGTAAGTTGTTCTGTTCTATTTAGCTGCTAAGTCATGCCCAACTCTTTGTGACCCCATGGGCTGCAGTATGCCAGGCTTTCCTGTCCTTCCCCATCTCCTGGAGTTGCTCAAATTCATATCCATTGAGTCAGTGGTATTACCTAACCATCTCATCCTATGTCATCCCCTTCTCGTTTTGCCTTCAATCTTTCCCAACATCAGGGTCTTTTCCAATGAGTCAGCTTTTTGCATCAGGTGGCCAACGTACTGTAGCTTCAGTATCAGTCCTTCCAACGAATATTCAGGATTGATTTCCTTTAGGATTGATTGGTTTGATCTCCATGCACTCCAAGGGACTCTCAAGAATCTTCACCACCACAATTTGAAAGCATCAATTCTTCCACACATAGCCTTCTTTATGGTCCAACTCTCACATCCATACATGACTACTGGAAAAACCATAGCTTTGACTATATAGGCTCAGACAGTAAAGCGTCTGTCTACAATGCAGGAGACCCGGGTTTGATCCCTGGGTCACGAAGATCCCCTGGAGAAGGAAATGGCAATCCACTCCAGTACTATTGCCTGGAAAATCCCAAGGACAGAAGAGCCTGGTGGGCTACAGTCCATGGGATTGCAAAGAGTTGGACACAACTGAGCGACTTCACTTTGACTATACAGAGTTTTGTTTGCAAAGTGATAGGTCTGTTTTTTAATATGCTGTCTAGATTTGTCAGTGCTACAAAAATGTAATCTGTCAATGTCAATAATGGGAAAAAACAAAGTCAGTGCATTGGCCTTGCACTCCTCCAATTTCTTTGTTCTGTTTAAATGTGACCTCTTTGCAAAAGTGGTTTAGATGTCTTGTCAATTATTGGCATCCTTAGAAACCAACTTATTATTATTATTTTTAACTGGTAATAATGTGATGATGCAGACTTGCATTATGTACAATAAACAAAAAGAACTTACAAGAACCAACATGAAATACTTATAAGGTTTAAACACTGTGGGACTATTTTGGACCACTGACCCAGGAGGAGGGTTGGTTGAAGCTGAGCTGACATCTTCCTATCACAATCAGATTTAGGCATTCCTTTCTGTAAAAGGGCTATTTTCCTCACATGGAAGCTATCTTCTCTTAGACTAAGGCAACCATGTTATTCTTCACTAGTCACTATTTAAGTAGCACAAAATCTGGTGAATGACATGAGCAATAACTCACTGAAAATGTTTTGCTCGCATAATGATACCTGCAGGTATGTGCTCATGTGCTCAGTCATCTCTTGACTCTTTGCAGCCTTATGGACCGTAGCCTACCAGACTCCTCTGTCCATGGGATTTTCCAGGCAAGGATACTGGAGTGGGTTGCCATTTCCTTCTCCAGGGGATCTTCCAGGGATTGAACCCATGCCTCTCGAGTCTCCTGCACTGCAGGCAGATTCTTTACCACTGAGCCACAGGGAAAGCCCTACCTGCAGGCTGCAGGTACGCATCATATAACTTTACTTTCAATATTTTTAGGCATTGCTGTTCTGTGAGCATGACCTTCCTTTTGTCTTCATTTATTTGTTCATTTTTATCTCTTTCTTCTGCTTGCTATTACCCCCTCCCTTTCCCTTTCTTTATTCAGCTCTTTGTCCTTCTAAGACGAAAAGAAACTTATAGTTGGTCACATTCAATCAGATAGACTACTTTAATCAGTGTATCAGCTCAAATTAATATACTTTGGAGGAACCCCTTGTTTTTGATTCCTGTTCTTCAATAAGGGAGATGCTCTACTATTAGACCTGGAATACCCTATTAGGCCAAACACTGTAGAGGGAAAGATGCATACAGGCGTGTTTGGAAAAAGAGCAAACATCTATGTTAAGAAAAAATGAAGCAAGTGCAGTTATCCATTCAACACACTCTGAGTTAAACAGGAAAGGACAGGACAGCTGTTGAACATACTAGAAATATGCCTAGGTAAGTAATCTAGCAAACAAGACATGCTGACATTATAAATTATAAATCGGTTGAGTGAACTTTGATGAGAATTAAAATGCTGCACATAGCTTTAATTGAATACTTTTCATTTTGTCTTCAGTCTGATAAATCTGTGAGAAGACAGAGCGTATGTAACCTACATCTTTACCCTTAAAATCATTGTGACTTTCTGAGTTTTCTCGTTAATTACAGTAATTTTTTCCCACATGCTCAGATTGTCAGGGTATGAATAAGAAAAAAATGACTTAATGATATAATTTATTGCAGAAGCACAGAACACTCAGAAGTAGATAGCAAAGAACTTTTACATTTTTTCCCTGTTTTTATGATCAAGCTTTCAGAAAAAATAGATGTGAACAATTCATATTCTAAGATTAGGAAACCTCAGTTGCCACTTTAGTGGCTTCAGCGTTTCTAGCCCTGAAGTGATATATGCCATCTGCCCTCTAAAAACACAGAACTGGAGTATAAATTTGATCCTTATATGGCTTAGGACCTAGGTTTAATATCTAAGGATTTTTCATATTCTTGTCATATTTTTGAATTCAGTTTAAAAAAAAAACTGAATTCAATCAAGCTTGAAAACAAACAGTAGAATTTTCATTTTGGTTGATATTTTACTTTTTTGCTATGGCAATTAAAAATATTTTTTTTACCTGTCATGATGTATAATATCAAATGAGTGGCAATTTTGGGAATACTTTTTAATCTTTTTTGAATTTCCTATAAATATAAAGGATTTTTTTGTAGAAAATGTTTATTCATTCTGATTTAAAATAAAAGTAGTTTTTAATATTTATGGTAAATTGCTATTGAAATTACTAATAGAAGTCATCAGGTAATGTAGACAAGGCTTCCCTGGTGGCTCAGTAGTAAAGAATATGCCTGCCAACTCAGGAGACACAGGTTTGATCCCTGGGTTGGGAAGATCCCCTGGAGGAAGAAATGGTAACCTGCTCTAGTATTCTTGCCTGGGAAATCACACAGACAGAGGAGCCTGGCGAGCTACAGTCGCCGGGGTCACAGACAGTCAGACATGACTGAGTGGCTATGCATGCCCACATAGCACAATGAAGACAAATGCTGACAACTAGGCAACAAATGCTGAACTACTAGGCAAATGAAGACTATTTTAAAATACATATAGTCCTTTATCAGGAAATATATGTTTTTGGGGGGGTTGGTCATAAAATTATATTTCATATATTGATCAATAAATGTATTGATACTTAAAATTTTAGATATATTTTTCTAGGGTAAATTGTTTGTATCTTCTCAGCTAGAAACTGTCTTAGGTATTATTTGGTCCAAGGCAAAATTCCTCACCCAGTAGGTTTCTGGTGACTGCTGAATGGTGAAATGGGCACTGTATAATTTCTCATCTTCCCCTGTCTTTCAGCTACAGCCCCTGCCCTTTCCCACATCTCTAGGAATCCTAGTTTTTT
>SJYA01000729.1:2353285-2377025 GCA_006410615.1 Neotragus moschatus
AGATCCAACCAGTCCATTCTGAAGGAGATCGGCCCTGGGATTTCTCTGGAAGGAATGATGCTAAAAGTGAAACTCCAGTACTTTGGCCACCTCATGCAAAGAGTTGACTCATTGGAAAAGACTCTTATTCTGAGAAGGATTGGGGGCAGGAGGAGAAGGAGACAACAGAGGATCAGATGCCTGGATGGCATCACTGACTCCATGGGTGTGAGTCTGGGTGAACTCCGGGAGTTGGTGATGGACAGGGAGGCCTGGTGTGCTGCGATTCATGAGGTCGCAAAGAGTTGGACAGGACTGAGCAACTGAACTGAGCTGAGCTGAGGGAAGGGCCTGACCATACTCTCTATCTTGCCTCGGAGCCATCAGCACCTCTGCTCCTGGAATGAGGCCAGTGCTGAGCGGGTTGGAGCAGCAGTAGTGGTGGTACAGAGAAATCTGGTTCCATGAGCATCTTTTCTCTTAGTTCTGAGGTTTGTACAGCTGCTCATTAAAAACCTTGTCTCCAGTGTTGGCTGAGCATCCCCCAAACATGTTTAACAACATGCTTCATTAAAGAGCAACTCATTACTCAAAAGCAAATTCTTCATGCACTGACAAGGTTATGATGGATCTTATATTACATAAACAGTGTTTATGACTTCCAGAAAGAACACATCTGTTTTCATCCCAACTCAGAGAGACTCTACCATTCAGATGCTCCCTGTGTTTGGCAAACCAACACTCATTCTCATCACACCAAAAGTAATTTTAAAAGCCTACTTAAATGAGGAAAAACTTCCAGTTAAAAGTAAGACTATACTCAAAATGATTATTTAACTTCAAGTATAATTACCCATCATTTTTCCATGAAACTGTTCATTTTAAAATTGGACTCATCTTTTTAAAAAAAAAAAAGTTAAAATGTATGCTTCTTTGCTTAATAAACATCTATTTTTCTAAGCCTTTGACCTTGCCCTTTTAATTGGCCATTCCTCTCCATTCATTGCCCCTTAGTTGATTTCTCTACAGTCAAGGTTCCTGCTCTCCCCGCAGCATTTTGCAAACACTTTCCACATTCTGCAACCAATCTCCTGCGTTCTGGCTTACCTCCCATTAAAATCATTATCTGTAGAATCAACAGTGGTCTCCAAGATGCTCTCCTTTGGGTCATTTTCAGTCTCCCTATCTTTTTCCCTGAAGCACTTGGGGTTCTATTATAGTTCCTCTTCTACTCTGAGACTACATTTTCTTGTGTGTTTTCATCCATACCCACAGTGTCTGTTTTAGTCAGGGTTCTTGGAGAAATAAACCAACAGGATATATACATATGGATAACTTGAGGAGATTTATTATAAAAGTTGGCTCATATGAGTATGGAGATCAAGAAAAGACCCACAGTATATCATATGCAAGCTGGAGAACAAGAAAGATGTATGTGTGTAATTCAGTCTGAAGACATGGGCTATTTAAAATATTAAACAATGTTGCTGTTAAAGTGCTGCGCTCAAGTTTGGAAAACTGCATGTTCTAGTCAGCACATCTGAATAACTCAGCAGGGGCTACAGGACTGGAAAAGGTCAATTCTCATTCCAATCCCCCCAAAAGGGCAATATCAAAGAATGTTTAAACTACCATACAACTGTGCTCATTTCACATGCTAGCAAGATTATGCTCAAAATCCTTCAAGCTAGACTTCAACAGTACATGAACTGAGAACTTTCAAATGTACAAGTTGGATATAGAAAAGGCAGAGGAACCAGAGATCAAATTGCCAACATTTTTTGGCTCATAGAAAGCAAGAGAATTCCAGAAAAACATCTACTTCTGCTTCCTTGACTACGTACGTTAAAGCCTTTGACTATGTGGATCACAACAAACTGTGGAAAATTCTTAAAGAAATGGGAGTACCGAACCACCTTACCTGCCTCCTTCGAAACCTGTATACAGATTAAGAAGCAACAGTTAGACATAGAGCAATGGACTGGCTCAGAATTGGGAAAGGAATATGACAAGGCTGTATGTTGTCATTCTGTTTATTTAACTTATACGCAGAGTACATCGTGGGAAATGCCAGGCTGGATGAAGCACAAGGTGAAATCAAGATTGCCAAGAGAAATATCAACAACCTTAGATATGCAGATGATACCATTCTAATGGAAGAAAGTGAAAAGGAACTAAAGAGCCTCTTGATGAAAGTGAAAAAGGAGAGTGAAAAAGCTGGCTTAAAACTCAACATTCAGAAAACTAAGATCATGGCATCTCGTCCCATCACTGCATGGAAAATAGGAGAAAAAGTGAAAGCAGTGACAGATTTTATTTTCTTGAGCTCACAAATCACCGTGGATGGTGACTGCAGCCGTGAAATTAAAAGATGCTTGCTCCTTGGAAGAAAAGCTATGATAAACCTAGAAATCATATTAAAAAAGCAGAAACAAAGGCCCATATAGTCAGAACTATGGTTTTTCCAGTCACGTACGGATGAAAGTTGCACCATAAAGAAGGTTGAGTGCCAAGAAATTGATGCTTTTGAACCTGTGGTGGTGGAGAAGACTCTTGAGAGTCCCTTGAATAGCAAGGTGATCAAACCAGTAAATCCTAAAGGAAATCAACCCTGAATATTCACTGGAGGAAATGATACTGAAGCTGAAACTCCAATTCTTCTGCCACCTCATGTGAAGAGCCAATTCACTGGGAAAGACCCTGATGCTGGGAAAAATTGAGGGCAAGAGGAGAAGGAAGAGACAGAGGATGAGATGGTTGGATGGCATCACCAACTCAATGGGCATGAATTTGAACAAACTGGGAGTGAAGGACAGGGAAGCCAGGTATGCTGCAGTCCCTGGGGTCACAAAGAGTAGGACATGACTTAGGGACTGAACACCAGCNAAAGACCCTGATGCTGGGAAAAATTGAGGGCAAGAGGAGAAGGAAGAGACAGAGGATGAGATGGTTGGATGGCATCACCAACTCAATGGGCATGAATTTGAACAAACTGGGAGTGAAGAACAGGGAAGCCAGGTATGCTGCAGTCCCTGGGGTCACAAAGAGTGGGACATGACTTAGGGACTGAACACCAGCAACAATTGAAAATCTGAGAATTGGGTTTTGGGGGTGGGTTCTGGCAATGAAGTAAGTCTTGGTGTTAGCCCAAAACCCCAGAAGCAGGAGTGTGAGTGTTTAACAGGAGGAGGAAATGGATGTCTCTGCTCAATCAGAGACAAGGAATTCACCCTTTTTTGCCTTCCTCCTCAGGCTCTCATGATGGGATGATGCTTATTTATTTTGGTGAGAGTAATCTTTTAGACCTAATTCACTCAGAGTACAGATTCAAATGCTACTCTTTTCCAGAGACACCCTCACAGACACACCCAAAAGTAATGTTTTATAGGCTAGCTGGGATCCCTTAACTCAGTTAATTTTACTCACATCAAATATCACCTAAATGTCCATGACTCCNCACATTACCTTCTGAGAGTAAAGAGCCACTTTAAGTTTCCACTAATATTTGGGACGTGCTGTTTCTTGCCTGGCATGCCGTGCACATTTGTCTGCCCATTTTTCAAGGTTCAGTTAGACACTGCCTTTGTGCAAGGTATATTTTTTCCCTTTGGATTCATATGTTTACAATGTACTTAGACCTAGGAGTCTTTCTCTTTGCTTCTGTATCCCTATTAGATTGTAACCTCCATGGAGGCAAGGTTTTGTGTTTCCATTTATGTATTTATACATACAAGTGTCTAACACATTGTTAACTTAATGAATAAATGGGTGAAATTACAAAAACAGCCAAGGACTTTGAAGCTATGTGATGCCAAACTTTTCTCATTTCAACTTTCTATCTTGACTATGCAGACACGTCATTAATTAAATTCTGGGTGCAGAGCAAGCCTTATAGAGCACGATTATATTACTATCTAAGATGAAGATAAAAATATTTGCATGTAAATGAGACAATACCCAGCCTCAGTGAAGCACTATCTATCAATACTCCAAGAAAATTCCATTACCTGTTGGGAAATAAATGAAAATGAACCCACTGCAGTAACAGGTTTTTAGGCCAGTTTTCCAAGTAAGAGCTCATTCCTTGCTGAAAGCAAATATGCTTCTCAAGCTTATAAAATCAGCTATTGCTTATGTGTACAAGTGCACTGAGGAGGAATTCACATCCCATTCAAGGTTTGTGCGGTTTGAAATGAGCCCCGAGAGTGATCACAACATCTGTAGGTTTCACAAACTCTGCTTGTTCAACTTAACAAGCAAGCCCTTAAGTTTCTGGATAATTTGATTTATGAAAACATCTTACATTTGAAGCATTTGCTCTTGTCCCTAAAGAGAGAACTATTTCTTAACTCTAGAAATTGGAGTGTTAAGGCAAAAAATACAGAAAAATGCCCTCATTCTTTTGGTGGTTTTAATTCTTTTTTTTTTTCTTCATTCATTCCTGACTTTGTCTTTTTAATTCCTTTCTTAAGTCACCAATGGCAGAATGTGTGCATTTACTATGCACCACCCCTACATGAAGCATAGTCAAGTCAATCCAATTTAATCCTCTTAACAGCCCAATGAGATGGATACTACATGTAACAGAGGAGGAAACTGACATAAGCAGGGGAGAGACATAGCTCACTCCTGGTAAAGCCAGGGCTTGAACCCAGGTGTGATTCCAAAACCTTGCCTATAACTCATTGTGGCCCACCTCATCCAAAGCATGGTTGAAATTCATGAGATGGAAAATTATTCCAGCTCCTTTTGAACCAGCTCACACTCTGCTTAACAAGAATTGCACATATCCTATTATTACTACATGACCCTTTACATATACTTTGTAAAGTGGGCAGGTTTACAGCTAACAGTACTGATTCTGGTTTGTTGAGATGTAATAACTAGCTCAGAGTGGTTAAATGCACCAAAGAAAATAAAGGGAATAATGAGGGAACTTTTTTACTTCCTGATCCTATTATTGAGAAAGAACAAAATCGTACCAAATCCAAGAAAATGGAGATCTTTCAGGAAAAGCAGCACTGGGAAACCATGAAAAAAAAAAAAAAAGGTGAATATTTTGGATGTTGCCTCTGAAGTCTCTGTCTTAACTATATTGAGTCCCCTGTATACAGTTCTGTTCTGAGAGCATGTTCATAAGTCCAATTTGTTCATAAATCTAATAAAGTTTAGTAAAGTCTAATAAAGTTAGCCAAGGTATCTGAATAACACAATCTGCTATATACTACTGTACTGTAATGGGTTTATAATACTTTTCACAGAAATAATACATAAAAAACAAACAAAAAAATAAAGAAAATGTTTTTTGTCTTACACTACCTTGAAAAGTACAGTAGTACACACAGTACAACAGCTGGCGTACATCAAGTGAACAGGCAAGAAGAGTTACTGACTGGAGGAGGGAGAGGAAGTAGGAGACGGTAGAATTGAAGGATCATCAGCAATAGGAGAGGAGGAGCAAGCTGCAATTTTATTCACTCCTTACAATGGCACAGATTCTGGTTCCTTGCTGGATTCAATTCTGTCTACCCGCTAGAAAAAATGATCCGGTGATATCTGGATGTCAGCTCTTTTTTTCTCATCATGGGTGACATGGTAGCACTGGATTGCATTCTGAATGCAATGCATTCTGGCTGCTGCAAACTTCATGTACCATTGTACATTTGGGTCCTATTCCTCAAAAACAACAGAGCCTCCTCAAATAAAGAAAATCTCTTGCCATTTCCTGCATCGTGAATCTTTTTGATTCTTCAGTTATTTCCTTTTCCTCTTGTCTCTCTTCATCCTTTCTCTGGGCCCCCAATTCCATCTTTTTACCTCACTCCACTCTCAATTATTTTCACTTTTGTTTCCATTGTTATTGCTTGGGCTTCTTAGCAGTACACTACATCACTGCTTAGCAGCTACATCATTGCTGCTTTTATGCTTGCTTCCAGAATCCTGCACTTGAAATAAAGACATTGTACACTGTATGCTACATAGTCCACAAAATCTTGACCACTTGTGGAGGATGCTTACACGTGACACTGTAGGCCAGACACATGAACTAACTTGTGTAACTGGACATTTGTGTGTACATTTGCCTCTTTGAAAGTTTGTAACTTGAAGGTTCATATGTAGGGGGCTTATTATATTTAACTCTGCTGTTATAATGTGAAAGCAGCCATGGACAAGATATAAATGAGTGGGTGTGACTTTGTTCTAATAAAATTATGTTTACAAAAGTGGGCCAGAATTGGCCCATGGACCATAGTTTGTTGACCCCAGCTTTAAAGTGTCCAGATATATTACTTACCTTATGCTATCAACCCATATATTTGAAAACACCTAGATTATTAGCAGAATGTAGGATAGATGATGGAGGCTGATAGTATTTTAGTCCCATCAAGATTATTTTTGTGCTATATAGCTATAGCCTCACTGAATGTGATAACAGTTCAAAGGGAGGTGATCTATTTAAACTCTAGAAGCAGGCTGTCTGGCAATTTGTGGCATCAAACTGTGAAGGCTCAGAAAAGCTTCTCACAACTATGGAACTGTGTTTGTACAATTTGGAATTGCAATCTTATCTGGGAGGATTGAGATACAGACCCAAATATAGATAGTGCAAAAAAAAAAAAAAAAGTGCTATAAATCTTTCCATTGAAACCAACAAGCAAAGTCATGTGGAATAGTTTTACTGTCCAAATTGATATATTGTGATTTTTCCCTCCAAAAACATTAGAAATAAGAAAAATCAGAGCCCTACACACAAATTTCAATTTCTGGTCTCCTTTTAAAAGTTCTGCTTTATTTAAAAAAATGGCCAGCTTGTTTTAAGACTGCTATGATTACTCTTTTCAGATGGATATAGAATGGTAAAGAAATTGAGGAACACAGAGTGTTTGAATTGGTAACTGCACTCTGCAACTTCCTAGCTGTGTGCCCAGTTCTAAGCCTGCAAATAAAATACATACATAGCACAGGCCTGGGACATGCTAACTTCTCAAGAAATGTTTGCAGAAACAATAATGTGTCCTCTTCCCTGATGTCTTCTGCCTAAAGGTGTGGATCTGTTTTACTGGAAACAAAAAGAAAAACTGAGTCTAGATGTTGAATTCTAACACTTGCCAGAATATTAAGGTGAAAGGCTTGTAGCTATTCTAAATAATTGATCCCATAGTCTACAAATAGTTATATCATCTTTACAATCATTCATTACCAGTTAGAAAAGAAAAAAGAAAATGAAATTCTCTTATGATTTTTTGGTATCATTGAAAAATACTTTGTATGTAAACCTGTGGTATGCATTTCATTTGTTATCTGTTTTTCAGTCACTAAGTTGTACCTGACTTTTCAAGACGTCACAGACAGCAGCATGCTAGGATCCCCTGTCCTTCACTGTTGCCCAGAATTTGCTCAAATTCATATGCATTGAGTTGATGATGTCATCCAACCATCTCATCATTGGTCACCCCCTTCTCTTGCCCTCAATCTTTCTCAGCATCAGGGTCTTTTCCAATGAGTTGGCTCTTCATATCAGGTGACCAAAGTATAGGAGCTTCAGCTTCAGCATCCGTCCTTCTAATGAGTATTCAGGGTTGATTGCCTTTAGGATTGACTGATTTGATCTCCACAGGACTCTCAAGAGTCTTCTTCAGCACAATTTGAAAGCATCAGTTCTTCAGTGCTCAACCTTCTTTATGATCCAACTCTCACATCCGTACAATACTACTGCAAAAATGATAGCCTTGACTATATGGACTTTTTTTCAGCAAAGTGATGTCTTTCCTCTTTAATATGCTGTCTAGGTTTGTCATAGATTTTCTTCCAAGGAGCAAGCATCTTTTAATTTCTATGGCTATAGTTACCGTCACTTTCTTTAAAGGACACACGTTGACCTCTGGTGTTTTTCTGACAGAAAGAGAGACAAAGAGACAGAGAATGAGGATGAAGGGGAGGGCTAATGTGAGTCCTCTGGGCTATATGCAATGCAGACGCAGGGATGGGGAGAATCAAGCTAAAATTTCCTCCTGTTTTCTCCTTTACTGATATTTCTGGACAAGGAAAGACTGATATGTACCAGAAACCTGTGCACATCTTGTTCCCTTTATCTTTGTCCTAGAACTGGAGGCAGAAGTTTCCAAGCCCTTACATCCCAACTCTAAATTCCGTAGGGTTGAGGGAGAAATTAATGATGAATTAATGACAACCCCAACTGAAGAGGCAATTTTTAGGTCATAAAGAGCCAGGGTGATGTGATCAGGTGCATTCCTGTATTTTTCTGTTTGCCACCCTTATCCCACTCCAATCTCTGCCTTTCTCTCATTCTCTGCTTTCAGATTGCGTTCAGCCAAGGGGCAGCATCAGCATAAGAGGGAGTGGTGGGAGAAAAGAAGTGGGTGTTTTATTCCTTAATCCTTTCTGCCTTGACCCTGAGACTGGCAGGAGCTCCTGGGACTGCAGCTCCTGACAGGCAGCCCCTCACCATGGCCCCAGGTCTCATGGGTCTCAGGCAACACTCTTTCCTCCCTATTTACTGGGTGCATGGGGTGGGGGGTAGCTTTGGGTGCGTCACTCAGTCATACACAGTGAAAGTGTTAATTGCTCAGTCATGTCCGACTCTTGCAACACTGTTGATTGTAGCCTCCAGGATCCTCTGTCCAAGAAATTTTCCAGGCAAGAATACCGGAGTGAGTTGCCATTCCCTTCTCCAGGGGATCTTTCCAACCCAAGGGTTGAATCCAGGTCTCCCTGCATTATAGGCAGATTCTTTACCAACTGAGCCACTGGAAATACACAACCATATATATTTTCACTCAGTCATATTTGTTCTTGTCATCTTGCTCACACTTCTCTAAGGAGCACTTTCCTTAAAGTCTCTTCATTTGAACTATCTGGAGGTAAACTATGTTTTCTGCTATGTCCTTGACTAAGGAAGAATTTGAAGGAGGTCTGATGTGAGCAAAATATTTGGAATTTTACTCTATAGCCCCACTTTCTATTTTGCTATATTCAGTTATTTCAACCCATTCTCCCCATCAGTTCTACTAATGTCATTTTTATTTCAGAGACTAAATCATGTTCTCAAAGCTCAAGTCTACACAGATCTGCCCTTATCAGAGCACAGTAAGGTCCCACTTCTATGTCATCAGCCAATCTAAATAGTTTCTGTATAAATAAATTTCTACATGAATGTTCTAAAAGTTAATTCTTCATACAATAGTATCAGAGAGAGAAGCTGAAGTGAACAGAAACTGCATTTTTCACTTTTTTTCCAATGCAATCATTCTCACTGAGGTGTGGGTCTCAAAATCAATAACCGTAAGACTTTCAATTTATGACAGTTTAAATTTCTATATGATTATATTACAGGGCTGGGGAGGAGGTGAGGGAGAGACAGAGACAGTGGCCTCTTTCCTCACTTTATAATTTGCAGCAGTATTTTGTTCTCCTTCTATGGCCAAAAAGATGAGCTTCTCCCTGAAATTTTTGCTGATTGTGCCAATTTTGTAGTTTTCCAGTTCAATCCACCCTTGGATCAAAGACAAAAGCTAAAGGAGGGAGAAAAAAAAAAAAAAAACCAGAAAATGTATGTGTGTGTAAAAGGAAAATCTCAGAAACTTACTACTGTTACAGTTGTCATTTTCCAAGTTTTGACTTTTCTCAATGTTCTAACTGCTATTTAATATTCTAAGTCCTAAGTAGTTTCTTTTTGCATATTTTTCAGTTTTTACTTGTAATCAGCAGGAGAGATAAGCTGCAGTGCACTTCCTCCATATTGACTAGAACAGGAAGATTTTTGAATGTTAAACTAACTATTTATAGAATAAATAGCCATTAACCATTATATATTATCTGTGATATACATCCCTCTCTCTCTCAGTTACTCAGTCATGTCTGACTCTTTGCCACCTTTGGACTATAGCCTGCCTGACCGCTCTGTCCATGGGTATTTCAGGCAAGACTGTTGGACTGGGTTGCAATTTCCTCCTCCAGGGAATATACATGTATCAAAATATAATATATATATATATATGTCATATCTACCTACCTATCTATACATATTGCTAGATTTGATATGATAATCTTTTAAGAGTTTTTGCATTTATGTTCCTGCTTCCCTCTGTCATTACTACTTTCAATTTATTTCTGTCTTCAACATTTTTCTTTTTGTGTCAGTTCAGAGATGCACTTAAAGGATGTTTCTTATTTATAGTTTATGAAGAATTTTAGTTATTTGAGTTGGGATCTAATCTGTTAAACTGCCAGAAATAGGGGTCATGTTTTTTATTTCATGTGATACTGCTTCTTATTTTTATGCGCTTTTTGGTTATTATGTCAAGTAGTTAAATATCTCTAAAAGTTTCTTTATATAATAAATATATTCATATTTATAAAATAACCTATAGTTTATAAGTAAATTTCACGTTAACCTCAATAACTTTATGAGGAATTCAGGGCAAAAATTACTGTCTCTATATTAGAAAGGGATGAATGGGTTCAGAGAGGTTTACTTAAGCTGCCCAAAGTAGGTATGGGGTAGAATCAGAATGATTAATCAGTTGACTCTGATGCTGGGAGGGACTGGGGGCAGGAGGAAAAGTGACGACAGAGGATGAGATGGCTGGATGGCATCACGGACTCAATGGGCGTGAGTCTTTGTGAACTCCAGGAGTTGGTGATGGACAGGGAGGCCTGGCGTGCTGCGATTCATGGGGTCGCAAAGAGTCAAACACGACTGAGCGACTGAACTGAACTGAACTGAACCATATCACATCCAGGAAGACCAAACAGAAATTACATTCTGTAAGAGAATCTGGGTCAGTCAAGTTCAGGGGGAGGTGGTGGGGACTGGACAATGGGGAAACAATTGGAGTGTCTGACATTGATTTTACAGCTCCTCATTTGCTTCTTTGTTCTATTGCTAACTTAACATTCATTCAGTGAAGAGTCTTGGAGATGGCTGACCACAAAAGTATATCCTTTTAATTTAGTCTGCTACTCTCAAAAAGAGGATTTTCTTGGTTTAGTAGTCTCAATAATTGTATTCAAGACCTTAAGAACTTGAGAAAAGTAGAATTAGATTTTCAGAGACTGCCTTTGATCCTGAAATACCAATAAGGGATAGGTGCTGGCTTTATTTCAAGAATAGGAAAGACTCATTTTTGTTGAAACTTAAGTTCAAAATATAATTTGTAAGTCTTTGGTCTAATAATTTTTCATCAGGTGAATGTTTTCTTTTACCCTCTGTGATAATTCTGCTAAAACAATTTAAAAAATGAAAATAACATGCATTTTTCTTTTTAAAAAAATTCAACATAATACCCAAGCAAAAGACAGCGTTATTATACCAGTAGAGGTTGATGCCTCTAATGATCCCTCAATAATTTAATGAAAATGTAGTTTTCCTCATCCTTATTCACCAAATATATTGATACCTTGAAGATGCTGATTTGAGAAGAGCACTGCAGCTTCTTTTGTTTCACTTGGTACTAACTCATCAAGTGCTGCGACATTTTGTAAAATAGCCAGATGAATAACATCATTATGTTAAACACAAGTCTTTAAAAAGGATGTTTGATTAAAATATTTATTTATCTTCAATTTTGATTACTCCTTTCATGGTTTTTAAGTCTAGCTTCTTGATGATGCCCAGAAATTTTTATGTAGGTCTTGACCCAAATGCTTCTACTAAGCTTGAACTCTTGTAGCACAGTGTCTAATATACAAATACTCTCCTCTACAGTTATAAACAATTCTAGAAATTTTTTTTCTCTTGTAACTTATTGCAATGATTATACCTTAATTCCACATATATTCCAGTAGAACACAACCTCTACTCCTTCCCAGTTATTGCAGCCATCTCTGGGTCCATGATGTCTGTTTAACGTCCATTTTTCTCAAACAAGTCTTCGTATGACTCCTTGTAATCCTTGCTACCATGTTCCAAATGAGACATTTAACAATTCCTAACACATACAACTGGAGAAGGCAATGGCACCCCACTCCAGTACTTCTGCCTGGAGGATCCCATGGGCGGAGGAACCTGGTGGGCTACAGTCCATGGGGTCGCTAGAGTCGGACACGACTGAGCGACTTCACTTTCACTTTTCACTTTCATGCACTGGGGAAGGAAATGGCAACCCACTCCAGTGTTCTTGCCTGGAGAATCCCAGGGATGGGGGAGTCTGGTGGGCTGCCGTCTATGGGGTCGCACAGAGTTGGACACGACTGACGCGACTTAGCAGCAGCAGCAACACATACAACATACAAACAGAAGAAATATTGATTAACAAAATCTTTCATTCAGAAAAGACCATTGTATAGGAGCAGAGCAGGGAAGTAGCACACAGTGGCTGCCCTGTTGTATAAGGAAGCAGGTTACTTCTGCTGGGAGAGTTCATGGCAATGGATTATCTACTGAGAAGCTGGTTTGGCTGGTCTGTCTGCTATGTACTAGAGAGATTCGATTTGCTTAGTGTTCTATGTGGCTTTGGTCATCATGGACGTTTGGGAGCCTCTTTCTACTGGCAGATGTATTTGGTTAGGCTGTGATAACAAATAAAACCAAACATGTAGATAGAAGTTTATACTTTGCTCACATAATAGTCCAAGAGAGCTGCAGTTTTGCCTTCTTCAACAGACAGGTCCCAAAGTTTTCCTAACATTTTTCTGCACCTCTGTCAGCCAGAAGTGGGAAAGAGCACAGAGATGTACGTATTGTGGCTGTTGTTCTGTCACTAAGTTGTGTCCAATTTTTCGTAACCCCATGGACGTCAAGCATGTCAGGCTTCGCTGTCCTTCACTGGAGTTTGCTCAAGTTCATGTCCAGTGATCAGGGATGCTATCTAACCATCTCATCCTCTGCATCCCACTTCTCCTTTTGCCTTCAATCTTTCCCAGCATTAGGGTCTTTTCAAATGAGTTGGCTGGTTGCATCAGGTGGCCAAAGTATTGGAGCTACAGCATCAGTCCTTCCAAAGAATAGTCAGGGTTGATTTCCTTTAGGATTGACTGGTTTGATCTCCTTGCAGTCCAAGGGACTCTCAAGAGTCTTCTCCAGCACCACAATTTGAAAGCATCAATTCTTCAGTGCTCAGCCTTCTTTATGGTCCAACTTTCACATCCATGCATGACTACCAGGAAAACCATAACTTTGACTATATGGACCTTTGTAGGCAAAGTGATGTCTTTGCTTTTTAATACTAGGAGGCTTTTTATGAGCAGGAGGACAGAATGAAGGAGGTATCATTTCCTCTCATTTGCCATTACAGATAATTAGACAAAGGACCACAAAACTCCTGTAAGGGAATCAAGGTGGGTACCTGAAGGAGGGAAAAAATATCTTGGTGGACAGGTCAGTATCTTTGCTACACCTCCTTAGCTATGCATTTCCTGCTGGTGAGATGGAGCATGAAAAAAGACTGGCCCAGGCAATGGTCAGTCCTAGATTCCTAATTTGTATGCCTTCTTTCTTGTTTGGGAATGGCAGTGGTGACAAAAGACTCTCCTTAAAGCCCTAGGATTGCCTAGTAGGAACTCGGTCTGATAGGAACTGAAGCCAACAATCTTACCAGTCAAGGTGCTTGAATTTGGATCCTCTTCTCCTCCACAGCATCCATCCCCTGGTGACTGTTCAGTAGGCACCGCCCATCCTCCTGGGCCTCATCTTAGTGCATCCAACTTTGGTCTCCGTCTCAGTGTGGCAGGCTGCAGGGACGGGACAAGGCTCTCTGCCACAGGTGCTCACAATCTCCTTTGTAACCTGGGGAAACATTTATGGGAACTGACTTCATGCTGGTTACACTATGGCTGGATTTCAGTGCAGTGGGTACTTTTTGAAATCCAGAGCATGCTCAGTGGCAGAATGGCCTCTTTACACAGCTGTGCCAGGCTGCTATTCCTGCTCCACTTCAGAAACCTCTGCACTGACCACATATTCCCCCTCTTGTAGCACCTTATTGAAGCTTGCAAGTAGCCAATACCCCCCAAATCTCAAATTTTTTCTGTGATATTCGAGCTTAGTGAGAACAGTCACTTCGTCTAAACAACCTATAATGATTAACTAACGGCTTTGCTACTAAGTTTCCTGACTCATAGCGCAGAAAACCTCCCAGCCCACTCTGCACCTGAATGTAGCCAGTTCCACATTTTAGATCTATCTCACTGCCTGTGTTCCAGTTACTGATTTCAGCATCAGTCAGGGCTCCACAGGCTGCCAGTGGTACATACCTTGCCCCAAGTAGCTAAACAAATCAAAAACACAGCTTACACTAGAGAGCAGTGCTGTTTCAATAGAAACATAATTTGAGACTCACATGTGATGCAAAGTTTTCTAGAAGCCACATTAAAAAACAAGGAAGACATGAAATTAACTTAAAATCTAATTTAAATAGACATTCAATATATTATAATTCACATGTTCATTATAAAAGCCATTAATGAAATATTTTATATGCATTTTTTCTCATACCAAGTCTTCAATATACACTGTTATTTGAGACATATAGAACAGCTCAATTTGGACTAACCATGTTTCCAGTGATCAAGAGCCACTTGTGGGCAGTGGCCACCAACATACGGTAGCAGAGAGGACTGAAGCATATTAGGATGGCTCTTAGAGTCAAAGGAATTGCTTAAAACAACCTGTCCTCCTGAATGATAGCTTCATTGCTGTTTGCTTCTGATCAAACTCTCTCAGTGTGCCTGAATACATGGCTATCAGCCCCTCTGGTTGCATGCACTAATAGCTTCGTCATCAGAGAGGAGAGAACTTCTTTTTACCTCCCTATTACTATTCTCCTAACTACCCCAGCTCTAGTTCAAAAAATCTTTGGGAAGAACTCTGACTCGCCCATTTCCAGGACAATCAGGTGGCCCTCCATGAGAGCGGAGTTCTGTGATTGACAGCTTCCAGGCAAACCTCATGCTAGAGCAGGGAAGGAAGAGCTGTTCAAAAGAGAGTTTGCTATATCCAGAAGAAGAGGAAGAGGAGTACTGGGAAGTCAAAAAATACATAATACTACCAATACCTAAGAAAGGATGAAAATGGCTGTTTATGCAAATACCATGAGTCTTTGTTCTTGGATGAACCAAACACAAGTACAGATAGTGTGTGTGCTTGCTATGTAAAAATTCCATGAATACTTTTGTGATATCAGGAAAATGAAATTAATAGCTTCGTTTAGCAACTAACTCCTCAATCAGCCTATTACACACTCTCCCTTTTGTCCCTTTAATTTTTAAAAAAATCAGGAACTGAAATACATGGATTTGGTAGTTTAATACTAAACCATAAAATGTTGTATCCCTGACTAGGAGTGAATGTGTGGAATTTCTAAATCATAAAATGAGCTTGGGATCAACAACATTTTCTTTAGAATATAGTCCTGGTGATTGTTTTACCAGGAAAAAAGGAAAAGAAAACACCACCAGAAAAGTAGAGTTCTGGTAAGCAAAATATCCTAGTGATTCTAGAACCTTGCCAATTACTGCCATGTTGCAAAATCCTTCCTGGAAAGATTGATTGATAAGTATTGAAACCTTGGATCTCTTCAGATCAAGACACATTTCAGAAACTACCTTGCTGCTGTGGCAGGTGATTTTAAAGTTAAGGATGATGACTGTTTATCTTCATCCACTGGGACCCATCAGTAGCTTCCAACACTATGACTGTGTGATGCTAATGTTCCTCTTACATCTTCTGGCTAATGTAAAGGAGCCAGTTTTCCTTAGGATACATGCTTCCTATCACACTGCAGCGGAAGATGTTCCTATGCTTAGTTTAAATTGGTAC
Organism: Neotragus moschatus; assembly: GCA_006410615.1. Classification (NCBI taxonomy): domain Eukaryota; kingdom Metazoa; phylum Chordata; class Mammalia; order Artiodactyla; family Bovidae; genus Neotragus; species Neotragus moschatus. The sequence continues at coordinate 2,369,043 of SJYA01000729.1, forward strand.
TGACTGCAGAAGGTGTCTTGAGAATTGGTGGAGTCAAAAAAAAATCCTTTATATTTTTCCCCTTGAATTATTTCTGTCTCTTCCATGCTTTATTGGTAAGTCAAAAGCAAATGTCCGCCACAATACGGATGGCTCTCTAGCTCTCTGCATCCAAGGATATGGATATGGAGGGATATGGAGGGCCAGCTGTGTTGTGTTATTTTACATAAGGGAGTTGAGCATCTGTGTATTTTGGTATCTTCAGGGGACCCCAAGCCAATCCCCCCAGCACTGCTGATACTGAGAAATGACTGTACCCTCTTCATTACTCATGAAGCGGATCTCTAAGTGAACTGGACACCAGCATCAGCTTACTGCTGCTGCTGCTGCTAAGATGCTTCTGTCGTGTCTGCATCAGCTTGGTGCTGGTTTAAAACAGTGGGGGAGGGATACATTTGGAGATTGGGATTGACACATACATGCTACCATATATAAAACAGATAACGAATAAGGACTTATTGTATCACACAGGGAACTCTACTCAATACTCTGTAATGACCCATATGGGAAAAGAATCTAAAAAAAATAATAGTGGGTAATATATATGTATAACTGATTCACTTTGCTGTACACTAGAAATTAACACAATACTGTAAATCCACTACACTCCAATTTAAAAAAGGCATCTCACCTGGTCTTACCATTAGAGACTCTGAGTATATCTGGGTAGGATTTAGGAATATGGATGTTTGATAAGCCGTGTAGGTGATTCTAACATAGGCCACACTTTAAGAAAACCAACTTTTAGTTCATAAATTGTATCAATGTAATTCTCCATTCTAATCATATATGGAGGAATTAACTAAAATAACATGAAATGATAATTCCCTTGAGTAAGGCTCTTTCTCAAAACTTCTTTAATGCAGGATTCCCAGGGAAGGAAGGCCCTGGAGGAGCTCTAGGTGTTTGTGAAACTTCTGAAACAGTATATAGCATACACTTTGTACACCTGTGTACTTTTCTGGAGCAACGCATCTGTAATTTTCACAAGATTCTCAAAATTCTCAAGCACTGCATTAATAACTCCCCACTGACCCTTGAATTAAGTACAAATCTCCCAACTTGGATTTAAACATACAGAAAACGATCCTAAATTCCCTTTCTAGTTTTTCTCCCACTCCTCTGCGTGCATTCTACTAGTCAAAGACTGTTTCCTGAGTTTGCTCCTATTTCTGTACTGTCTTACTCAGTTTAGGCTGCTACAGAAAATTATCAGACTGGTTGCTTATAAAACAAACGTTTATTTCTCATAGTTTTGAAGGCTGGGAAGTCTAAGTCCAAGGGACAGGTAGACCCAGGTGTCCGATAAGACAACTTCCTGGTTGGAAGATAGTGGTCCTACCATTGTAGTCTCATACAGTGGGGAGCAGAGAAGGAAACCTCTTGTCACCTTCTCTTACAAGGGCAATAATTCCATGCATGAGGGTTCTACTCTTGTGACCTAACTATTTTCCAAGTGCCCCTTATTCAAATATCATCACACTGTGGAGTTGGACTCAATATATGAATCAGGGGCAGGGGTAGGGACACATTTAACCCCTAGCATGCCCCTTTGCCCATACAGTTTCTTATGCCTGGGATTCCTCTTTTTGTGGAAATCTACAATCATCCATTTTCTAGTTTCAATTCCATCTCATCTACTTAAAAGAGATTTTCCCATTTGGATATAACTTCTTCCTCTTCTAAGACCCCAAAGCTTTTGGTTTGAATCTGTTTTGTATTAAACTTATTTGCTTCCTACTTTATACTTCTAACTACAGATGAACTGTTTCTTAATTATCCCTGTAACCTCTCTTAGTTCCAGCCCTGCACTTAGCATATGGCTTCCATATTAGATACTAAATATTCGTTAAATTAAAACTAAACAAAGTAGTACTTTTAGATACTATATACTTACTTCAATAAGCAAAATACTTTTTCAACTATTTAGGAACTAAGGCAGAACATGTAGTGGTTTGTCTTGAATATCTTCAATGGTGGAAAAATAACAGTTCTTTGAGAATGGATGGGTATAAGAATATAGATTAAAATTCAAGGAAAACCAAGTGAGTTGCAGCTGTGCATACATATCAATGTGAGGCTGGTATTCACTTCATTTCAAAATACTTGCTCCAAACATATTAAAGCAGAGCTATATAAGCCTACAGCACTGGAAGTCAAGGTCATTACATACAGTAAAATATATGCTGTTAAGGTATATAGTTTAAGTGCTGAGAAACTTATACAGTTGTGTAACTACCAAAGTAATCAAGATATTGATTACATCCGTCATCCTGAATACCTCCCCATACCCCAATGGAGAAGCCTCTAAGTCCCTGACAACCACTGATCAATCTTCTGACATTACAGTTTTGTCAGCTTTCTGTAGGGTAAATTATAATGGGATATGAATGGAATTACATACTATGTCATGAGTGAGCCTGGATTCTGTTACTTAGCATAATGTTTCTGAGATCCAAGGTGACTTTTCAAGAGGACATCACTCTTTTTCGTACTCTGGCACATTATTGAAAAACTGCATCAGGGAAAGCCATGTACATTTTGTACCACTTAGGGACAATTTGAACCAGAGATCAAATTGCCAACATCCACTGAATCATTGATAAAGCAAGAGAATTCCAGAAAAACATATTCTTCTGCTTTATTGGCTATGCCAAAGCCTTTGACTATGTGGACCACAACACACTGTGGAAAATTCTGAAAGAGATAAGAATACCAGACTCCCTGACCTGCCTTCTGAGAAATCTGTATGCAGATCAAGAAGCAACAGATAGAACTGGACATGGAACAACAGACTGGTTCCAATGAGGAAAAGGAGTATGCCAAGGCTGTATATTGTCACCCTGCTTATTTAACTTATATGCAGAGTACATCATGAGAAATGCTGGACTGGAAGAAGCACAAGCTGGACTCAAGATTGCTGGGAGAAATATCAATAACCTCAGATATGCAGATGACACCACCCTTATGGCAAAAAGCGAAGAACTTGTCCCATCACTTCATGGCAAATAGATGGGGAAATAATGGAAACAGTGACAGACTTTATTTTGGGGGACTCCAAAATCACTGCAGATGGTGACTTCAGCCATGAAATGAAAAGACGCTTGCTCCTTGGGAGAAAAGCTATGACCAATCTAGAAAGCATATTAAAAAGCAGAGATATTACTTTGCCAACCAAAGTTCATCTAGTCAACACTTTGGTTTTTCCAGTAGTCATGTATATATGTGAGAGTTGGACTGTAAAGAAAGCTGAGTGCCAAAGAATTGATGCTTTTGAACTGTGGTGTTGGAAAAGACTCTTGAGGGTCCCTTGGACTGCAAGGAGATCAAACCAGTTCGTCCTAAAGGAATTCAGTCCTGAATATTCATTGGAAGGACTGATGCTATAGCTGAAACTCCAATACTTTGGCCACCTATTACAAAGAAGTGACTCATTGGAAAAGACCCTGATGCTGGGAATGATTGAAGGTGGGAGCAAAAGGGGACAACAGAGGATGAGATGGTTGGACGGCATCACCAAATCAATGGACATGAGTTTGAGTAAGCTCCGGGAGTTGGTGAGGGATAGGGAAGCCTGGCGTGCTGCAGTCCATGGGGTGGCAAAGAGTCAGCCAGCACTGAGCACCTGATCCAAACTAAACTGGTGACTGTATTCATTTCCTAAGAATGCTATAGCAAATTAACAGACTTGGAGGCTTAAGACAACTAAAAATGTATTTCACAGTTGTAGAATTCTAAAATCAAAGCATCAGCAGGGCTCTTATCCCTCCAGAGGCTCTCGGGAAAATTCCATTTCTTGGCTTTCCATGATTCCAGTGGTAGTGAGTATTACTGGCCTTGTGACTATACCACTCTGTCTCCATCTTTACATGTCTTTCTCTTCTTTTCTGTGTGTCTCTGCTATGTGTATGTTTTATATTTGCACTGAATTGAGGATAATCCAGGATGATTTAATCTCAAAATCCTTCAGTTCAGTTCAGTTGAGTTGTTCATTCGTGTCCGACTCTTTGTGACCCCATGAATTGCAGCACCCCAGGCCTCCCTGTCCATCACCAACTCTCGAAGTTCACTCAGACTCACGTCCATTGAGTCAGTGATGCCATCCAGCCATCTCATCCTCTGTCGTCCCCTTCTCCTCCTGCCCCTAATCCCTCCTAGCATCAGTCTTTTCCAATGAGTCAACTCTTCGCATGAGGTGGCCAAAGTATTGGAGTTTCAGCTTCAGCATCNCTCCAAATCTCTCAGTTACAGCATTAAGTCTAAGTTTAAAATTTCATCCAATTATCATCAGTTTATAAAGTTCCAAATCTTATGATCTAAATCAACCCAGTCAGGTACACAGGTGAGACTCTGGTATTACTGATATAAGACTCTTCTCCATCTGTAGACCTGAGACTAGAACACAGCTTCTAAAAAACAGTAGTGGACACACAGAATAGATAGTCACATTCCAAAAAGGAGAAAAGTGAAGGAATAAAAGAAAAACTACCCTAAACAAGCTTGAAATCCAGCAGAGCAAATTCCATTCAGTTTCTGCAGCTCAACGCAGCTCTGGGCCCACTGCAGCTCCAGACACCTCTGCCCACAGCTCTTGCCTCTGCCTCTGAGCCCTTGGCCTCTGCAATCTTGCCTCTATCCTTGGAGTCACTGCTTTTTCTTCAAGGGTAGCAAATGCCTGTAACTAAGGAGTTCTATCAGCTCACTTTCTAAGTATAGAATTTTGGGAATCCAACAGCCCATTTTTACCTTACCCTATCTCCGTCTCCTTTGGTCTAAGCTGGCCATGCTTCTGTTTATACAATGGTTTCAAAACCCTCGTAGGTTTTTGTAGATGTGATTAACACGTACAATCTGTTGACATTAAAGGAGGTTATCTGATCCAACCGGTTGCCTTAAGAGCAGAATTGAAGCTTCCCTGAAGAAGAAGATATTCTGTCTGTGGAAGCAGTATCAGTCCCTCCTTTAGAGTTTTCATTCTACCCTTCTTAGTAGCCTGCCTTATGGAATTTGGTTTATGTTCCCCGCTGACCATCATAGCCACCACCTTTGGTGGTGCAATGGTAAAGAATCTGCCTCCCAGTGCAGGAGAAGCAAGAGACATGGTTTCAATCCCTGCATCTGGAAGATCCCCTGAAGGAGGGCATGGCAGCCCACTCCAGTATTCTTGCCTGGAGAATCCCAGGGACAGAGGAGTCTGGTGAGCTACAGTCCATGGGGTTGGAAAGAGTCAGACACAACTGAGCACGCACACACACGCACTATCATAGTAGCTGCCTTCTCTTGCTTCCTCTTTAAGGTTCTTCTATAACCCACCACTTTTCTTTATGCTTCCCATCTAGTTTTAAGGGTTTTAATACAACTCATAATAAACAAACAACCCAATTAAAAAGTGAACAGAAGACTTAAACAGACATTTCTCCAAAGAAGACATACAGATGGCTAACATACACATGAAAAGATGCTCAGCATCACTCATTATTAGAGAAATGCAAATCAAAACCATGATGAGGTATCATCCCACATCAGTCAGAATGGCCATCATTAAAAAGTCTACAAACAATAAATGCTGGAGAGGGTGCAGAGGAAAGGGCACCCTCTTACACTGTTGCTAGGAATGCAAACTGATACAACCACTATGGAAAACAGTATGGAGATTCCTTAAAAAACTAGGAAGAAAACTACCATACAACCCAGCAATCCCACTACAGGGCATATACCCTAAGGAAACCAGAAGTGAAAAAGACGCATGTACCCCAGTGTTCATTACAGCACTATCTACAATAGCTAGGACATGGAAGCAACCTATGTGCCCATCGGTAGCTGAATGCAGAAGGAAGCCTTGGTACATATACACAATGGCGTATTACGAACTCATGAAAAGGAATGTACTGGAGTCAGTTCTAGTGAGGTAGATGAACCTAGAGTCGTTATACAGAGTGAAGTGAGTCAGAAAGAGACAAATACCATATATTAACAAATATCTATGGAATCTAGAAAAATAGTACCAATGATCCTATGTACGGGTTAGCAAAGGAGACACAGATGTAAAGAACAGACTTTTGCACTCAGTGGGAGAAGGAGAGGGTGGGATGATTTGAGAGAACAACATTGAAACACATATATTACCATATGTAAAATATGTAACCAGTGAGAGTTCGATGTATGAAGCAGGGCACCCAGAGCCAGTGCTCTGTAACAACCTGGAGGGCCAGGGTGGAGAGGGAGGCAGGAGGGGAGTTCAGGATGGAGGGGACACACGTACACCTATGGCTGATTCTTAGCAAGGTATGGCAAAAGCCATCACATTGTGGTAATTATCCTCTAATTAAAATAAATTAATAAAAGAGGGTAACAAATATAACCAACATAGAAATTTTACAAACATTTTAGAAGGCTTCACAGTTCTAACAGTCATGGTCCTTGACTTACCATTCTTAGCTCTTTCTGAAACAAGAAATCAGATTCTTCAGGGTTTTAATTTACTCAAGGAAGGGGCTTGCTAAATACCTCTTCTATTAATCTTTTCTTCTCTAAAGGCTTTCTTACTAATTTTAAGATTAACTACAGGTAGTGAATTCCTGGCCAGCCCCCTTCTACACAGAGAAATGGCTGAGTACCTATCTCTATGTGTTTAGATGACATGCAAAATTATATGGACTTTAAATTATAACCACCTTAATATTGCTAGTAAGTAACATTTTCCTAGTCTGATAATATGGATGTTTTTCAAATATCAAGATTCAAAGTGTGACTGTTTATAATACCCAAGCTCATTGTCATTGATTGGATTTCTAATGGCTCATTTATTCAGAATGACTGAAAGGAACTTTTCAAAATGACCACTATTGGCATCATGAAGGCTAAGGCAGTAGGCTGATGAAAATGACCTTAGATACAATGGTCAAAATCTGCTTTATTTCCTATTTCTATATCAAGAGAGATAGTTTTATTGAAAGAAATGAATACCAGGAAGGCTATGTTAAATAGACATACAGTAGTGTTTTACCTTTTGGTGACACCTTTACTATAAAAAATTCAAACATTTTACAGGTAAATTTAGTACCATAGTGCTGCAGACAATAGGAATTAACATGTTCAGATTTTTATCGTTCCTCATTCAAGCTCAACAAGCAAAAGAATACATAAAGATCTGGTGACTCCTGAGATTTTGCAATGCACACAAATTGGTTAAGTCATCCAAAGGTGAATTCTTTTGGTCCAACTTTTCTGTCTTAACTATGAAAATGAGCTACTGTGTCCATAATGATTTTTCCAAGAGCTGATGGGTATCAGCTATGTGGTCATAGATGTGGTATACTGTACTGTGGAAGGAAAGGAGACACTGCATGGAGGAAAAAAAAAAAAGCCATTTTCTATTTTTAAGTCTCATGACTGCCCCCTAAATCCCTTGCCTCATTTCCTTCTAACAGCTGTCTTTAAAATTGGAGACAATATGTGTCCAAGAGAAAATAAAGGCTGAGGCTTTCAAATGTTCCTCTGGGAACTGTATGCAGCAGAGTTCCTTCATGCAGAGCATCTCCTCTTTAGTTTTAAAATCATATACAGTGCATCCTGCAGTACCATGAAACGTGATATGTAACCAGATTTTGCTGATGATTTATGATGATGATAATGATCAATATTTCTCAATTTTCAAAGCAGTCTGAACAGATGCTTAAACCTTATGGATATCTAATTTTTAAGGATGAGTCTGTGTGCAGAGTTCTTTGTTAAAATAAAATAAAAATCTACTTATTTATTCATCAGATATGTATTCCTTACTCGATTTCTTTGTATAAATCATGTAAACTCTATCAGTCTCAGTTTTTTCATTCATAAAATGGAGGTAATAATAAAATACATGAGACAAAGGATTGCTTGCCACTAACTCACTTAGAGTGCCTGGCACATTGTTGGTATGATTAACTTGTGTTATTGTTATAA
>SJYA01000729.1:2379110-2389236 GCA_006410615.1 Neotragus moschatus
TATTTTATTGATAGATTGCCTATTTCTCCCACTAGAACTTAAATTTCATCAGGATAAGGACTTGTTTTATTTTCTTCTGTATCTCCAACTACTACCAAAGTACTAAAATGTAGGATACATCTATATTTGTTGAACAAATAGATTATCTCTTAATTATTTGAGTTAATAATTTGTAATTTCCCTTCTATTCTTCAAGGCTCAGCTTAAAAACTGACTCCATCCAAGCCTTTCTTACTAATCCAAGGAAATGGTAGCATTGTCCCCTCTGGGTCACCATTCCACTCTATATGTGTGTGTATGCTAAGTCACTTGCCTCTAACATTCTTTTTTATACATTTCCTATGTGTCTCTATGCCACTTTGTCAGTAACTTAGAAACTATAGGGTTTCCTTGGTAGCCCAGCTGGTAAAGAATCCGCCTGCAAAGCAGGAGACCCTGGTATGATTCCTGGGTCGGGAAGATCCGCTGGAGAAGGGATAGGCTACCCACTCTGGTATTCTTGGGCTTCCGTGGTGGCTCAGCTGGTAAAGAATCCACCAGCAATGCAGGAGACCTGGGTTCGATCCCCAGGTTGGGAAGAGTCCCTGGAGAAGGGAAGGGCTAACCACTTCAGTATTCTGGTCTGGAGAATTCCATGAACTGTATAGTCCATGCAGTCACAAAGAGTTGGACATGACTGAGTGACTTTGACTTTAGAAAACTATACCTTTCTGTGTAGGTATTGTACCTCTCTTATAGATTGAAGCTCTTTATGAAAATCTTTATGAAACACAATCAGTGTTATGACTGCTGGCACAGAGTAGAAATACATGAAGGTTGGGTGAATTTAAATACTAACGTGTACAATAGTCCAATTCATTTCTGTTTCACTATAGGGCATGGATATGGTAGATGCTGAAACAGGAAGGAGAAAAAGATGCAGACGGTCAGCTCTTCCTTCCTCACTCTGGGCATCTGGAGGCTGTTTGTTCTCACCTGCTTTCAGAGAAATAAAAGCTACACTGCACAAGCAGGTGTTTATACCATGCGTGGCACAGCACAGCCCAGTAGTTGCCAGGTACTGGGTTTTTGCTTACACAAGATGAGTATCTCAATTTTGATAGACCCAAACACATTTTACAGGTACAACCTCCCCAACATTTTTTTGTGGGTAAATTGTTTTATATAAAGAAAACATGACTCTAGTGGGAACTGGTGGAGTGATTTAGGGAGGTCAAAACTAACAATGCAGCAGATGGCTATCAACTCCCTTTACAGAGTTATGCCTGGAATTTTTCACACGTTGTCCTCCCTACTCCTCCCTTGAAATGTGACATGGTGGTTATAAAAATGTGTGATCTTTGCCCTGTAGGATTTATAGCCAGCTACAGAAGAGACTTTTCAAAAGAAAATTATAGCATAAGGCAAAATGTAATGGGGGAAACAGTTCCAGTCATAAGCAACCATGAGCCTAAACCTTAGCTGCTAAAATGCTCAAATGTTCTCATTCTCTTAATGGTTAGGTTAGCTCCAGGAGGACCCTGGATAGGACCCTGTCAACCCTATGCATCGTTGTAGCCCAGCCCAGTTCAGTGCCTAGGACATAGTAGGTATCGATCCTTCCCTACCAAGTGAAAGAGTTTTGTTGTCTTTCTAACCCATCATGATGCTTCTGCAGCTCTTTATGAATGTATTCTTTGTACAAGGGCTAGTGCAGTCAGTATTTATCATATCTTACTGTGTGTGTGTGTGTGTGTGTGTGTGTGTGTGTGTGTCCTCTCCAAAGGAGATGCCTGATGGGGGAGGGGTGTGGTAGAAAGAGTGCTAGACTGGTCATCCATTTGAGTCCCTTCCCTAGCTTTCCAGATGTGTCCCCTGGGAACCTCTCTTAACTCTGAGACCCACCTTTACCAGGTAGGAACAGTTCCTCTCCTGCTGTCCTCCCGAAAAAGTTGGAGATGAAATTGTTTATAAATTATCATATAGTGTAACAAAGGTAAATAACAGTTATTCCAAATCTGGAGTCAGGATGGATGAAGTGGCTGTGTTCTGAGCCANTGTGTGTGTGTGTGTCCTCTCCAAAGGAGATGCCTGATGGGGGAGGGGTGTGGTAGAAAGAGTGCTAGACTGGTCATCCATTTGAGTCCCTTCCCTAGCTTTCCAGATGTGTCCCCTGGGAACCTCTCTTAACTCTGAGACCCACCTTTACCAGGTAGGAACAGTTCCTCTCCTGCTGTCCTCCCGAAAAAGTTGGAGATGAAATTGTTTATAAATTATCATATAGTGTAACAAAGGTAAATAACAGTTATTCCAAATCTGGAGTCAGGATGGATGAAGTGGCTGTGTTCTGAGCCATTTGACCACAGAGTGTTCCACTGACCTAGTTGGTGGAAGCTACTAGGATGCTTATGGAGGAGGAGGGGATGCCCCTGTATCTTATAGGAGGCAGATAACATCACCATGATGAGCATCTTGGCTTTTTATAGAATGACATGTCATATATGCACTATAATGAATTCTCAGACTCACTTTTGTATTTTTATTTTAAAAATCTCTGATATTTCTTGCATAGTATCACTTAACAAGAAGGCCTCAGAGACTGACTTTCAGCCCTTCTCTGCTGAGAAATACTTGTAAAATGTACACCCAGCTCTGAGATAAAAACAGGCAATGCCAATCTATGTTACTGCCTTATATGCTGGCTGTGACTGGCGTTGATAGCTTCACAAGGGATATAAACGTACACGTGACATGAAAGCTAGAGGCAGACTCTCATATCAACCCATCCTTAGGCTTAAAGTTGAAAAGCAAACCCTTGTCAAAGAGTTAGTAGTTAAGCACTATCGATCACATATGTAAGCACACACGTATCTGCTCCTCTCCTAGTGGGATGAATGTAGTGAAGGACAAGGACATAAGATGCACAAAGCCTATAAAGGTGAACAGAACAAGGGGCCCCTGGAAGGGAAAAGGGACACTGAAATGCTATCCTGGAGGCATTAGGAGATAAAGTCTATTAAAAGATCAAATCACACGTTTTGATGTTTTGATCAAAACAAGCTTATTTACAAAACATAAACAGACTCAGGTTTTGAAAATAAACTCATGGTTATCAAAGGGAAAATGAGGGGGTGTTAAATTAGGGGCTTGGGATTAATAAAACCACACTACTCTATATTAATATAAAATAGATAACCAACAAGGACCTACTGTATAGCACAAGGAACACTACTCAATATTCTCTAATCATCTATATGGGAAAAGACTCTGAAAAAGAATGAATATATGTATAATTGAGTCACTTTGCTGTACACCTGAAACTATGTTGTAAATCAACAATACTCCAATAACATTTTCTATAAAGATGAAATTATGTAAACTCCTATTATACTGACTACATATATTAATTTATGATCAATTACAAACTGAGTTTAAACATTTTAGGGAAAACTTGCATTTCAAGACCGCTTGTTCTATTTCTTAAAACAGAGGAGAAATTTAAGTGGTATCACACACTTAAATAGCTAATTTCCTTCAACATAGTTTCTTGGTTAGTCAAAATTCCTTCCTGTTCATGCAGCAAAGACTCTGAGTTGATTTCTTTATAAACTATTCTCCTGTTTTTGTGAAGTGTACATTGTTGAAATAAGAGTGGTTGCCTAGATGACCAAAACTTCAGTGTTCTTCCAGGTACTTTTGGCAGTCTTCATGTTGAACCATGTGGGTTTTGACCAGGCATCCTGAGTGTATAAAAGGATTATGTAATTCCTCCCAAATGTCCTCTTCCCAATAAGGAAAGAAAATAGAACTATCTGACTCTTGCAAATATACCTTTATTCAACATTCCTCTGGTGCTACTCAAAAGATGCTCAATTTTTGCCAAGTTGAGGTCTTGTGGGATTTACAAGGCTCTTTGAAGTTGTGTCAGAAACACTGTGAAAAACATTTTATCCAACAACTGACTGCATGAAACCAGAAAGTCAGAATTCTGAACATTTAGCACTTTGGGGAATGACAGAGTGCTAAAATGTTTTGGGGAGGTACATTTAGGATTATGACAGTGAAAATCAGGTTAACAATAGGAAATGTACCAGCTAGCATTCTTGAGTGAAAAGAGTAGAACCCTATCATACAGGTTTACACAGTAAAAGAATGTATTAAAGGATATCAGGCAGCTTGCAAATTCTCTAATTGTTCAAAGAATGGGCCTTAGAAGCTACGGACCCAAGAACAATGCCCAAATCATACATTGAGGTTAATCCAGCTGAGTCCTTTCTCCTATTGTTACTCAGCACAGATATACAATTTACCACGCTGCTTGGCACTCAGTTCTAGAACTTACATCACTGCTTCTCTGCAAACAAATTGTCTCTATGATTATCCTTTCCAGACAATGGTTTCCCAAAGGTTTCCCTTCTTCATCATGTTGACGTCTTTCCAAATAAAAATCTCATGTAATATATCTATTTTTACACTAGCTTCAAGAAAGTTTAGGAAAGAGTTTCTGACTTCCAACCTAGGGAGGTGGGATGCAATAAGGAAAATACTCAAATACTAAAGAGAGAATTAAATACTGGTCACATCCATGACAAAAGTTCATAACAAATTAATGTTTTTACTTGCTCTTTCCCCTCAGCTAATGCAGGATTTCTGCCCCCACCAAAGACACCTTTAATATTTTGTGGGACTTCCAGATGAAGTCATAAAATAATCTAAATCATTACCAAATGGGGGAATATTTGGACAAAGTATTTTTCAACATTTCTATACTGTATTCTGTTTAAAAAGTACCATCACAAGCTTATTGCCGTTGTTTAGTCATGAAGTTGTGTCCAACTCTTTTGCAACACCATAGACTACACTCTGCCAGGCTCCTCTGTCTATGAGATATCCAAGGCAAGAATACTGGAGTGGGTTTCCATTCTCTCCTCCAGGGGATCTTCCTGACCCAGGGACTGAACCCACATCTCCTGTGTCTCCTGCATTGCAGGTGGATTCTTTACCCCTGAGCCACCTGGGAAGCCCAACATAGTCTTGATTACTCCCCAAAGTCTCACATCAGCTTTTAGGAAAGCATATCTTTCCATTTTTAATTGCAGCCAGGTCTGTGTCTTTATCACTGGCCTCAGATATGTATCCCATGGGCACTGGACCATGTGTAAAATATAAGTTTTTTATAATCACTGCACTTATAATGGTACTGTTCCTGCACCCACTGTCAGGGAATTTTACAGCTGGGTCAGTATCTGCACTATCATGGTTTTTCAGCTTTAAATATCAAAAGTCTTTATTTCACTTCATTTTCTAAAAGAAATTTTCTAGGTGTAGAACTCTAGAGGGATAGTTTGTTTTTTCAATGATTCAAAGATGTCACCCCATTGGCTTCTGGCTTGCAACGTTTGACTGTCTAAATCAAAATAAAAACAATGTCTACTGTTAGCCTTAGCTATGGGTCAACATATATGACCCCCATGTGGTGGTTTAGTCGCTAAATTATGTCTGACTCTTGCGCTCCATGGGCTGTAATCTGCTAGGCTTCTCTGTCCATAGGATTTTCCAGGCAAGAATACTGGAGTGGGTTGCCATTTCCTTCTCCAGGGAATCTTCCCAATCCAGGAATTAAACCCAGGTCTCCTGCACTACCCAAAGTCTCATATCAGCTTTGAGACTATAAGGGCTTCCCTGGTGGTGCAGAGGTTAAAGCGTCTGCCTGCAATGTGGGAGACCTGGGTTCGATCCCTGGGTCAGGAAGATCCCCTGGAGAAGGAAATGGCAACCCACTTCAGTACTCTTGCCTGGAGAATCCCATGGACAGAGGAGCTTGGTGGACGCTTGGTGAGCTATAGTCCACGGGTCACAAAGAGTTGGACACGACTGAGCGACTTCACTTCCACTTTCCCTCCTGCACTGCAGGCAGATTCTTTACCGACTGAGCTACCAGGGAAGCCCATAAACCCTAGAGTAACCACTAAAAAGCAATAGCAACAATGTCGACAGAGACACAGCTAATAAAAATAATAGTGTAGAAAAACAGAATTACACATCAATTACTCCACTAATCTCCTTGTTCCCTCAAAAAGACAGTAAGAGGGGAAAAAGAGACAAACTAGGTAATGCAAAATAGGTGGCGCAACAATATTGATTATTGATAAAATGTAAATAGTCTAATCACTTCAACTATAAGGTAGAGGATGTCAGGTAGCATTTAAAAGAAGACCCAACTATATGCTGTTTTTAAGAAATCCACTTGTATATATGGAAGGCTCATTTTAGGTAAAAAGACATACTAGTACAAAACCCACTGAGGAAAGTCACTGATGATTTGTGTGTATAAAATCTTAACATTTTAGGGACTACCCTGGCGGTTCAGTGATTAAGAACCCACCTTCCAATGCAGAGGACTCGGATTGTATCCCTGTCAGGGAAATAAGATCCCACATGCCACGGGTCAATTAAGCCTGCACACCACAACTAAGATCCAACACAGTCAAATAAATAACAAACATTTTTAAAAACCTTAACATCTGAAGAAACTTCATAATCTGTTTTCAAATTAACAATCAATTCACATCACCTGTAAGGAGTTCAGCTAGGCACTGAAATGAGGGGATACAAAGGATCAGAGAATGTCATCTCTAAATTTCATAAGAGATTTGATCATATTCTAAGAAGAATGAAATAAATTTCTTGTGTTTGAATTTGGAACCAGAACATCTCAGTAGTCCAAGTTCTCTGTTTCATTACTTTGTGGTTTTTGTTAAAGCACACCTCTCTGGGACCTAAGTTTTTTGTTTTTTTTTTTTGTAAAGCAATGGGTTCTCTTGGGAGATAGGGAGTCAATTATCAGAATTCTAAAATATTTTGAGACCACCTCACTATCCTCTTAGACTCATGTACACTCAGCCTGAGTTGGAAGGTTCTATACAATGAGTGTATACTTTGAAAATTTCCCAGTGATTCCAATCAACCTCCCCATCTGCAACTCCACAGCCTACCCAGCAGTTAAAGATCAATGAACTAGATAATTTCTATGGCCCTTCCATCCATGACATGTTACGATTCTTTATTTTATGCAGAATTAACATGTGGGTGTTCTTCAAATTACCTCAAATTTGTGACCACCTATTGGACCAGCATTGACTATCCCTAGACTTGGTTCCTTGCAATTTACCATTTCCTTTCAATTGATGGATTAGAAATGGCACTCTGTTGATTAACCTACAAATATTTTATTCCAGACTGAATGCACAGATCTGATAAAGAATACACTGCAGATGCACATATTCCGTCGTCTGTGCAATTCAGCTCATCACAGGATAACTGCTTAGGGACTGTTCAGGGTTGCCTTGGTCTAGGGTGGTCGTGGCCCTGATCTGTTGAAAAAAATCAATGAAGTCTGTGCTTTTAAAAAGAGAACACTACATTAGTTTTACTGGTTCACAAAACTAGAAAGTAGGTAATTGCCCAACATTGCAGTAATTGCTGCTGGCTCTGTGGCAGTCTCAGTGGCAGATACTAGGGGCAGGACAGTCACCCAGAGCCCTGAGGTCAGAGGGAATCAGAACATGTGATGCCTAGAAGAGCTAGCCAAAGCATAGTTTTCTAAAGGGAAAGGAAGATTGCCCTGCTCAGCCCTCATCTAGGGCTACAGGAAATAATTTAGTGCCACAGCATATGGTTTGTTTTAGTTTTAACATGTCAGAGATGTTTCCTTTAATTATTTTCCCATTACTTTTTGCCTTTTTAAAATAGACTTTTACTCATCCCTCCCCTGAGAGTGCTTGAGGATTCTGTGTTATTTCATTTCTAACTTGTTGCATTTCAAAAGACTTGGAGAATTAAATCTTGGCAGAAAAAGTGGGGGCTAATTAAGTAAGAGTGGGTCATGTTCTAATTTTCCATTCTTAGTCAGAATGAAGGTCTTTTTAATTGTAGGACTTAAATTAAGGGAATAAGACTTTTATTCTAATAATTATGAACATCACTTTCTCATACATAGGTCAAAAGAGAAACTTGCATAAATCCCACTGAGGGAAGCCGGCTCTGTTTCAGAAGGAAGAAGACAGAAGGAAAGTAGAATAGAAATAGGTCCCAGGCAGGAGTGATACTGCTCTGATGTTAGCTGTTCTATGGTGTGCAGTGTGTTACTCTTATATTTCTTGGGGAGACCTAAACAATATAATTAACCAAGGCTAAACCTACTGGAGAAGGAAATGGCAACCCACTCCAGTACTATTGCCTGGAGAATCCCATGGACGGAGGAGCCTGCGGGGTTACAGCCCATGGGGTCGCAAAGAATCGGACACGACTGAGTGACTTGACTTTCACTTTCAAACCTATTGGAAATAAGAAGTAGGAGAAATCTTCTTCCTGTGACCTTTTATCTCAGTTCTCCCTTTCATTGCCCTGACTTCCAGTGTCTTCCATGCTTGTCTTCTTACTACAGAGAAGGTGCCTTTCTTGCTCTCAGGTACCTATCAATAAGGCTATGACACAGCATAACCTCAGGAGGCCCCATTTAGAGTCCAATTAACAATGGTACCTGGGGTTGGGCAATACGATGGCCCTGTTGCTTTTATTGAAAGATCTAAAAACTTTACAGCAGCAGCATCTCACTTTCCAGTGGTGAAGAATCAGGAAACCTGAGGTGGGGTGGCGTATGACAAGAGAGACATTTGAACTTTTAACTTCCTAGTGTTCTAGTATCACTGCATTTGTAAGGGTACCATATGGCCCTGGCAATGAACTTCAAAGGATGGCATCACTGCTGCATTGCTCTGTACATTCTCCAAAGAATATGATGGGGAAGAACAAGAATTTGTTCTACCAGGGATCTTGTGATTAAGTAGAAAGTGCTTGACATGCATCACAGGCATACCTTGCTTTATTGTGCTTTATTTTATTGTTCTTAGCAGATACTACTACATTTCTTAACAAATTAAAGGTTTGTGGCAACCCTACATCAAGCAAGTCTATCGGTGCAGTTTTTCCATCAGCATTTTCTCACTTCATGTCTTTATATTGCATTTTGGTAATTCTTGCAATATTTCAACTTTTTAGAATCTTCATTATATTTGTTTTGGTGATCAGTGATCTTCATCGTTGCTATTGGAATAAGATGACTCACTGAAGGCTCAGATGATGGTTAGCATTTTTAACAATAAACTATTTTTAAACTAACATATATACATTGTTCTTTTAGACATAATGCTATTGAGCACACAATAGACTACAGCATACTGTAAATATATGAACTGCACACGCATGCTCAGGCATGTCTGACTCTGTGATCCCTACCAAGAGTGCAGCCTACCAGGCTCATCTGTCCATGGAGTTTTCCAGGCAAGAATATTGGAGTAGATTGCCATTCCCTTCTCCAGGGGATCTTCCTGACCCAGGGATTGAACCTGGGTCTCCTGCATTGCAGGCAGATTCTTTACCATCTGAGATACCAGAGAAGCCCTTATAAGAACTGTAACACAAAAAATTTGTGTGGCTTGCTTTATTTTGGTGGTCTGTAACCAAACTTGCAATATCTTCCAGGTTGGCCTGAATATTCTTTCAACCTCTTGACATCATTACGTAAGGTCACACTGTTTTCCCAGGACAGCCTACATCCAATGACTACTTGNATACCAGAGAAGCCCTTATAAGAACTGTAACACAAAAAATTTGTGTGGCTTGCTTTATTTTGGTGGTCTGTAACCAAACTTGCAATATCTTCCAGGTTGGCCTGAATATTCTTTCAACCTCTTGACATCATTACGTAAGGTCACACTGTTTTCCCAGGACAGCCTACATCCAATGACTACTTGATATAGGAGTAAAAGTGCCCAGTTCCCTTGGGTCTATTTGGGATAATTCTGGAGGGCCATCAAAGCTTCAGAGCCATCTGTAGGTGTGGCTGATGTCTTTCTCGAGTCTATACCACAACTCAACTTCTTCCTCTGCTCAAACTGCTTCTTTCTTCCCTTCTGCAGGCACTGATTGAAGTCAGCTCAGTTCAGTTTCTTGGTCATGTCCAGTTCTTTGCGACTTCATGTACTGCAGCACACCAGGCTTCCCTGTCCATCACCAACTCCCAGAGCTTGCTCAAACTCACGTCCATCAAGTTGGTGATGCCATCCAATCATCTCATCATCTGTCA
>SJYA01000729.1:2389297-2523964 GCA_006410615.1 Neotragus moschatus
GTGTGTGTGTGTGTGTGTGTGTGTGTGTGTGTGTGTGTGTAAAAATCCATATATTTAAAGCTGACAAAATTAAAAGCAAAAATTTAAAAATCTACCCTCTTACTGAAATATTTCAATACAGCTATCTCAATAAGTGATAAATCAGATTGATATAGATCAGTACAAATAAGGAAAATCTGAATGGAACAACAAAATTGCTTGGCTCACTGCAGGATTTCCCAAACTTCTCTGATCAGGCTTATTGAATGAGAATTTCCAGAAGAGATACTTAGAAGCTGTATTTTTAAAAAGAGCCTCAAATAACTCTGATCATATAGAAAGTTTGGTAAATACTGACATTATGAATTAATAAAGACCCTGGACCCAGTTCTTTTCAAGTTACATGGAACATTTACAACAATGTAATACAAAATACAAACAAATGCTTTGGCCATATAGGAAGTTAGAGTAATTTCCAAAGAATTGATTTCACATAGAATTCCATCTCTGACCATAATTAAATTAATATTAAAAAATAAAAATAAATTTCACACTCATGTATATACATACAGAACAAAACAAAGATAATTTTGGAAATTAAAAACATTTTAATAGCTCATGAGTTAAAGAAAAACTAAAAATTACTTAGAATTATAGAATAAAGGAAAAATTATAACTCAAAACTTTGGAAATATTGGTGAATGTTATGTAGTGGGAAATTTTTAAAGTGAAACACTTTATGAGAAAGATTAATGAGCTAGGCATTTATCTTAAAATGCTGGTAAAGAACAAACAAATAAACTCAAAGAAAGTAGAAAAAGAGAGTGAAAATAAATGCAGAAGATAATGAGCAAGAAAAGGACATCAAAGTTAAAAACTAGTTTTCCAAGATATCAAAAAATTGACAATTCTGGACAGTCTGATCACTAAAGCAAAAGATAAAGTTCAAAGAAACACTTTAAAGGATGAAAATTGCAGCTAGAGCAGAGGTTTTTCTAAATGTTCTGATGCCCCAGTTTTTTAAAACTCTGAAGAAATGGTTCTTTTCATAAAATAATAAATGAAATTGACTCAAGACAAAATAGAAATTATGAGTAGATCTGTATGTATTAAAACCAGTAAACAGTTAAAAAAAATCTTCATAGAAGGAAGATGCTATGCACAGAGGGTTTGAGAGATAAATTCTGGCAAACATTTGAGGAAGATGATTCTAATTCTGGCATAGAAAAATAGAGAATAGTCCACAACTTACCTGGTGAGGCGAAATAGCGTTGAGAACCAAAACAGATAATAACTTGTGAAATGGCATTAAGGAACAGCCTTGCATATGGATATTAATCTATTGATTTTTTCAACTAAGTTATTTTTAAAATTTTATTAGTGGTATAATTATTTTACTAGCATAATAGAATTCAAGTTATGTTATTATTAGTGTCTAAAAGCTTAGAATTGTTATATCCTTCTGTTGAACTGAAAGTTTGATTATTATTCAGTGAACTTCTCCATCCACGTGTGTGTGTTCAGTTGTGTTAGACTCTTTGCAGCCCCAGGGACTGTAGCCCACCAGGCTCGTTTGCCCACGGAATTTACCAGTCAAGAATACTGGAGTAGGTTGCCATTTCCTACTCCAGGGGATTTCCTCCACCCAGGGATCGAACCTGTGTCTCTTGTCTCCTGCATTGGCTGGTGAATTTTTACCACTAGTGCCACCTGGGAAGGCCCTACTCTATTTCTAGTAATGTTTTTAACCTTAACTTATATTTGTGCAGTATAAATTAACTTCACCAGTTTTATTAACACTTTTCAGGTATATAATTTTTTCATCCTTTCCCACTAGTCTGCGTCTTTATGTTTCAAGTATGGCTTTTATACACAGCTAGAGCTGGACTATTTTCTTAAATCCAGTCTGACATCTATGTATTTTAACAGAAGAATCAGTTCACTTGCATATATTTTGGTTAATCTCTACCAGCAATTTGAGCTTTTTCTTTGTCCTGCTTTTCCTCTTGTATTCTTTAAGCTGGTAGACTCACTATCATTCAGTTCTTTTCATTTATTTTCAGCTGTTCTGGATCTTCATTGCCGCATGGACTTTTCTCTAGTTGTGGGGAATGGGGGCTACTCCTAGCTGGGGTGCACAAGGTTCTCATTGTGGTGGCTTCTCTTGTTATGGAGCCCTGGCTCTAGGGGGGTGGGCTTCAGTAGTTGCCAATCCTGGGCTCTAGAGCACAGGCTCAGTAGTTATGGCCCATGGGCTTAGTGGCTCTATGGCATGTGAGATCTTCCTGCATCGGGGATAGAACCCATGTCCCCTGCACTGACAGGAAGAGTCTTTACTACTGAGCCACCAGGGAAACCCTGTGGGCTGTCTTTACATTTAGTTTACTGTTTCCTTTGCTGGGCAAAAGCTTTTGAGTTTAAGTAATTTCCATTTGCTTATTTTTGTTTTTGTTTCCATCATTCTGGGAGATGAATCAGAAAAGATATCACTGCGATTTGTGTCACAATGTTCTGTGTCTTCCTCTAGGATTTTATAGCACACGTTACCACACTACCTTTTAGATTTCATGCTCTTTTATTCATTAGCTTATAGTTCTTGGCAACTTTCAATTATTTTTAGTCTCCATATTGAGCAAAAATATTTTTTATTTGTTCAATATTTGTTTAGATTTATTCTCTTTTAAAATATTTTATTTATTAGTCCTTGAATCTGAGACCTTCTTTATGGTAAAACCTTCTTTATTTTTATCTTTATAAGATATATCCTTTATATTTTTGCTGAACACAGAATCTGTTGGTAGTAAATGCTCAATTTTCGTTCTTCTAAAAATGTGCTCCTTTAACTCTTTTTGAGTGTTTCAGTATACAATTCTAAATTGAGAGTTATTTGTCTCTCAGAAGACTGAAGCTACTAATTCTCTTGTCTTCTGCCTTCCATTTTCACCATTGAGAAGGCAGGCCATTAGATCAATTAATCCTTCCTTTTAGCTAGCATGTCTTTTATCTCTGCTCATGTTTCATTGTCTCTTTGGATTTCCCTGTGATATGTTTTTAAATGGAATTTCTTTTATTTACTGGGTGTTGAACTCATTAGGTTTACACAATTTAAAGGTGGTAAGTTTTCAATTGTGAAAAGTGCTCTATCATTACCTTTTAAATAGTTTGTCTTGCATGTAAGTTCATTTTTATCATTTTTTAATATTCCACATATAAATGATATCATATGATATTTGTCTTTCCGTCCCTGGCTTATTTCACTCAGTATGATAATCTCTAGGTCCATTGACACTGCTGCAAATGGTATTGTTTCATTTTCTTTTTCCCTATGGCTGAGCAGTATTCAATTGTGTATATATACCACATCTTCTTTATCCAATCATCTGTCAGGCATTTAAGTTGCTTCCACATTTTGGCTGTTGTAAATAGTGCTGCTATGAACACTAGCATGCATGTATCTTTCAGAATTGGAATTTTCTTCAGATATATGCCCAGGAGTGGGATTGCTTGATCATATGGCTACTGTAGATTTAAGAGGAATCTCCATACCATTTTCCATAGTGGCTGAAAAAAGTTTATACTCTCACCAACAGTGTAGGTGGGTTCCCATTTCTCCACATCCTCTCCAGCATTTGTAATTTGTAGACTTATTAATGATGGCCATTCTGACTGGTGTGTGGTGGTACCTCCTTGTAGTTTTGATTTGCATTTCTCTAATAATTAGTGATGTGGAACATCTCTTCATACGCCTATTGGTCATCCATATTATGTCTTCCTTGGAGAAAGGTCTGTTTAGGTCTTCTGGCCACTTTTCTATTGGGTTGTTCAGCTTTTTGTTGTTGAGTTGCATGAGCTATTTATATATTTTGGAAATTAATCCCTTGTTAGTCACATCATTTGGAGAAGCTGATGGCACCCCACTCTACTCCTGCCTGGGAAATACCATGGATGGAGGATGCTGGTAGGCTGCAGTCCATGGGGTCGTGAAGAGTCGAACACAACTGAGGGACTTCCCTTTCACTTTTCACTTTCATGCATTGAAGAAGGAAATGGCAACCCACTCCAGTGTTCTTGCCTGAAGAATCCCAGGGACGGGGGGGCCTGGTGGGCTGCCATCTATGGGGTCACACAGAGTTGGGCACAACTGAAGCGACTCAGCAGCAGCAGCAGCAGTCACATCCTTTGTAAATATCTTCTCCCATTCTGTAGGCTGTTTTTCATTGTTTATGGCTTCTTTTGCCATGCAAATGCTTATTAGTTTGATTAAGTCCATTTGTTTACTTTTGGTTTTATTTCTATTGCTTTGGGAGACTACCAGATACATTTTCTTAATGGCATCTATTTGAGGAGGATGGGTCTTTCAACTGTGGATTTGATAAATGCAAGAAGATTGGTTAAGATGTATAAAAATTTTTCTAAATNTGTTTATGGCTTCTTTTGCCATGCAAATGCTTATTAGTTTGATTAAGTCCATTTGTTTACTTTCGGTTTTATTTCTATTGCTTTGGGAGACTACCAGATACATTTTCTTAATGGCATCTATTTGAGGAGGATGGGTCTTTCAACTGTGGATTTGATAAATGCAAGAAGATTGGTTAAGATGTATAAAAATTTTTCTAAATGTCTACCTTAAATATAAACATATATACAAAACCCAGGAAAATATGCAAATGAAGCTAGAATATAATCCCATAGAGCTATGGTATTGCTGAATTTTTACTAGGAGCAGCTGGCAGAGTCTTCAGTTGTAATGATTTGTAGAGTGGAAGGCAGTTACTATATCTCCAGTAAGAATGAAGAGGCTGGGCCAAAGTGGGAACAACGCTCAGTTGTGGATATGTCTGATGGTGAAAGTAAAGTCTAATGCTCTTAGGGAACAAAATTGAATAGGGACCTGGAATGTTAGGCCCATGAATCAAGGTATATAGGACATGATCAGGAGATGGCAGGATTGGACACTTACATCTTAGAAATCAGGGAATGAAAATGGATGGGAATGGGCCAATTTAACTCAGATGACCATTATATCTACTACAAATGGGCAAGAATCCCTTAGAAGAAATGGAGTAGCCCTCATAGTCAACAAAAGTCCAAAATGCAGTTCTTGGGTGCCATCTCAAAAACAACAGAATGATCTTGTTTCATTTCCAAGGCAAATTATTCAACATCACAGTAACCCATCTATGCCCCAACCACTGATGTCAAAGAAACTGAAGTTGACTTATTCTATGAAGACCTATAACATCTTTTAGTGAAAGTGAAAGCCACTCAGTCATGTCTGATTCTTTGTGACCCCCATGGACTGTAGCCTGCCAGGCTTCTCTGCCCATAGAACTCTCTAGGCAAGAATACTGGAGTGGGTTGCCATTCCCTTCTCCAGGAGATCTTCCTGACCCAGGGTTCAAACCTGGGTCTTCTGCACTGCAGAGAGATTCTATACTGTCTGAGCCACCAGGGAAGACCAACACCTTCTAGAACTAACAGCAAGAAAAAGTTTTCCTTTTCATCATAGGGGATTGGAATGCAAAAGTAGGCAGTCAAGAATACCTGCAATAACCAGCAAATTTGACCTTGGAGTACAAAATGAGGAAGCAGGGTGAAGACTAACAGTTTTGTTAAGAGAACATGTTGGGCATAGCAAATACCCTTTTCCAACAACCCAAGAAATGACTCTACACATGGACATCACCAGATAGTCAAACTGAAATCAGATTGATTATGTTCTTTGCAGCTGAAGTTGGAGAAGCTCTATACAGTCAGCAAAAATAAAACCTGGAGCTGACTGTGACCCAGATCATGAGCTCCTTATTGCAAGATTCAGGCTTAAATTGANAGAAATGACTCTACACATGGACATCACCAGATAGTCAAACTGAAATCAGATTGATTATGTTCTTTGCAGCTGAAGTTGGAGAAGCTCTATACAGTCAGCAAAAATAAGACCTGGAGCTGACTGTGACCCAGATCATGAGCTCCTTATTGCAAGATTCAGGCTTAAATTGAACAAAGTAGGGGGAACCACTAGGCCATTCTGGTATGACCTAAATCAAATTCCTTATGATTATACACTGGGGATGACAAATAGATTCAAGGGATTGGATCTGCTGGACAGAGTGCCTGAAGAACTGTGGGCGGAGGTTCGTAATACTGTACAGGAGGCAATGACCAAAACATCCTCAAGAAAAGGAAATGAAAGAAAGTGAAATGGTTGTCTGTACAAATAGCTAAGAAACAAATAGACATGCAAGGCAAGGGAGAAAGGGAACGATGTACCCAATTGAATGCAGAGTTCCAGTGAATAGCAAGGAGAGATAAGAAGTCCTTAAATGAACAATGCAAAGAAATAGAGGAAAAAATAGAATTGGAAAGGCTAGAGATTCCTTCAAGAAACTTGGAGATATCAAGGGAACATTTCATGCAAGGATTCAATTCAATTCAATTCAATTCAATTCAGTCACTCAGTCATGTCTGACTCTTTGCGACCGCATGAACCATAGCTCGCCAGGCCTCCCTGTTCATCACCGACTCCCAGAGTCCACCTAAACCCATGTCCATTGAGTCGGTGATGCCACCTAACAATCTCATCCTCTGTCGTCCCCTTCTCTTCCTGCCCTCAATCTTTCCCAGCATCAGGGTCTTTTTCAGTGAGTCAGCTCTTCGCATCAGGAAGCCAAAGTATTGGAGTTTCGGCTTCAACATCAGTCCTTCCAATGAACACCCAGGACTGATCTCCTGTAGGATGGACTGGTTAGATCTCCTTGCAGTCCAAGGGACTCTCAAGAGTCTTCTCCAACACCACAATTCAAAAGCATCAATTCTTTGGCGCTCAGTTTTCTTTAGAGTCCAACTCTCACATCCATACATGACCACTGGAAAAACCATAGCCTTGACTAAATGGACCTTTGTTGACAAAGTAATGCAAGGATGGGCATGCTAAAGAACAGAAAGAGAAGGACCTAACAGAATCAGAAGAGATTAAGAAAACATGGCAAGAATATACAGCAAAACTATATAAGAAAGGCTGCAAAGACCTGGAAAACCACGATGGTGTGGTCACTCACCTAGAACTGTACATCCTGGAGTATGAAGACAAGTGGGCTTTAGGGAGCATTACTAGGAACAAAGCAATGGAAGTGACAGGATTCCAGCTGAGCTATTTAAATTCTAAAAAAATGATACTATTAAAGTGCTACATTCAATATGGCAGCAAGTCTGGAAAACTCAGCCATGGCCTGAAAAGGTCAGTTTTCATTCTAATACCAAAGAATGTTCAAACTACCATACATTGTGCTCATTTCACATGCTAGCATGGTTATGGTCAAAATTCCTCAAGCTAGGCTTCAACAGTACATGAACCGAGAACTTCTAGATGTACAAGCTGAATTTAGAAAAGGCAGAGGAACCAGAGATCAAATTGCCAACATTTTTTGGATCACAGAAAAAGCAAAGGAATTCTAGGAAAACATCTACTTCTCCTTCACTGACTACACTAAAGCCTTTGACTGTGTGGACCACAACAAACTGTGGGAAATTCTTTAAGAGATAGGAGTACCAGACCACCTTACCTGTCTCCTGAAAAACCTGTATGCTGGTCAAGAAGCATCAGTTAGAACCGGACATGGAACAATGAACTGATTCAAAATTGTGAAAGGAGTACATCAAGGCTGTATATTGTCTCCCTGCTTATTTAACTTATATACAGAGTACATCATGTGAAATGCTAGACTGGATGAATCACAAGCTGAAATCAAGATGCTGGGAGAAGTATCAACAATTCAGATACTCAGATGATTCCACTCTAATGGCAGAACGAGGAGAGGAATTAAAGAGCCTCTTGATGAAGTGAAAAAGAAGAGTGAACATACTGGCCTGAAACTCAACATTAAAAAAACTAAGCAGGCACTGGTCCCCTCACTTTATGGGAAATAAAAAGGGAGAGATTGTGGAGAAGGAAGTGTCCACCCATTCCAGTATTCACGCCAGGAGATCCCCATGTCCAGAGAGAGGTACAAAGTGGGCTACAGTCCATGGGATTGCAAAGAGTCAGACATGACTTAGCAACTAAACAACAGCTGTATAGCACAGGGAACTATATTCAATATTCTGTGACAAAACATAATGGAAAAGAATATTAGAATAATATATTTATATGTAAGTATCTGAATCACTTTGCTGTGCAGCATAAATTAATATATTATAAATCAAGTGTATTTCAATAAAATTTTAAAAATGAATAAAAAGGGGGGGGCGTAAGTGGAAACAGTGACAGATTTCATTTTCTTGGGCTCCAAAATCACTGTAGATTGTGACTGCAGTCATGAAATTAAACGATGCTTGCTCTTTTGAAGGAAAGCTATGAATGACAAACCTAGACAGTGTATTAAAAAGCAGAGACATCACTTTGCTGACAAAAGTCCATATAGTAAAAGCTATGGTTTTTTCAGTAGTCATGTATAGATGTTAGAATTGGTCCATCAAGAAGACTGAGAACTGAAGAATTGATGTTTTCAAATTTTGGTGCTGGAGAACACTCTTGATAGAGTTCCGTGGACTGCAAGGAGATCAGACCAGTCAATCCTAAAAGAAATCAACCCTGAATACTCGTTGGAAGGACTGATGCTGAAGCTGATACTTTGGCTGACTTGTTGGAAAAGACCTTGATGCTGGGAAAGATTGAAGGCAAAAGGAGAAGGGGGTGGCAGGGGATGAGACAGTTAGGTAGCATCACTGAATCCATCATGAAGTTGAGCAAACACTGAGAGACTGTGGAGGACAGAGTATCTTGGCTTGGTACAGTCCACAGCATTGCAGAGTCAGACACGACTCAGTGACTGAACAGCAACAACTAAAAGCCAAAGTTCTTGGTGTTCTGTTGCTTTTGTTACTTCATATATTGTGTATGAACTCAAGATGAATTAACTTGCAACTGCTTACACTCATGAATCACTTTATTTTGAAATACTGTCCATGTATTTTTATAAGAAGTCTAATGGCTTTTTGAGTTTTGATAGAAAAGAAACAAGAGCAGGATGTGATCCTGGGTTAATGTAGCAAAGAGGCTATGGGTAAGTTCAGGGTTAAAGACTTAGGGTTTTTTTTTTCCCCCCCAGGTACACTTCCTCCTCTGTCTTAAAAATGTGACGTCTGTATTAATTAAGATACAGATTTAGTTGCTATAATTGGAAGACTGGTGGTGCCAGCTAGACCTCAAGGTTCTATTCCTAATGGAGAAGGGGAGAATGGATATTGGAAACAACCACTGTCTGTGGAAGGGAGTGGTATGAATATGTGCTAAACTGGTAGGTAGTAGACACACCACAAAAGAATCTGAAGTTAAATATTTTTAACCTTTGTCTGATTGGTAAGAGGAAACCACAGAGGTATTTAAGTACTGAAATGTTCATACCACATGAAAAAGAGATGCCAGAGATAGGAGCAATACCAAAACCAACTTAAAACTGTCAGAATCATATTCAAGTTAATGTTTCCTACTCACATATTCAGTCTTTCTGTGATGTATACAATAAATTATTTCTGCATCAAAATAGACCTATTTTAGTATAAACATATTAATCACTAAAACTTGCAACCTGGAAAATACATATCTTTAGAGCATTTAATGAGGGGAAAAAATGGCCTTCGGTGACATACTGGCTTCTGTTATCTATCTGTTGATATCCCTTAAAGGGACTTGCTGACATCTACCACAGAATGAGAGCTTAAATTCAATGTAATACTGATCTTTATTCTTAATAATTCCTTGAGTTATTTCTCAAACAATAAATTTAATTAATTGGGTTGATAGGAGAAATTAGAAGTAATTTCATGTGCTCATTCCTCTTTGTGAAACTGGCAAATTGTTATTCACTAGCTTTTCAATTCCCATAAAAGAAAATTTTGACCTAAGTACAAAGTGTTGTTATTGAAAACCCTGAATGAGAGTCAAAATTGTGGGTTTCTCCTCACAACAATTTTTGGTATTTTTATATAGGATTTTATAAAAAGACTTTAAAGGACTTCACTGATGTTTTGACAAAGTGTCAATTCACTTATTTAATGACAAGGAAATTAAGATGTAAGATAGATGTATATACCATTCAACATGACTGACTTAGCTATTTTCCTGTCTGCTTCAGTTTTGTTTTTAATAAATATTACCCAATTAGTGACATAGCAGTCAGCAGTTTTTGTCATCAATTAACTAAAATAATAAGATCAAATTACATTGCTTGATTTCTATGAGGACCGAACTGGCTGAGCACAATTCCATCATCTGCTGGAAAGAAAATGATCATAAGACCATGTCCTATTGCAATAACTGGCACAACTTTGAGAGGAATTCATACCCAACCAATTTTATTTCTTGCTACAACTGAGTGATGAGCCATTGAGCCTACAAACATTTTAATTCCATTCCTGTGACATTCAAATCAATCAGTTAGAAGACACTCTCCAGTCAACTATCTCAAACTGTGAGGCTGTGAGGACTCAGCATTCTTTTATTTAACATCTGATTTCCTTCTCACTTATTTGTTTCTGCTCAGTTTCGGTGTCAGCACATTGCTCTTTATGCTTTGTTTTTTAGGCATCATGCTCTTGCTCTTTTTGGAAAGAAAAAAAGAAAGCCTATTTTAGGTTGAAAAACTGAATATTGGGAAATAAGGGTACATTTCACTTGTATACAATATGAAAATCTCAACTGTTCAGTTTTTGTTGTTCAGTAATATAATGCATTGTTCTAAGAATACTAGAAGAATCATTCAAGGGCTGAAATACTTCTTAATATTGAATCAAAGTAGATGCAAAGCTAACTAAAGGGTTTAACGTGAAGCTGATAAGTTTCTTAAAAATATTATGAGAGGAAGCTTTGTGAGAATGAAATGTTTGTTTTCTTACATGAAAGGAGGGTGAATTTGGCCCACCATGAATTCATGCATCTTGTCAACTGAGCTGTCTCTGCTATTTGACAATACTTTCAGGCCTCTCTCGGAGACTGTGCTCTCTGGCCAAAAGAACAATTTTCTCTGGTCTCAAACCTGAATCTCTACTTCTCCAGGTCTTGACAACTGGCACTTACTCTTGGCTTTTCTGACCAGAGGAAAGCCTTCTACTCTTGCTTCTTCTGACTCTGCTTCCCCCAGTATGTTCATGAAGAGTCACATGATCCCCGCTCACTATCTGAGAGTTCAGAATAGATCTTGCTTCAAGTTAGAGCAGTGGTTCAAGCAACAGTGTATCAAGATAAGTGAACGTGCTGTTTGTTGATTCCACTCTGACTCTATGGCTAGTGTTACTAATGGAGCTTCTGCTTTTCTCTTGCTCATGGTGGACACCATCTTACTCAGAAATCACTTCTCCCTACGAGTCTTGATTATTAAAGTTCTGTCTAAACCACCATCCCATTGCTAAAACCTTGACTAGAAGCCCCAGTGCTGCAAGTACCTGCCCCCAGACTCTCTCTTAGTGTTCTCTCTATATGTGGATTCCAATCTTCTCTCCCTTGCTACAGCCCTTATAGTGGCCATGTAGAAGTAGCTAGACCATCAGCTTCTTGTCACCACCAGTTGGGGTACCATGCTCTACCGCCCTGTGTAGATTTCACCTCTCTATCTGTACCTGGTTCTGACCCACAGTCCTGCCATCCCCTGATCATTATGTCTAATCTCCAATCTCTTGATGAGGACAAGTCTCACCAAGGTGATGAGCTCTGTTCTGAAACAGTATCTGCTATAAGCTCATTTCTTTTTCCTTTTCATCACTATCGAAAGGAAAAAAAAAGTGCTTTCACATCTTTCCAAGCCTAGCTCCAAGAATCCTTAAAACCTATGTCTTTAATCCTCTCTGATCCCCCCTCTTTTAGCTTAGCCAAGGTTTTGATCTCTCAGTTATTTACTCTCTCATTCTCCCTTCTCCTATAGGATCTTTCAGCTCTGCCTTCAAATATGCATTGATTTCCCAGGCTAAAAGGAAAATAAAAACATCTCCTGATCCTGCTGCTAGCATTTAACTATTGTTCTGTTTTCTCCTTCCTTACCTACACAAATGGCCTTTTAGAACAAATGGCCTCCAGTAGCTGTCTATCATCTTACCATCTGTTCCCTCCTTGAAATCTTAGATTGCAGCCTGTTCCTCCTCCCTACCCACACTGGTGAAATGTTTGGTGTCCTCATCAATACATTTGGTGTTATACTTTTCATTCTTATTCCTGATCTCCCTCTGCAATATTAATCAGCACCCATTTGTTGAGTAGCTACTGTGCATTGAAAAATGTTTTAGTTCTTGCGGGATATTTTTCACCAGTAGTGTCCACTTTCACATCTTAGGAATAAACGAATATTTTAAATGTGGAATTTATCTCAAACATGGGTCCAACAAGCGATTACAATTTGGCTTTAGCTCCTGCTCTGTTCTCCCGCCTCCCCACTGTATGCTAGTCTTGGACGCTGGGAATCAACTCCCGTGGCACTTAGAGAGGCTTTCCTGCTCAACACCACGTCCACATTTGGAAAAATGACTTTTTCTAATAATCTGTGCAGAACAGTTAAAGGTACCATTACAAACCACAATGCGAACAGATCTTTGTATGCCCTAGTGACAGAGGCCCCCCTCTCTTATGTGAAGTCTCAAGTCTCACACACGATAGGCTTGTTATTCTCTGGTGGAAAGTGGAAACGTACCTAACTGTTTTCTCTGGGGGACTTCACATTTTACTGGTTAATGAAAACAGCATAAAAAAAGCTTATCATCAACAAAGGCACACATATGAAGCAGATTGCTCATCTCGCCCCAGAAGTTCATTTTTCCATTGTTCTTGAAAGCCAGATGCACTGCCACCCCTCAATGCCCCTCTCCTGACATACGTGCAATCACACAAACTCAGAGAAATGAAACATTCTAAGCATTCTAAATAGAAACAGCTGGAGGATAAAATATCTACGGGTATATCTTCAAATGGAAGTGAGTACCTATACTCAAGCTAACACATGCTGAAGCTTCCTTTATGCAGAGAAAGCGTTGCTTTCAAGGTCATTGTGCTTTATCTATAAATGATTGCATTTCTGTTT
This sequence comes from Neotragus moschatus, assembly GCA_006410615.1. Classification (NCBI taxonomy): domain Eukaryota; kingdom Metazoa; phylum Chordata; class Mammalia; order Artiodactyla; family Bovidae; genus Neotragus; species Neotragus moschatus. The sequence continues at coordinate 2,402,338 of SJYA01000729.1, forward strand.
CTTTATTCCCTTTTATGATTTTAAGGCATGTCTCTGTGATGCCACGTGGAAATAGGGGAAAAGTAATAGTTGATGATTCTGTCTCTAATGCCCTGAGAAATGAGAAATCAAGTAAATAAATAAACAAGGAGTCATGAATCAAGAGAGANCATTTCTGTTTCTTTATTCCCTTTTATGATTTTAAGGCATGTCTCTGTGATGCCACGTGGAAATAGGGGAAAAGTAATAGTTGATGATTCTGTCTCTAATGCCCTGAGAAATGAGAAATCAAGTAAATAAATAAACAAGGAGTCATGAATCAAGAGAGACTAGCTACACAAGAAGCCTGTAGTCAGTTCAAGACCTGCTTGTTCTCGGATCAGTTTCCCAGCATTTCCTGCTCAGCACTGTGTCCCAGACATGTACACACCAGCGAGGCTCCTGTATCCTCTGATTTACAGTTGGGTGAGGGCAATGGCAGAATCTGAAAGGAGGCTGGAGGGCAAAACAAAGGAAGAGGCCAGAGCACTTTCCTACCCATCCCACTCCGCTTGGAGTACAGGCTGGACCGAGGCCATGTGGGTTTCATGGCTCCGGTTCCCACTGGACAGGTGCCCCCCCACCCCCATGGGCCCAGGGTCCTCTGGATGGCACCAGCCCCTGAGCTCTGCTAACACCCTGATTTCCCTTTGTCCCTTCAGCCCAAGGGTGAGAGTCCCATTCTGAGGTCATTAACCTTTGGATTGCCTCACCGGTCTCTTTCAGTCTTACCCTCTGTGTAACTGATTCCCTGTATTTAATTTCATCTGTTCTAAATATTCTGGTGAATCTCCATGGACAAAGGAGACTGACAGGCTAGAATCCATGGGGTTGCAGGGTCAGATGCAACTAGGTGACTAACCATACATTCTAAATATTCAAAGTGGTTTCTGTCTTCCTGACTTGTTCACAGCAGACATTCTGGATATTCAGAAAAACCCAAACAATGTAGTGACTTTTTTTCTCCTTTCATCCAGATATATTATTCAGGACCAGAGAAAAAAATCTAAGCGTATCACTTTAAAAAGTATACCAATATCACTTGTTTAATTCCTTGAATTTGAAATTAAAATTACACCTGGTGGCTGAGAGGAGGAGCATTTGGTCTACAAGAGACAAAGATATAGCAAGACACAAATAATAACTGCTAAAGGAAACACAGCCACCTAGAGGGAGTCACAGTTAAATGCTGTGTAAGGGGCTTCACAACCTGAGATGAGCGTGTGAACACATCAGTATTATAACCAGGTGTGAAAGGTGGAAACACACTTCCTGTGAAACTGCATTTTAAGCAGAACAAAGAGACCAAGCAGCTTTAGTGGAGAGGCAGGAGTAACATGGCATTTCAGTAGGGAAAAGGCATAGGCAGAGTCTTAAGTTATAAGAAGTAAAGAGAACATGGACTACATAGGCAGGAGCAAGGAGGAGGGAATCAGTTACGAAGCAGAGTGGGAGATGAGGAGACAAAGACACTGGGTACAGAGTCAGAACAAAAGGAGAGAAGAGAGAAGAAGAGATCTGATTTGAGAGACAAAAAGGATTCTGAGGGTGAAGATAAATAACCTTTTTCTAGCTTTATCTCATTTGTGCACCTAGGCTACAAAAACTTAACGTCTTAGGGGCTTTGGGGAAATGTTCCTAATAACTGAGAACACAGCACAGACCTGTACATAGAAGCTTTTATGTATTGAGGCTTCTCACATGTTTGGAGGTTAAGTAACTTGTACAAGTTCAAGTGGCCTCCATAAAGACTGACAGCTAGGTCTCAGGACTTGAGACCGATGCATTTCTTACCATGTCATTCTATTTTACAAACCATTTCTGGTGCTACTGGCGGACAGAATGTTGGACTGAATAGATGACTGGTCTGATCGAAAATGGCATATGTTTTGGTTTTTGTCTTTGTAACAGAGTTCTTCACGATTTCTCCCCAGCTCTGAGATCCTCTCCAGGAATATATGTCCACCTTCCACCCTGGTGACAGAAAGTTCTGATATGACACAGACTTCATCATGACATCCCCATGTTTAAGATCCACTATTTAACTTATATGAAGAATACATCATGAGAAATGCTGGGCTGGAAGATGCACAAGCTAGAATCAAGATTGCCAGGAGAAATACCAATAACCTCAGATATGCAGATGACACCACCCTTATGGCAGAAAGTGAAGAGGAACTAAAGAGCCTCCTGATGAAAGTGAAAGAGGAGAGTGAAAAAGTTGGCTTAAAGCTCAGCATTCAGAAAANAGTTGTATGGTAGTTTGAGCATTCTTTGGCCTTGCCTTTCTTTGGGACTGGAATGAAAACTGATCTTTTCCTTATCACTCAGGAAACATATTTAATATGTTAAAAGAGAAATTCTGATTTTCCCCCTAAAATCTATCCTATCCCCATTTAATAAATGGTATTACCATTTTATCACCTGCTAAAGCAAGAAACCTGTGAACCATTCTGCTATTTTGTCTCTCACGCTCCACCTTCTGTTTGTTAGCAAGTTCTATTAATTCTGTCTTTAACATAAATTAAAATCTACCAGTTCTCCATCTCTATTGCGACCCCATCTAGGCCAGCCTCACCTTGTGCCTGATGAACACTCCTTAAGTCCTAATTAGTCTTTCTTTTTCCTCTCATGCCCTTTCAATCTATTTTCAGTAGCTAGCATGATCTTTCAAATGCAAAGTGGAATAGGCAATGGCTTCTTAGTCTCCCTAAAACTTGGTTTTGACTTGCAAGTCTCTATATTACTGTTTACTTTTGCAACAACAACTTGACAATTCTACCATTCACTTACTATGATCCAAACCCCTGCTAGCTCTTTCCTAATCCCTTAAATGATCAAGTTTTCTCCAGTCTTAAGACCTTCATACATGCTGGTTAGTCTACCTGAAATATTCATTCCATGGTTAATTCCACTTTTGAGTCTTCTGAGTCTCTCACTCACACCCTCTGNAGGCAATGGCTTCTTAGTCTCCCTAAAACTTGGTTTTGACTTGCAAGTCTCTATATTACTGTTTACTTTTGCAACAACAACTTGACAATTCTACCATTCACTTACTATGATCCAAACCCCTGCTAGCTCTTTCCTAATCCCTTAAATGATCAAGTTTTCTCCAGTCTTAAGACCTTCATACATGCTGGTTAGTCTACCTGAAATATTCATTCCATGGTTAATTCCACTTTTGAGTCTTCTGAGTCTCTCACTCACACCCTCTGCTACTGCCTCCTCTCTGATTCCTCTAACTTATGGTTGGTTTTCTCGCTTGTCTTTCCTACATGACTATTGGTCTATAGACCCTCCATTTTGTGGCTTACTGGTAAAGAATTCGCCTGCTGATTCAGAAGATGTGAGTTCGATCCCTGTGTTGGGAAGATTCCCTGGAAGAGGAAATGGCAACCCACCCCAGTATTCTTGCCAGGAAAATCCCATGGACAGAAGAGCCTGGAAGGTTACAGTCCATGGGGTCACAGAGTTGGACATGACTGAGCACGCATACACTGATTGGTCTCTAGAGTCTTTAAATTTGGATGCCTGGGTTCCACTCAAGGTATTTTGGTTTGTGTAGTCTCAGGTAAAGACTAAGTCTCAAGATTTTTAATCTCTCCCTGAGTAATTTAAATTGGCAGCTCAGCACTCTGGACCAGTGCTTCTCAAAGTGTGGTCCCCAATCAGCAGTATCAGCATCACTGGCCAACTTGATAGACATGTAAATTCTCAGGCCCCACCACAGGCCTACTGAGTTAGACTCTCTCCAAGTGACTCTGATGCATGTTAAAATCTAAGAACTGCTACCCAGAAGAAAGCCCATGAAGGTTAATCCTATATCCAGATATTGCACAGTGTCTACTATGCACCACAGATACTTGAATCAACAAATGAGCAATCGATAATAATCATAATCAATACATGAGTAAATTAAATAATACATTATACAAAGTATGAATGGTTTTCTTTTATAGAATTGAATGCAGGTGATCTGATGTCAAATACTTTCCTCTACTAAGACCTAAGGGCTTCCCTGGTGGCTCAGTGACAAAGAGCCTGCTGCAATGCAGGAGATGCAGCCTTGATCCCTGTGTCAGGAAGATCTCCTGGAGAAGGGAATGGCAACCTTCTCCAGTATTCTTGCCTGAGAAATCCCACAGACAGAGGAGCCTGGGGGCTACAGTCTATGGGGTCACAAATGGTAGGACTCTACTTAGCAACTAAACAACAACTAAGACCTGAGGATAAATTTATTCTACCAGCTCTTGCTAAGAAAGTAAGAGACAGAAGAGCAGCAAATAATTTGATTTTCTGAACTGCTGCCCTAGCAATTTCCTCTCTCAGCCTCATTTATACTGTTTCAAACACTAAAACACTGGGTGTTTTGACAAGTGCGCTATTTTCACTTCTATGCTTCCACCTCTAATTCAAAGGTGGTAAAGTGGAGAGGCTATTTATTATATTTCATTGGTAATAGATTAGCACACACATTTATTTTCCTTTAATTTCCCAGTGAGTGGGTCACTAATGGCCTGCTCAATCCAATTAGGGGATGCCTGCCTTTCTGTGGATGATGGTCAATGTACTGTATGAGAAGAGTCACCTGTTAGAAGCCAGGGTTGCTATTATCTGCACCTCCTACCAAGCACCATCTGGAAACCTCACCATTTTCAGAATGCAAGGTGCATCCTCTATTCTTAGGCATTTTGATCTTGCTGAGAATACCCAGGCACTGTCAGGACTATTGTAATTGGCTTACTAGAGAAAGAAGAAAAGATTATCTCCTTTAATTCTGGTGTGAAGTTGATATATAAGCTAGAGAGAAACAATGATATTAGTTCAAGCAGCTCAGAAGTGAATTATGCCTCCCCTTGGATCGTGTCTCTAACAAATAAGCCAAAAGCTGCTGCTGGAGGTGGATGCTAATTCCATATCTGGGGCTCGTTTCTGGCAACATTCTCTATAATGCATCACTCTCCCAGACCCTAGGGGGAAATACTACTACTGCTCTGTACTGGCCTGAAAGGCTGTGCGTGCAATATCCTCTCCTGCCAAGGGGTGCCCGGGAGAGCTTTCCTCCCAGACCACAGGGGGCTAATCAGTGCTCATGTCAGTGGCTTTCCCTTAGGGGCAGCAGCAGTAGCTTTGAAACACAGTGTCAGGACTTGCACATCAAAGATACCCTCTGGTCTCCCTCTTGGTCCTTCGTGGCTGAAACTCTCAGCCACTGTCCCTCCTTTAAAAGGCAGGAATGCAGTACTGTTGGGTAGATTTCTTCCTGACCATCTCCCTCTCACCTACTTAGTCTTCATCTTTCCAAGATTACTGATGATTAGCATAGCTACTTAAACCATTGTAAAATTCTTGAAGACAACAGGAAAAAAAAAAAAAACAGACAGAGAATGAGACGGCAAATGAAACCACGGGCTCTGCTCACCCAGCTCCAGGAATCAGGGAAAAGAGATACCCTTATGCTTCATGATAGATGGAGTTTGCATATGTTCTGAAATGGACCGTGTGCTTTGGATGTGATGAAGAGAGTGGGCACCCAGCTGCTACAATGAGAATCCACTATGGAAACTGATCCTGCCACTAGAACCTTTTCAAACTGATAAAGAAACATATTCCAGGACAATAGTGTGCCGATTAAATGACTTATTTGATTATTTTGACAGAATATATGGTGTGATGAACATCTTGACCACCCACATTCAAAATATCTTTCTACCTGGGCTGACCCGAAGGACTAAAACTTCCCTTTCTTCACTCCTTTGTACTTAGGAGGTTCCTATTATATTGGGGCCAGAGGAAAGAGGGAGAGGACAGTGGTAATACCTTTGTCTACCCTCTGCCATTGTAGCCTTAGCTTCAAGCTGTTTATTAATTTAGGTCCCTCCTCTTGAACAGGCTCTGATGCAGAAGAATCAGGGTATGCATGGAAGTGTAAGCCCAGAAGAAGCACGAAGATAATGCTGCCTGTCTCTGGGTGTGGTGGATGGTGGCAATGAAAAGGTGATGTCCAGAAAGGGATGTACGTCACCATTTTCTTTGTAGTGTTTGCTCTGCAGTCAGAGTAAATTTATAAAATTCGATGCTGATCATGCCACTCTTTCGATTACTTCAGTGGCTTCTCACATGAGGATAAAGATATGAAAGGTAACTCCCACCCAGCTCTCAGGTCTTATTTCACAGCCCTGTTACATGCACTTTTACACCCTACACTTCCTAGAGCCCATTACAATTTTATTTTGATAAGTGATTATGTAATTAGTATTTAACATCTATTTCCATTAGACTGCTAGCTCCATGATGAGAGAAGAGATTTGAGCCATCTTACATCAATTTGAACCATCTTACATCAATGCTTTATTTTTAGGATGGTCTACAAATCTTGTTCAGAGTAAGTACTCAAAACTCACTTGTTGAATAAAGGATGGAAGGATTAATTTGTGTTGGAAAACATACGGTGTCTATAGACAAAATGTATAAAAGGGTAGAAACAAGTAGGTGAATATTTCAAGCTAAACATGCTGCATTTCTCTCTTTGGGAGTCAAAACAACATCGGTTCTATCTTATTAAAAGTCTGGTTGGGATAAAGCTTTCCATGGTAGCTAAACTAAAATCTGATAACTGTTCTTTCTAGTGTACAAACGCTATAAAATTTGGGCTTCCTTTGGTAACATAGTGGATAGGTATTTATTATTTGGGATAAATGAGATGTCAGCCAACTTTCATGCATCTATACATATTATTCTTGACAAATTTCTATCTTGGGCCAACTTTTTTTCATACTTAATAAAATGCAAGATGATGTAGACACTTAAATGTGGTTAAAGAACACAAATACAATGAAAAAATTCCATACTCAAATATAGAGTTATTTTGTGGCTGCTTTGGACTACCTATGCTACTCCTTGGTATATACAAGCATATTAGTAAAGTTGATCAGAGCCAGCTGTACGACAGTATTATTAGCAACACTCCTTTTATTAAAACCACATTAGACCACATTCCATTCCCAGGGTATATATCCAAAAGAAATGGATACACATTTCTACAAAAAAAGACCTGTATGAGAATGTTCATGGATGCCTTATTAACAAGTCCAAACTGGAAAGAACTCAAATGCTCATCAACAGGAGAATGGGTGGAGAGTATATATCCATGTAATAGAATATGACTTGCCCTTAAAAAGGAATTACTGATACAAGCAATAATATGGTTGAATCTCACAGACATTATGTTGAATAAAAGAGTTCATATTCTATGGTTTCATTTAAGTGAAATTCAAGAAGAGGTAAAACTAACCTTTAATGCTTAACTAAAAATCTGAAGCGTGATTGTCTGGACAGGGGTATGGATGAAGGAGTGATTGGAAAAGACCACAGGGAACTGTTTTGGGGTGCAGGAAGTGTCCCATATCTTAATTTGGTTGACTTCAGTTCAGGTACATACATTTGTCAAAATATATTGAACGAACACTTGAGATCTGTCTTTTACGATAGATAAATTATACCTCAGTAAAGATAAAGGTCAAAAAAGCAAACCAAGATCTGCATCCTCAAAAAATACTTTAAAAGCAAGGAAGTAAAATGTGCTTTGGCTATTCCAATGTACTTGACATTAAAATTGGAAAAATTAATTGTTTATGTAATCAGTTATATATGAATTAAACTGCGCCCCTTAATTATAACAACTCTAAGTAAGTAAGTGTTAGTCGCTCAGTCGTGCCTAACTCTTTGCGACCCCATGGACTGCAGCCCACCAGGCTCCTCTGTCCATGATATATTCCAGGCAAGGATACTGGAGTAGGTTGCCATTTCCTGCTCCAGGGGATCTTCCCAACCCAGGGATTGAACCCAGGGGTCTCCTGCACTGCAGGCAGATTCTTTACCAACTGAGCTACAAGGGAAGCTAACAACTCTGGTATGTGGTTAATCAACATGTCTACCTGTAAGTCCAATGGTGAAATCCAAAGCTCTATAGAAGTAGGGATTTTATTGTGTTTTCATTTATGTCCTAAGCATCTAGCTCAGGACTTGAACTGCCTCTTCCTTGAAGTATTTAAGTAGCTTTGAAGAAGACATAACTTCTTCATGTCTCAGCTTCTTCCTCAATATAATGGAACTAATACCTGACTTTCCTAAGTGTGTTCTCTAAGCAACATAATCGACCGAGAACACGTCTGAAGTAGTTGAAATTCTAACTCAGTTCAAATGAAAAGTCATTTTAATATTTTCAGTAGATGGTTTTATGGTTCATCCTTTTATCCCACAAACTGACCTAGATAAGATAACGATTCGAGAACTCAGGCCCACAGAGACTTACATAATCAAGCTTTCAGGACTTAGCTCAAGGAATAAATCACCTATAGATACTTTCTATCCTTCCTTGCTCCCACCACATCTTTCTGGTGCCATAAAGGCAGGGATTTGTTTAATTAATCTTTGTATCTCCATTACTCTAGAACAGTAATCCTCTCAGGGTAGATATTTAATATTCTTAAAATAAATATAGGTGTGCATGCTAAGTTGCTTCAGTCATATCTGACTCTTTTGACACTATGGACCATATTCCGCTAGGCTCCTCTGTCCATGGAATTCTCCAGGCAAGAATGCTGGAGTGGCTTTCCATGCCCTGTTCCAGGGGTTCTTCCCAACCCAGGGATTCTGGAATTCAACTTATTCAAATAGTCCAATAGCAGAGCGATTTGGTTTTCCAGGCAACATAGAATATGTGTTACATATCTGTATGAGCAAATTTTATTTACATCCTACATGGAGAAGAATATTCAGCCTCGCAGAGATTAAGTAGTTACTCAAGGTGGCTCAGCTAAAAGGAAGCTGATGTGGAAGTCATCCCCCCATTTGTCTCTTCCCAGTGGTATTAACCATCATGTCACACTGCCATATTACTGAAACTGCGTTTCTAACATGCATTACCTTTCAGATCTAACCTCAGTAAAGCCCAATTGATGTAAAAATAATCTTCCTAAAGATGGAAGAATTCTCCCTTTGATGACTAAGCTTTCATTGCTGGCTAGAGTACCGGGATATGAAGGAAAAGATTTAGATTACAGGGTCAGGCAAATCTCTTTGGAACTTGTGAACTTTGTGGGACAAATCACTGGAACTCTCTGTGCCTTCATTTTTCTATCTTTAATTAAAGAAGATATTATCTACTCTTATCTCACAGGGTAGAGAGAATCATAAAACAAAATGTGAAAGTGTTCCATGAAATATAGAGTGCCATAAAATGTTCAAAAAAAGAGACATATCAGGAATTACTACACTGTGGAAAATTGGGTTGAAGTCAGACAGTATTTGAATCATTAAGAAAAATTTTAATCTATATATACATTTTATACATATATTTAGACGTATGCTCTTTTATTATAAATCTTTTTAAAATGAAGATAACTCTTGTGTAATGTATGGAGTCTTTCAAGTTAAGGATTTTTCTAATGCCAACCAAGGAAACCCAGTGGATCAGTTCATCAGCATGAAATGAGAGGCTTTGGTACCATGTGGTCTACTCATTTAAGCAGATGGAATAACACGTTCAGTGCTAATTAAAATCTTCAAAGGGTCTTCAAAGGATAGCAGTAAATACTACGTATTTCCCTTATTTAAAACAGTAGCAGATGAAGATGAGTTCTTTTTTCTTCCTTAATGAATANAAATGAGAGGCTTTGCGACCATGTGGTCTACTCATTTAAGCAGATGGAATAACACGTTCAGTGCTAATTAAAATCTTCAAAGGGTCTTCAAAGGATAGCAGTAAATACTACGTATTTCCCTTATTTAAAACAGTAGCAGATGAAGATGAGTTCTTTTTTCTTCCTTAATGAATATAGGAATCCCATCTGTTATCTTTTTAAAAATGTACCATGTAATGCAGAAGAGAAAATAGGACTGAAAAGAGTGTGTCATTCTCTTTCTTTCACAGGGAGCCATTCTTTTCTGGAACCAGATCTTTTTTTTTTTTTCTTTTTTCAGTCAAATCTCCCTTCAAAGTCATGGGAAACAATTGGCTTTCAGTATTGGTTCATCTGTGACTAGGTGATTCCTAGCCTCTTCTGTTTCAAAAACAGTAATATTAATAGATACCAGACATTGGCTAACTCAACATCCATCCAACCCCCTACTTGCTTGTCTTCCTGGACCAGAGAGGCTGGAAAGTTTGGGACTGTGTTTCCCAGATGCTCAGCAGTGAGGATGCAGCCACTAGATCGCCCTGAAGCCCCGGGTGGGAAAGGCCTGGATAAGGAAGTGAGTAACATGAGGAGAGAGCACTCTCTAAGCAGGCAGCGACAAGGGGGACCTGGTTCTTCTGTGACAGTCATGGTAGAGTTTCTGGTCGTAGCACGTTAGGCCAGTAGAAGACAATGTGTCCAGCACTGTCCTTTCAGCAAAGAAGGGAAAAAAAGAGAAGGAAAGAATTCCTATGAGGCCACTGGGCATTTTTTATACTTGTGTCTGTGGCTGATTATGTTCAAGCTGGTTTTTCTGGCTTTCCCAGACAAGCCTGTGAGCTACCTATATCCTTCAATAAACCCTTCTCTGCTCAGTCTAGCCAGAGCCGAGTTGTATTGGCTGTAAGAGTCCTGGCATTTGTAATGAGCACTGCGTGGGGTTTTACACATGTCCAGGAAGGACACAGTGTATCCAGCAACACACTTTGGCAAATACTGTTAGCTGCCTACCCAATGGTCTCTTTTCCTCCTTTCCATTAAAACAACAACAACAACAAAAAACCAAATATTTGTTTTTAAAGGATAGCCACATCTCAGCTAAAAAAAGTGATATTTCCTAGCTTCTCCTGCAGTTCAGCATGTCTGTGGATGTAATTCTAGCCAAAAGGATGCTGGCTGAGGATATCTGAGGAAACTGCTCCCTGTGTAAGCAGCACTCACCCTTTATTTTCTGCTTGAAAAATAGAAAAAGCACTTGGAGCTTCAGCATCCACCTCGAGACCATCATGGGAAGACCAGGAGGTAGCAGAGACCTTGCTCTGACATCTGTGAGTACGGACGTCAGCAGCACCTCTGGACTTCCGTTGCCTGAGAGAAATCCATCTCCAGTGTAGATTTCCAAATGCCATCACATTGAGGATTCAAGTGTCAACATATGAATTTTAGGGCGATACAAACATTGTATCAGCAATTTGCAATCAACAATTGCAGCAGCAATTTTAACAGCATGTACCTATAGTAACCGGCAGCCTGCCCCTGTCCTATATTAGGAAGCTGGGCTGGATACCAAGAGCCTCTTGGTTCCTTTCCTCACAAGCTGCCCTTTCTTTGTTTTTCCTATATTTTTCCCGGAGAAGGTTCCAACTTTTACACATAGTAGGGAAAGAAATCCTGTCCCCTCTTTAGGATTCCACAGTTATCCTGCAAAGACCAAAAAATAGAAGCCATAAGGAGACAAGTTTCGGTTCTGCGAAAGACTAGTCTGCCAAAGCTCCGAAATATCACATAAATATATTAAAGGTAAGGAATCCCCAATCACGTAAGATGTTTAAGCACAGGTTAAATGGCCTTTAGGAGGATATAATCAAAATAACAAGTCAACTATTTGACTATGATTTTTTTTAAGTCTTGTAGTTTTATAGTCCTTGGATTCTGTCATCTCTCTCACAATGCTTTATACTCGAATATCGAGAACGTGTTTATTCTGCTCACGCCCTGCCACTACTATGATGACCCACCCCACCCCTCCAGTGCCATGTGTGTCGTGGGTGAACTCTTGATTACTGTGTACAAAGAAACGTTTTGGGAGTGAAATAAAACCATGAGGCCAAAAGTGAAATGGATCAGAAAGAAAAAAACAGTGAATGATGAAAGGAGACTAATGAGTGTGGAAGGAAGGGTATTGAGTTGATTAAAGCAGGAGCTGGAAGTGAAGGGATTACAAAGCTGAATTAAGTTCATTTCCTAGAGAGGAGACCGTATCTAGAGACTCAAGGGCATGAGCACCAGGTGCTCATCCAACGTACGGTGCTGGAGGAGGATGGGGAAGCCACCTGGGAGAAGGTGCCAGCACAGTTGGCTTTCCTCACACCCCGAAGCTCAGAGTGACTGCTCCAGGGCAGAAAAGCACGACGGGTCAAAACAACCACCTTTGAGCCTAACAGTGCCAATCTGAACCTATAACAGGCTGATCTGTTTGCAGTTGGATACTTAGAGATTTCTCATGTGTACAAAAGTAGCTCCTTGTACTCTAAATAGTGTGGCTGAGTGTGGTGTTGCTGATGAGTCATTATAAAGGCAGGCCTGTGATGGGCTTTAGGGGGCAGTTCTGTGTGCCCAGAAAGCTGCAGAAGAGGCAGTGAGAAGACCAGTGATGAACACGGGCAGCCTCCTGGGTTTGTAGGATCCTGACTCTATCACCTGCTTTTCTTCACCCCATCAATTCTGCCATCTCTGGCCACAGTCCCTTTGAGCTAGAGATCATCACGTTTCTGCACGCTCAGTACGGCATTATGTAAGGTCAAAGGTACCTGATCTCATCTCCTATTCCTAAGCTCTTTGTGTCTGCCGACTAACGTTTCAGACGATTACAAAGAGGTACCGTTCCTCAGCTGTGCTAATGATACTGTCCTTGCAGAACTGGGTCCCCAGCTCAGCTGGCTTTCAACAAAGCAGGTGATTAGCAGGAAACTGAAATAAAGATCACACACTGCTTTAAGTTTCTTCCCTTTGGCTGGCTTTGAGGCTTTCCTGTGCCCACACAGTTCCCTATCACGCTGAAGCTGCAGAGCAAGTGAGTGGCAGAGGCGTCATCCAGGGCACACCTTTCTTGGTGGCATCTCCCTCCACGGAGGCATCCTTCATTCCCCAGAGGCTGCTGCAGGGAGATGGGCTCCTCGAGTTTTGCATAAGGCCTTCTCAGACAGGAAACACCTCCCGCTTCCTCTGTCCTGTGTGCTCCTGCCTCCCGGTCTACCAGCATTGAACATCAAGCCAGCCCCACAACCCACAAAAAACTGTGTGGCCACATATCAAACCAGCCTGTTCAAAAGGTCAGATTCCACTTTCCCAGAAATGAAGAAACAGTCGATTATTTTCTACAGGTGACTGAATCCTTGTGAAAATTACTTTGGCCCTTGCCCTCCAAATAACATATAGATTTTTACTCCAGATATAATTGGTAATTATAGTGAGAAGAATAAAAAAGACAAAGGGCTTTTTTTCATTTGTATTGATGGCCCAGTTTTCTTTAAGTTGAAAATGGACTAAACATCACAAAACTCAGGACTTGCTAGTCTGATCCTTCTCCAGGCACCTCCAGGCTCCTCAGAATACATTGTCTCCCCACCTCTCTGCTGGGCTACCCGCCACTGTAACTCCTCTGACACTGTCTTTTATCCTGTTTGCCAAGGACTGTCCCTTGCTTCATTCAGGTATGGCTTTATGTCCCATTTCATCTCAGAATTCCTCACAGACTATTTAAAAAAAAGGTTGGGGGGAGTGATATTACTAAATGCTTAAATGAGACAAATTCAATGCATCTCTGTGACTCAGGGTTGTGGAAACACTCCATATTAAATTCATAATGTAAACATTGGTATCACTCATGTCATGCTAGAAGGAGTCAGCGTTTCTTTAATTTATACTAGGTTTCTAGAGAGCAGAGATAGATAGGGAAGGATAACAAGATTTAATTCAATTAAATAAGTATTTGTCCAGGGCTATATGCACAGAGTCACTTTTGCATAGAATCATGCAAGAATAATAGTTAATAAGATTCTTTGATAAGAATCACATGTTATACTATGCTGAGAGACTTTTAACTTTTGTCATGGGGGTTTCTGAAAGGAGAGGAAAAAGGAATCACCATTCTCTCATCACAGATCAGGATTTTATTGAAATTTCCAATGACTATGCTTCAAATAACTTCTAGACACTCATCAAAGTTCTTTTTTTAATATTGAAAAACAATATAGGGGAAGAAAGCACTTCTTGTGGAATGATGTATTTCATGCTAACATTCCTTTTTTAGAAATTAAAGAGAACGACCAAGTAAAATCCATGCAAACGCTTCTTACAAATCCTGTCCATGCTGTAAAAAACTTGGGATGACTAGAAACATGCTGTTTGTTCTTAATTTGTCAATCTCAGTCATGAATGTGATGAGTACATCACAGTCTGGGATGTTATGTTATAATAAAATGACATCCAACATTCTGCTTGGAATTCTGCATCTTAAAGTTCCAAAATTTAATTCCTTAAGAGGGGAAAAGCTGTGGTGATGAAGACTTTGGTACTTCTTGTGCTTTTTCAAGGGGGTTTCCCTGGTGACTCAGTGGTGAAGAACACATCAGCCAATGCAGGAGATGTGGGTTCCATCCCTAGGTCAGGAAGATCCCATGGAGGAGGGCAACCCATTCCAGTATGTTTTACCTGCAAAATCCCATGGACAAAGCAGCCTGGCAGGCTATAGGCCACGAGGTCTCAAAAAGTCAGACACGACTTAGTGACTAAGCATGCACACACAGGTTTTTCAAAACAAAACTTGAGACAGACTTCAAAAGTAGCATGAAGTTACTGTTTACAACCTTCACATAAAATGTCACAATTCACTGCCCTTGGAGTGAGTCTTGAGGAGTCAGTGCTAAGGCCAGGAGTCAAGGCAAGAGTATAACCCCATGCCTGTCCTCGAATAGCTCAGAGACAGGGCAGGTGGAGGCGCCCCATGCAGTACAAGCCGTGCTGAGCAAAATCACTTCCACAGAGCAGTTCTCCCTAGCATCAGAGTACCTGCTGTGGGATGGACTTCAGATTTTGGTTCTGCTTCTAAGTAGCTACATGGCTTTGGTAACAACACCAACATGACAATAACAACAGCATCTACCACTGAATCTTACTATGTATCAGGCACTTTAGTTATAATCACATTTATTCACCTGTTTAATCCTCCCAACAAGGCTGAGAGATACACAGTTGTACTGTTCCCATTTTACAGTTGAAGGATATGAGGGACAGGGAAGCCAGGAAATCTGACAATACAAAGGGACGTAAACTGCGGTCTCTGAGTTTTTGTTTCCTTTTTCATAAAATGGGGACCATTTTATGTATATTGCAGGGTTATTGTGAGGGCTAAAGAAATAATAAAGGTAAAGAATCTGGTACATAATGCCCATTAAGTACAGATATTAATAATTCCTTTATATTAAAATCCTTGGACTTCCTGAGTAGTCCAGTGGTTGAGAATCTGCCTCCCAATGTAGGGAACACGGGTTTGATCCCTGATCCGGGAAGATTCCACATGCCTCATGGAAACTAAGCTTGTGAGCCATAACTACTTAGCCCATGCTCTGCAACAAGAGAAGCCACCACAATGAGAAGACTGAACATTGCAACGAGAGAGTGGCCTCTGCTTGCAACTAGAAAAAGCCTGCACATGGCAATGAAGACCTAGAGCAGCCAAAAATAAACAGATAAGTAAATGGCAGAAAGTGTAATTTCTTAAAAAAAAAAAAAAACAACCTTCTCCCCCTGATACAAATTCATGACTTCTCATTTACAGGTTGCTTATATACCAAACCTCTAAGCCTACTAGAACCAGGAAAGTACAAAACAATCAAAATGTTCTAATCAAAATAAGCAATCAAACAACCCTCTTGCCCATTATCTTAACAGAGCCCCTGGGAGCCTTGCTAAGAGCCTATTTACTCCAAGGGAGTTCTGGTTCTAAGGCTTTCTGGCTCACAGATGATTAGAAATGTAAATTAAGAGGGGATGCATCTTAGGAGCAAGACACGGCAGCTGACAACCTGGCTGTAGTTAGAGAACTGGAGAATCAGAACCCCTCTTAACAGACAGGAGAATTCAAAATGCAGACCAGCGAGGACTCTCCGAAGAGGGCAGTGTCCTTAAGAGCAGATTACCAGCCCTCTTAGAACCTTATCCTGGCACCTCCTCATCCATCTTGGCCGGGCCGCTGCTACTTCTCTGTGTCCCATCAAAGGCCCATCCACGCCCTGTTCACATCCCTCATACATTCTCCTTCGCTCTGGACTGTAGCAATTCATCTTCAGTATCTTCATCCTAATCTGACCTTAAACTCTTTAAATGGTAAAGAGCACTGGTGCATTTGTGTCTCTGAACCTCTCACGTAATGATGGATGCTCTACATAAGCTTTTTGAAAGATTATTGATTTGAGATATTACAAGAGAAAGAGATAAGAATTTGAATTCACGCTTTCAAAGACAGGAAACAATGTAATGCAGGTCGAGAAACTTTCTGTTCAAAGGCATTAGAGCTTTTGAAAGTTATCACCTAAAGGTAAGCTTCAATAGCCTGGAAAATTCATGTTTATGTGAAGCACATCATTACCTGAGGACTCTGGGAAAGATTGAGGGCAGGAAGAGAAGGAGGCGGCAGAGGATGAGATAGTTGGATGGCATCATCGGCTCAATAGACATGAGTCTGAGCAAACTCTGGGAAATAGTGAAGGACAGGGAAGCCTGGCAGGCTGCAGTCCATGGGATCACAAAAAGTCAGACATGACTTAGCGACTGCATAAAGGAGGCATTTCCATGTCTACTGCCCTTTTGGTGAGAAAAGGCAAGGGACCACAAAAGGAGAGGGAGGGAAATTTAGTGGAGAGGAAGAGAGTCCAGGATACAGATGATAAATACCAAAGCTGAAGACAATTGTCACAATTTTGCTGAGGCCCAGCTCCTTTGTTCTGTTCTTTTTTCCAGAAAATGGAGGGACATTTAAGAAGGGGACCTAGAAAGTTGATTGGAGTTACTATGGTAGGTGGCATTCAGCCTTATCCATTTGGAAGAATGACCATAAGACAGGATAATGAAGCAAGACAATAATGTATCAGCTCAATTATGAGCTGTCTGCTGCAGGGAAGGATGTTCTTATGAAAGACAGAGGGAAAGCCTTTGACTAGCAAAGGGGACCTGACCCTGAAAAGATTCAGGAAATAGAGAACCCATGGCTATCAAGACTGGCTGTTTTGCAGGGCTGCAAGGAAGGAGGGTAGTCAGAGAGGAAGCAGGTAGTGTCTAGGTATCCTGGGAGCTGGGGTTAAGAATTAGGAGTGCAAAAACAGACTATAAATCCAGACATGGGGCAGAGGGACGAGCTATATTAGGTTGGTTTTGGAGGATCTGAATTCACAGGGGGTCAATGCCCATCTTTTAACACAGAATCAGAGAAGTAGCAAGACCTTTGAGTACAAATACCCTGATGATATGCTTTGGCACACAGGCCTGCACAGCCCCAGGGAGCAATTCCTGTGTGCCTGGCACAGCAGGGGGGCAATCAAGGGCTATAAAGGGCCACCAAGCTTCACATGCCCCACACTTCATGGGCACAGCAGCATGACCAATGCCCCTGAGAGGGTCATGATGGTGAAACTTGGGAAACTCAGTCCCCAGGCAGTCTCAGAATGGGTTTCTGAGTGGACTCTACTGAAAATCAGATGGGGAAGATAAGCCTAAACACTACTAAAATTCTTAACAAGATGGGAATACCAGACTACCTTACCTGATTACTGAGAAACCTGTATGCAAGTCAAGAAGCAACAGTTAGAACCAGTCATGGAATAACAAAATGGTTCAAAACTGGGAAAGGAGTATGTTAAGACTGCATATTGTTACCCTGCTTATTAACTTATATGCAGAGTTCAGTTCAGTTCAGTCACTCAGTTGTGTCCCCATGGACTACAGCATGCCAGGCTTCCTTGTCCATCACCAACTTCTGGAGCTTGCTCAAACTCATGTCTCTTGAGTAAGTGATGGACATATGCAGAGTACATCATGTAAACTGTTGGACTGGAGGAAGCTCAAGCTGGAATCAAGATTGTTGGGAGAAATACCAATAACCTCAGATATGCAGATGACACCACCCCTATGACAGAAAGTGAAGAGGAACTAAAGAGTCTCTCAATGAAGGTGAAAGATGAGAGTGAAAAAGTTGGCTTAAAACTCAACATTCAAAAAACTAAGATCATTTCATCCACCCCCATCACTTCATGGCAAATAGATGAGGAAACAATGGAAACAGTGACAGACTTCATTTTCCTGGGCTCCAAAATCACTGCCAGTGGTGACTGCAGCCTTGAAATTAAAAGATGCTTGTTCCTTGAAAGAAAAGCTATGACAAGCTTAGGTAGCTTATTAAAAAGCAGAGACAGCACTTTGCTGGTAAAGGTCCATATAGTCAAAGCTATGGTTTTTCCAGTAGTCACGCATGGATGTGAGAACTGGACCATAAAGAAAGCAGAGTGCCAAGATGCTTTTGAACTGTGTTACTGGAGAAGACTTATGAGAATCCCTTGGACAGCAAGGAGATTAAGCCAGTCAATTCTAAAGGATATCAACCTTGAGTACTCATTGAAAAGAATGATGTGGGAGCTGAAACTCCAATATTTTGGCCACCTGATGCAAAGAGTTGACTTTTTGGAAAAGACCCTAATGCTAGGAAAGATTGAGGATAGGAAGGGAAGNAAGACTTATGAGAATCCCTTGGACAGCAAGGAGATTAAGCCAGTCAATCCTAAAGGATATCAACCTTGAGTACTCATTGAAAAGAATGATGTGGGAGCTGAAACTCCAATATTTTGGCCACCTGATGCAAAGAGTTGACTTTTTGGAAAAGACCCTAATGCTAGGAAAGATTGAGGATAGGAAGGGAAGGGAGTGACAGAGGATAAGATGGTTGGAAGACATCACTGACTCAGCGGACATGTTTGAGGGAAAAGAGAGTGATAATGAGGATAGGAAAGCCTGGTGTACTGCAGTCCATGGAGTCACAAAGAGATGGACATGACTGAGCAAATGACCAACAACAAACACTAATAAAGCTAGAGGACCACCTCTATCAGATATAAGGCTCTCGGATTATGCCTTCCCACCAAATAAGTCCCCAGAAGTAGATACCATCTCGGTAAGAGATTGTTTTAATCTCGTGTTACAATGAGAGTTTTGTTGATGGGNGTCACAAAGAGATGGACATGACTGAGCAAATGACCAACAACAAACACTAATAAAGCTAGAGGACCACCTCTATCAGATATAAGGCTCTCGGATTATGCCTTCCCACCAAATAAGTCCCCAGAAGTAGATACCATCTCGGTAAGAGATTGTTTTAATCTCGTGTTACAATGAGAGTTTTGTTGATGGGCTAGATTTCATACTTGGAAAAGCACCTGCCTTTTCTCACATCCTAATTGACCTTCACCTAAACCCTCCATCAGAAATACCTCCCTGGGCTGGGAACCAGAGCCCCATCACTGTGCTTTGCTCTGCTTTTCAAGGATGGAAATAGCATGCTATCGACCTGTTGTAGATTTCAGAAACAATCTGAATCCAAACATGAGAAGTCACCCTGAGTCGATCAAGTTGTGTGTAATGAAGTGAACTGAAATGCATTAAAGGTGAGGGTGAGCAGGCCAGCCTCCAGGCTGTTTATCTCCTGACAGAGGCCTGCCTCCTCCTCCACAAAGGTTCCTGTGGTTTCCCCTCAGAAATCACTCCTCTGATGGTGCTGTGACAGTCCACAGTTAAGGAAAGCTCAGTCAGACCTGAGACAAGGCTTCAGTGAAAGTACTCAGAAGAGCATGCCCTGCACTCACGTCCTCCCTATAACCATAATCGTGAGTTTCCTTCTGTTGTCCAGGCAGATTGCTGGGAAGGTCATACAGAGAACTTAAATAAGCTGAAGGTTTCTGGTTCAGCCCATTTCCTNGTCAGACCTGAGACAAGGCTTCAGTGAAAGTACTCAGAAGAGCATGCCCTGCACTCACGTCCTCCCTATAACCATAATCGTGAGTTTCCTTCTGTTGTCCAGGCAGATTGCTGGGAAGGTCATACAGAGAACTTAAATAAGCTGAAGGTTTCTGGTTCAGCCCATTTCCTCTTCTTTTACAAATTTGGTTTCTTCTGCTATTCATTCACATTTCATACTCTTGTCGGGCTATATTTAGTCTCCATATTTTATAGTTTTTGGAGACACGAATTAAGCTTCACATGTAAAATAAAACCTATGAAATTTCTCTTCTTCCTGAGTGAAAGAACTTGCCTGGCACCTGGAGTAATTTTGCAAGTGTTGNTATATATATATGCTATATTTCTTTATCCATACATCTATCAGTGGACACTGAGGTTGTTTCCATATTTTGGCTATTGTAAGTATTGCTGCAGTGAACACAGGGTAAAATATCTCTTCAGGATAGTGATTTCATTTCCTTCAGATATGTACCCAGATGTGGAGTTGTTGGATTATATGTGGTTCTTTTTTTCTTTTTAGAGATCTTCCATACTGTCTGCCATAGTGATGATGGGACCTACCATCTTCATTCCTACCAACAATGCACAAGGGTTCTCTTCTCCATTAATACTTGTTATCTCTTGCCTCTTTGATGATAGCTTTTCCAACAGGTGTGAAGTGATATCTCATTGTGGCTTTATGGTTAGTTGTTCAGTTGTGTCCGACTCTTTGCAACCCCATGGACTGTAGCCTGCCAGGCTCCTCTGTTCATGGGGATTCTCCAGGCAAAAATACTGGAGTGGGTTGCCATGTGCTCCTCTAGGGGATCTTCCCAACCCAGGGATCAAACCCAGGTCTTCCACATTGCAGGCAGATTCTTTACTGTCTGAGTCACCAGAGAGACCCAAAATTGTGGTTTTGATTTGCATTTTATTGATGATTATTGATATGAGCACCTCTTCATGTACCTGTTGAATTTTTGAATATCTTTTTTGGAAATTGTCTATTCAATCCTTTTGCCCATTTGTCAGTTGGATTATTTGTGGTTTTTAGTAATGAGTTGTAAGAGGATCACGTATTTTGGATATCAACATCTTATGAGATGTGTGGTTGGTAAATATTTTCTCCCATGTCATATGATGTCATTTTATTTTTGATGGTTTTTTCTGCTGTGCAGGAGCTTTTTAGCCTGATGTAGTCCCACTTGTTTATTTTTTATTCTGTTGCTTGTGTTTTAGGCATTATATCAAAAAACTCACTGCTGAGATCCAGGTCAATAAACTTTTTCTCTATGTTTTATTCTAGGAATTTTATAGTTTCAGGTCTTACATTTAGGTTTTTCATCCATTTTGAGTTAGTTTTTATGAGTGGTGTAAGACAGGGACCTAATTTCCTTCTCTTGCATGTGAATATCCAATTTTCCCAGCACCATTTATTAAAGTGACTCTTTTCTTCATTAAGTTTTCTTGGCTCTCTTGTCAAATATTAGCTGACCGTATATGCATGGGTTTATTTCTGGGCTCTCGATTCTGTTATGACATCTTCTTGAGGCTGGTTTAAAACAGCACCCGGAGTGATGGGTATAAATGTCCCATCTAAGACCAGCTTTAGGAAGTATGATACTTCATCCGTAGATGGAGTAAGAAGCTGAAAATGCTGGCAGCCAACTCAATAGCTATTTGAAGTTTTATGTGCTGTTCTTTTTTAATATGTAAAAATTCTCATGACTTTTTTTATTCTACCATAATATAGCATATTTATTTTAATACAAAAATGTGTTAAATTAATTAGCCTCCCCCAGTTTGCAACTGACAAGTTCCTCAAGTAAATTGTACACTCTAGGAAAAAATGCCAAATTCTTCCTGGGACTTTTCCTATTCTTTGGCACAAGAACTGACTCCTATTTTAAGCAAAGAAAAAGAAACAGACCAAAAAAATTTAAAAACCACTGCAAGAAGAGAGAAACAAAATAACAGAATATTTCATTCAGTATGGGGAGAGTGTGAAAGACCCCAAGTATCTTTGACTAGCTGATGATCAAAACAGTATCAAATCCAATTCAAATCCATAGGCCATAATTATTTTGGTCAAAAAATTAAGAGAAAGCTGTTGATGCACTTAATTTTGATAATGAAACCCCTGGTTTAACAATTAACCTTTCTTTGCATAGATAAGAGAGAAGATTCAAGAATATTTACCAGTTATCATAAAATATATCTTAAAGCTATACCCAGTCTATAACTTATTATAAAATTAGGTTTTGATTTTCTTCCTTTTTATACTGAACATTTTGTGTAGGTGGTTCCAAGTTCTGTTGATTTATAATCTTGAGACTATGAATATTTATTATAGGAAATTATATGGGAAATATTTGTTATAGGAAAAAGCTTACTTAAATGTTTAAACCATTTGCCCTAGGAGGCTGATCTTATTAACCAACCTGAAGATATTTAGGCCATGGGCTCAGACCTCCCTGATCTGCTTCTAATTAGAAAAACTGGTATAAAATATTTTAACAAATTCTCTTAGCACTAGGAACACAGCTAAGACATTCCTGCTCATAAAAGTTACTTTTACAAGTAAAATAAAATGATTTTCACAGATCAGCTTTAAAACACAATGCAGAAATTTGCTTTGCCTAATTTCCCCAACTGGGAAGTTACGATCTGCCCCCCATCCCTACCTCCCTGCACTGTACAGTCCAACTGTTGCTCCGCACGCTGCTGCTTCTCCTCCTTCCCTCTGCAATGTGTTACTGCATCAGTACTCGGCAGGCTACCCAAACCTAAGTCTTTTTTATGTTTGCTTGCTTCTCTCTACCCACCCATGTCCCACCACCCTCAATGGCGGGTGCATCCAGTCAGCATCCACTGGGGCTGCATGCCGCTCAGCACAGGGAATTCTATCAGGCCCCCTCTAGTTTCTACCTTCTTATGCCTCCACTCCATGCGCTGAAACTCAGCACTCTAGATTCAGATGCCCTTTTGGTGACTAGCTTAGAAATCCCATAGGATGTTACTCTTCAGAATTTGTCCCCTCTTGCTCCCACCACTCCAGCCCATAACCAAGCTGCAGGGTGGTGAACTCCAGCTGCTTGTCCACATCTGTTTCACTCAGGACAGCAGACTGGGGACACATCCCCCAGCTGCCGGTCACTCCCCATACAATATATAGCTTGAGTGCCAAATAAGGCACCATGTCCACCCACTGCTCAGTCACTCACTCTCTGCGGCCCAGCACATGATGACATCAGTAACCTCGTCAGTAACCTCAGCCTCAACATGAAGACCCACTGCAACCTGGCTCAGACTACCATGTCCCCTACTTAATGTCATATTAGACTATTTCAAACATTCATTATTTTATTTAATATTCTGTGAATGGCTGCCAAATGCCAGGCATTGGGCTAGGAATCCTAAAAGGAGGAATTTTAACACTCAGAAAAGTAATATCTACAGAGGATATTTGAATCCAACATTCAAAAAACTAAGATAATGGCATCTGGTCCCATCACTTCATGACAAATAGAAGGGGCAAAAGTGGAAAAAGTGACAGATTTTATTTTCTTGGGCTCCAAAATCACTGCAGATGGTGACTGCATCCATGAAATAAAACATACTTGATCACTGGAAGAAAAGCTATGACAAACCTAGACAGCATATTGAAAAGCAGGCACATCACTTTGCTGACAAAAGTCCGTATAGTCAAAGCTATCGTTTTTCAAGTAGTCATGTATGGATGTGAGAGCTGGACCATAAAAGAAAGCTATGTGCCGAAGAAGTAACACTTTAAAACTGTGACACTGGAAAAGACTCTTGAGAATCCCTTGGACAGCATGGAGTTCAAATCAGTCAATCCTAAAGGAAATAAACCCTGAATATTCACTAGAAGGACTGATGCTGAAGCTGAAGCTCCAATATTTTGGCCACCTGATGCAAAGAGCTGATTCTTTGGAAAAAACCCTGATGCAGGGAAAGATTGAGGGCAGGAGGAGAAGGGGGTGTCAGAAGATGAGATGATTGGATGGTATCACCAACTCAAGGGACATAAGTTTGAGCCAACTCCAGGAGATAGTGAAGGACAGGGAAACCTGGAATGCTATAGTCCATGGGGTCTCAGAGAGTCGGAATGACTTAGCAACTGAACAGCAAGAGGGAGTATGGAAAAGTAAATAACAAAAACAGTGATAAGAGCTATGAGTGATGGTTAAAAGGCGGCCTAGAAGAACAATCCAGTTTGGAAGACTCAGGTAAGGATGGATTTTCAGCACACAACTGGGAAAGACACAGTCTGAAGAATGAATGTATACTATGCAAAGAATTTACCAACTAGTTTCTCTGTTTTGAAAGAACTTTTCTCTTTCCCAAGAGAATTCTTACTGAAACTTAAAGCTCATTCCCTGAGGCTTTCCCTCACATTCTCAGGCAGAGTTAAAGGTTCTTTCACCTATGGGCCCACAGCACATCTTCCATACCTGTATTACTGCTCCTACCCTATTATAACACCGTGATTGATGAAGGTCCCTCACCCAGGAGCTCAATCAAGGCAGAGAAGGGATCTTTATCAATCTTTGTGTCCAGACACACCCGACACATAGTATGTGTTCAAGAGAATTTGAAGAACAGTTGTATTTAACAAAGAATAAATATGTCAACTTTGACATTTGAAAGTCCATTTTAAAATAAGCATGACATCTGTAGGGACATAACACATTCTGGAGTGTTCTTCATTATACAGAAATCTTCTTACATTTTAGAAAGTAATACATGAGGAAATCAGAAAAGAATTATTCCCTATGGAAATGAACAAGGGAACAAATGCTTTCATATATCTGGGTACATTTTCTAGCACCTGGCTGATTCAAGCAATGTTTATGATAGTTGCTAAATTGTGAGTTATTACACACTTTGCATTTCATAGGCTTCAACTGTGAGTGGGGTCAATATTGACAGTTCATAGGAAGCACCCTGAAGTCTTCGCGATTGCAGCCAAGGGCAAATTTACCCACAGGCTTCTGAGCCACTGAAATTGCACTGATCTTCTCCTGGGGCCATGGGGGCCACAGAGTATGACCTTGACACATAGCTAGAAAGACAGTAGGATTTGACAAGCATGCATACACGTGCTTGACTGCAGTGACTTAGCACACACACACATATACACATATATACTCTCTTTCAAGATAATTAAAATAACATTTACCCTAAAAGCTTAGTATCTATTTTGTTATCTATAAAGGCCACTCCCAATTAAATAGCTTGTGGGCTTCTCTACAATTTCTAATTTCACATCTCCTAGTGGTATAATTCATGATCTATTTTGGTCACTACCAAGCTTAGGATAGCAGAAAATATGTTATCCATATACCTCAGCACCACATGTTGTTTTAAATTTTCTTCTAAAATATTTAGAAGATATTTCCCATGGAGCCTGGCAGGCTATTGTTTGTTTTGCTTTTCCATCTGGTATTCGATTAATATACTAATAACCACTCTAATTTCTTTTGCTATTGCTATTAATCTTATTTTTCCTTGTGCCATGTTTATTTTCACTTGGGGACTGAAAAGTACTGTAGATTGGAAGCAGTATTTCAACTATAGCTCCTACATGGAAGGCAACCCAAGTGCATTCAACATTTTTTAATAGGGGCGTGGTTTAGTCTAATTCAGATTTCTCCATGTGCCTACAATTCTCTTGGATGTTCATGCTCATTAACTTTATAGAATTAATTTTATATTTATAAGCATTATATTATATTGCAAAGCACAGATGGAATATTCAAAGTCAAAGAGAGATGGAGTATAAAACACTTGCAGATTAATGTGTGGCGCTTGTGGTGATGTTTTCTCCCATTCCCACTTTTCACCTTTCCTATTAGTTTAGTTGCTCCCTAGCAAAGTCACTGAGCTTTACTCTGAAGTTTCAGGGGGCATTTTGCAGCTCTGAAGCTGGGAAGTTAAGGACAACTGAGTGAGAGGATAAGAATATTCAGAGAAAAGTCATTTCAACTACAAGTGAGTGGGACAGAAATATTCTCATCGCACTTGACGATAAGCCTGCGGGTGGGGAGAAAGTACGGTTCCCAATAGAGAAGATAATAAAAGCAAAAAACTGCACATTGCTGAAGGTGACGGCCATAAGTTATACTTCTTTTCTGTCTCTCCTAGGGTCATGTACAGTGTTGGGCAATTAGTACGTGCTCAGTTAGCCTTTCTGGGTTGATAGGAAAAAGTTAGCTTGAGGCAGAGTTCAGGTGATGCCAATTCTGTGAGTCCATTCCTGTTTTAAGCCAATCTGCCACACATATCCCAAACTTCTCACATGGCCAGTCCACCCAAGATCTGAGCCACTGTTACATAAACTTCGATGTTTATCACCCTTGCTCAGTGCACCATCAGAAGACTCTGCTGATGGTAAGTCAGAGACATTGCTCATTTGTTCCTGTTTCCTTTGTCGCCCCATCAAATCTCTAAGTAACTACTAGTGCTTTCTCTTTCTGTCTGAATAGACAAACACCTTTAAATCAAGTCTTTCTGTTTTCCTCTCCGTATCTAAACGCTGGAGACGAAACACTGAAAAAGACCTGTGCTACCCCTTCCAGGACTTTACACACTGCTGTAGGAGATTAGGGATCTGGCCAAAATACAGATGAATGTCTGCAGGATCTAATATACCAAAGGAGCCATCTACTTCCTTTCTCCTGAATATTATGACTATTTCTCTCTTAAAGATGCTTGGACTTGAGTAGTGTGTTTGAATCATTCCTCAAAATGCCTGTGTTGAGTCTATTAAACTTAAAGGTTTTTTTCTATATTTTTTTAAAGTAAGGAAATGGTTACCATTAAGAGCAAGTTTGCTAAAAAAAAAGAGCAAGTTTGCTTTCCAAACACAGTCAAAAGTCATTTAAATACAAGTCTTATAACTAAAGTAGCTGATAAGTCTGGGAAATATCACTGTAAGATAAAAAAAAAAAAAAATGGCTACGAAGTAATGAGTTCACCTTCTTGCCCATAAACTGATCTGGAATGATGCAATAAGAGAACTAATATTTTAATCAGTACCATGTGCTTTGCATGCACTATTTCACTTAATCCTCATAACTATCAAATAATTTATGAATTCTTTTGTTTCCATTTAAAAAACGTGATTAAAGAAATGAGGAAACTTGCCCCAAATGACATAAGGGTTGGGATTCAAAGTCAGGGGAAGCTGGGACCAGACCTGTGTGTTAAAACACCAAGCTAACTTCCACAGAATGAGGTCTAGAGATGTTTTGAGTAAGTACTCAGTATTATAAAGGCATTTCAAGAATGACTCAGACTCTAAACCTGGATATACTGGCTATAGTCCTGTGCATAAAAATTAGTCCAAAATACATAATGAATGGCAAATACTGATTCCTCTTTATACGGCTGCATGAGGTCAAAATGACATCTAAGTACGGGTTGCGAATGTGCACTTAGCAAATAAGCATGGAAGCTTTTACTGCATTACCTTAGAGACACAGAGAAAAGAAATTTATTCTTACCTCTCATTTTATCAAAGAGATCTACACTAGGAATGCAGCAAAGGATAGGGAGGAGAAAAGAACTTGATGCTCAGTATCAATATTAGCAAATATACCTGTCACGTTTTATAGAGTAAAGCAAGAATGCAGAAATTAATGTCCAGAAATTTTGAGTTTTACTTTTGTTTTTGTTTGCTTTATGGTTACTCTAAGGATCACTGTATGCTGTGTTTAGTTGTTCAGTTGTGTCTGACTCTTTGTGACTCCATGGACTGTAGTCTGCCAGGCTCCTCTGTCCATGTGGATTCTCTAGGCAAGAATACTGGAGTGGGTTGCCATGCCCTCCTCCAGGGGATATTCCCAACCCAGGTCTCCCGCATTGTAGATATATTCACAAATTTATGTACTATCAGTGGTCAACTGTAACCCATTTGTACCTTCAGTTTAGTTCAGTTCAATCGCTCATCTTTAATTGAGTCAAATTCGAAGAAAAATGTAAAGTTAGTTAAAACCCCCAAAACAAAATTTAAAAAACACATCTCAAGAGATTTTGGTGTGTAGATGGGCTCTACAAATGTTAAGTTGCCTCTTACTTTCACTAAATGAATCAAAACACATCTAGCTCTCTGAAGGGTACTTGTCAATGTAAGCTTGGAAAATATTCCAGGGATGACTTTGAAATGCACTCTAGTCTGTGTGTGTGTTTGTATGTGTTTATGTGTGAAAGAGAGAGAATGACAATATTCGTAGGACCTGTATTACTACTTCCTATTGCCACAAACTGACCCTTGCCATGGGTGTTTGTCATCTACCTCTACAAGGATTAAATTATGTGCTGTTGCTGCTTCTGATCTCCAACACCCCCTGAAGGAGTTCAGGGTGGAGAGCAGAAGTGGGGCACTCTGTGATCCTGGAAAACCGGCAGGCCATGCCTTCAGATAGTTAGATATTCCCAGAAGCTGATTTTATGAGCCCAATTCTTATATCTCCTTACATCTAGAGAAATGCTAAAATTCTTCATGGTGAAAATTGTTTCTTGTGACTAGTAGAATCTTCACGAGACCAGAAGAAACTTTCTCAAAAATACATGTTTGGTTGCATGTACTCCCCCTTTAACAAAATCACAGATATACTGTCCTTCCCCCACCTCTTGGAGCAGTTTCTCAGAGCGATCTGAAGTGCTGTCTCCCGGGCTGCAGTCCTCATACTGCCCCAAATAAAACTACTCACAACTCTCATGTTGTGTGCTTTTTTAAGCCGACACTATCTTATCAGTCACAGGAATCCTTCTCTGAATACAAATTTATCATGTGCAGTTGTACAATTAAAGTATGATCACTGAATTCACAATGGACTTGAGTCTTTCAAAAATGTTGTTAAATGAACAACTCTTTACTGGCAAACAGAAAAATTAATACTAAGGTACTCATATACTGCTGCATATTTGAAAATGAAAACCTTAGAAGGGAAAGAAAGGGCACTTAGTTGTAAAATGTGTAACTCCACTCAATATCAAACAAAAAATTTCAGCAAATCAAAATACTTCTGGGTTTTGTTTTTGACCCTTCCTGGCTTAGAAACTTTCAATAGCCTCAGAAGGTTATTTTGCATGTTTTTGCAACTCATTAAAGAAGATAAGAATCTTCCCTTCTGAACTGAATCCTTTAAAATCAGAACTCCTAGTCTTTACTGTGGAGGAGGCAATGGCAGCCCACTCCAGTACTCTTGCCTGGAAAATCCCATGGACGGAGGAGCCTGGTGGGCTGCAGTCCATGGGGTCGCTAAGAGTCGGACACGACTGAGCGACTTCCTTTCACTTTTCACTTTCACGCATTGGAGAAGGAAATGGCACCCCACTCCAGTGCTCTTGCCTGGAGAATCCCAGGGACGAGGGAGCCTGGTGGGCTGCCATCTATGGGGTTGCACAGAGTCGGACACAACTGAAGCGACTTAGCAGCAGCAGCAGTCTTTACTGGAAAGTATAAAAAAGGATCCAAAATAGCTGAGTGCTTGTTAAAACAGTACAGTACTTTAAATTCTAAGCCCTGCCTCCGATCACACATCACCAGCATGCCAAATGGTTATCGAATTTAATTTTGTGTTAGTAGACAGTGAGCAAATCAACCCGTTGTTTGGCCTACATAACTCCAAATAGACCATTCTGATTCTTCCCTCCTGAATCGACTACTTCTAACAGAATTATACAATTGTGTCACTGCACAGCTTTAGGCTTGAATTAGCCTGTCAAATTAGAAAATGCTCTTGATAAAATTTTAGAAGAAAAAAAGTTGTAAAATCTACTTATAAAAATTTAAGCATCTGTTATATGCTCATAAGACTGTATTTTAAGTTATATGTGTATGTTTATAGAAAAAAAGATATGTTAAACTGCATGTTAACTAAAGTTATTTTTAGTAGGAGGGGTTGTAGGAAGTGTTTATTTTCTTCTCTGCAGTTTTATTTTCTAAGTTTCCTCAAGAACAAGTGCTACTTTTGCAAGTAAAGAGCAAAACAAAACAAATGTGAGCATTAAATACTATTTCAAAAATATGGCATCAAATATAAAGTTCAAATTACATCTGTTCAAAATGTCTGATGAAGTTTCCTGTTTGGACTCTTCCTTCTATCACAGACCTTAAGAGTCACATAAAAATTTTATACACTTATGAGAAAGACATGATCTTCAGTACAAGGGATCTGGTTTTGTGTTTTTTAATTCAGTTATTAATAGGAGGATGACAATGAACTTCCTAGGTGGCACAGCAGTAAAGAAGCTGCCTGCAATGCAGGAGATACAGGTTTGATCCCAGGTCAGGAAGATCCCCTGGAGAAGGAAATGGCAACCCACTCCAGTATTCTTGCCTGGGAAATCCCATGGATAGAGGAACCTGGCAGGCTATAGTCTAAAGGATCACAAAGAGTCAGACACGACTGACTAAGCACTATGGATGGTTAATTATATCTTCAATGTCCCTTTTGTCATAAAGGATAACTATTATTATTTTGTTATTATAGGAGGATGACAAGGCTTTTTACAGATGGAATTCACCACTCAGACTTCAAGCATGTGAGCACCAAGTCAGCACAGCCAACGTATGAAGATGAGTTGAAAGAGGAAGGTGATAACATCATGGACCGAGCATGTTCTATTTACCCCCGTCAATGGCCAGGTGCCACCAGGCCTTCCCTGAAGCTGAACTATGTCTCTCTACCAAGTGACTCTTCAACTCTCTGATGGGCTGGCTTCAAAAAAGTGAAGAATCAAACAGATTTTTTTTGCATAGTCTCAGGGGGAGCACTACTAGGATGACTGGGGGCAGATCTAAGCTTAGCTGAAGGAAGAATGCCCTGTGGGTCACAGTCAAAATCTCTTTCCTGTTAGGGAGGAAGTAAGGTGTCAGTAAGGGCCTGTTCCAGCTGGAGCAGATTTAGGGAATCTCGCCATTAAAACCAAAATCTCTCCACCAGGCAACCGTGAAACCAAGAGATCATGGACTACAGAGTCAAGCAGGCACCAAATCTGGTAAAAAGAGAGAAGATTTGGCCCAGAGAAATCATGATCAGGTGTCAAGGGGAGAACTAACTCAGGAATGAACAGTGATGGTGATAACTTCGATCAACATTGGCTACACGATTTGTGAAGCCCAGAGCAAAATGAAAGTGCAGAGTCTCTTGTTGAAAAATTATGTTAAAAATTCAAGATGGCACCTGCAGAGTATTAAGTCAGGCTTGGGACCCTGTTAAGCATAAGACCCTGTAAAGCTGACCCTGCACAAGACTGCTTCATCACCAGGAAGGGGAGGAGAATTCCTGGGTTTATCATCTTTGGGTGGCTTTCACTTGCTGGCTCGCCCCAAAGCAGTGTATATACATGGGATAAACTATAATGACAACAACAAGGAAAACTGCTGTTCAAAAAGGATTTACAAATGATGGTCCAGGGAATGTTTAAATAGAGGCTTCATGTTACAGAGACAATTATTAGACATAAGGACCTGTAAAATCCCTTTCAACCTGGAGTCTACAGTTCTATAATAGGTTAGTGAGGTTAAAATCATCTAAGAGTATTTTTCAGACTACCAGTTCTATAATCCCAAGTTTCCATGTATTCCCAATTCAACTGTTCTTATTTTCACAAAGATTATACCCTGACTTGTCAGCCAGTTCTATCTCAGAAGCATAGAGGGCTGTACCAACATTCTTTGCTGATCTTCTTAGCCTTAACATCACTGTTTATCAGGTCCATGTGTAGCCAAAATCCCTGAGACCTTTTGGACCTTCTCTCTCATTTCTATACAAAAGAATCAGGAATAGAATATTAGATTCTTTTTCTCTGATCAACTGAGGTCAAGTCTTCCTTCTTCTTTGTCTGAACATTCATTCACATGATCAATGCAGAAAACTCATTTTCTTAACCATGTGTCTCCTTATGGTAAAGTGTATTCACCTTGTCACTGTCCATTGCTCCCTGTATCCCTCTTTGCCCTGTGATATTGTAGTCCTTCCCACTGAAAGCTGAGTATATTTCTTCCATCTCACTCCTGGTGAGATGTACCCTGTGGCTTATTTTGTCCATGGAACATGAGTAGAAATAGAGTGCCAGCTCCAGGTCTAGACCTTAAGAGGCATCGTGTGTTTTCACTCACCTCTGCTGCACTTTTGTTAATACTGTGAGAAGAAAAAGCTCTAGGCAGCCCAGTGATCATACAGGATAGGATGAAAGAGTTGTGGAGCAGACCTGGGCCCAAGCTGTAGGTTAAGACTAAGCCCAGTCCAGTTAAATTTTGCTCAGCTAATGCTAAAGCAACTGATATGTTTTTTAAGCTACTGGTTTGTTATACAAAATTATTATAACAATTGACTGATATATTCTGTAACTCCCTAGCTTGTCCATACTCAAAATCAGTTAAGTGATGATAGTCATTAAATCCATCCATCATCTGTGAAGAGTGGGATGATTTAGGAATTTAGATCTTAGAGTAAGTGGACCTGGACTGGAATCCTAGCACTGATAACACTAGGACTGAATGAGATAATGCACTTAAAGATCTCAGCCCAGGGTCTGTTATACAGTAAGGCTGACATTGAGTAAACACAGAATGGCCAAGTAAATATATCTGGAGGGTGTGGATATTTGAAATAGGAACCATTTCCTAGGGTTTAAACAATACTTGATATCACATCAACACAATCAAAATGAAACAGCAATTAGGAAAAGACAGCATCAGCTAAAAACTAAGGGAAAAGGTACCCCAGTATTTTCTGAAACTAGTTCCATGATATAGCTGCTACATCAACAGCTAGATTTTATAAATCCACAGGATTCACTTGAAATGAGAGAAAAGGCAAACTTGTTCTAGGATCCATTATTATTTACAATTGCACAATGAGTAAAAGGAACAGATGGCCAATTATTTCTGAAACTGCACTAAATGAAGTGTTTTTTATTGGGGGAAGGTAAGTTTAGATCGGCTGTCCAGCTTATACACTGATGGGAAAGTCAGATAAAAAACTTGATGTGATAGAGGTTAGCAACCACCAACATCCACAATCTGTTCCTGGTCCACATAAACACTGCAATTTTTCTTTTGCAATAATTTCTGGTACTGATTTATCAAGGGGCATCTGTGCTTTAAACAAAGGTTCAGTTCTTTCCTGTCAATCATTTTATCCTAATTAATGTTTTGACAGTTTAACCAGATAATGAACTTGAAAAAAAGCTTTGCAAAGTGTAAAGGGCCTTACCTGCTGGCTAATTTCATTTAAACTGACTTGTGCAAAGAATGAAACAAGTTTATCTGTTCTATTATGGCAAATTGTGAACTGTCAAACTTGGGAGTAGAATTTGGTGACAAAATCAAGGAAAATGAGCAGCTGGTTGGGGGGTTGGGAGTAGGGAAGAGCCTCTCTTTCTAGAACTGCTCACTCAGGGGAAACACTGGGAACAAAGAGAGCAGATAAAGGAAAACTGAACATTGGAAGTGTTTTTCTCTCCCAAGTATGTTTAAGTTTAAAAGAGTGACCAACTGCCACTTTAATTAAATGAAAAGAAAATACAATTGTTACTTGGACACCAATCAATTCTTGTTTCTGCTGTTTCTTTGCAGAGCTCAATGTCTTTAAAAAAAAAAAAAAAAAGCTCAATCAAAAAATGGATGGAAGGCCTAATTAGATATTTCTTCAAAGAAGAAATTCATATGGCCAAGAGGTTTATGAAAAGATGCTTAACATCACTAATTTTTAGAGAAACACAAATCAAAACTACAATGAAGTAACACCTCACATTAGTCAGAATGGCCATCATCAAAAATCTACAAACAAGGCTTC
Source organism: Neotragus moschatus (assembly GCA_006410615.1). Classification (NCBI taxonomy): domain Eukaryota; kingdom Metazoa; phylum Chordata; class Mammalia; order Artiodactyla; family Bovidae; genus Neotragus; species Neotragus moschatus. The sequence continues at coordinate 2,435,912 of SJYA01000729.1, forward strand.
TCTGGTGGCACAGTGGTTAACAGTCCACTTGCTAATGCAGGGGTTATGGGTTCTAGTCCCTGCTCCAGGAAGATCGCCCATGCTGTGTGGCAGCTAAACCTGTGCGCCATAACTACTGAAGCCCCAATGCTTAGAGCCTGTGATCCACAATAGAAGCCACCACAAGGAGAAGCCTGAGTATGGCAACGAAGTGGCCTCCACTCACCACAACTAGAGAAAGCCTGAGAGCAGCAGTGAAGACTCAATACAACTAAAAATAATTAAATAAGTTTTTTTAAAAAATGAGCAAATAATAAATGATGGACAGTGTGTGGAGAAAAGGGAACCCTCCTACACTGTTGTTGGGAATGTAACTTGATATAGCCACTGTGGAGAAGGTTCCTTAGAAAACTAAAAATAGAACTACCAGTTGATCCAGTAATCCCACTCCTGGTCACATACCCAGAGAAAACCATAATTCCAAAACACAGGCACTCCAATGTTCATTGGAGAACTATTTACAATAGTCAGTACATGGAAGCAACTTAAATGTACATGAAAGATATTTTTTCTCCTCTGTACATGGCTTTATTATTTACATAATACAAGACAGCATCAATGCTGAATAGCATGATTGTGTGCAATACATTAATCTGAACTGTCTGTACACATCTTCAGATCTAACTCAGAACTAAACATAAAACTGAAAATAAAACTGAGTGCTTTAAGAACAAAAGCAAAGACTAAGTAGTGCCTTGTGTATATACTTAGCCATCTACAAATGAGAACAGGCATTACCATGGCATTAATCTGACTATACTCATTTATATATTAAAAAACACAAGTTTCACACATCACAGTGGAAGGAATATAGTAGTTATGGTACATATATGCAATGGAATATTACACAGCCATAAAAAAGAAATTGTGCCATTTGCTGAGACGTGGATTGACCTAGAGACTGCCATAGAGAGTGAAGTCAGGAAGAGAAAAACAAATGTCATATATTAGTATAGATATATGTGGAATCTAGAAAAATGGTACAAATGAACCTATTGGCAGAGCAGAAATAGAGACAGACACATAGAGAACAAATGTATGGACGTTAAGAGGGAAGAAAACAGGATGGGATGAATTGGGAGACTGGAATTGACATATATATATATATATATATATACACTCACACTCACACACACACACACACACACACACACTACTATGTATGAAATAGATAACTAATGAGAACAGACTGTATAGCATAGGGAAATCTACTCAGAGCTCTGTGGTGACCTAAATGGGAAGGAAATCCAAAAAAAGGGGATATGTGAATACATATAGATGATTCAATTTGCTGTACAGCAGAACTATATGCCAATTAAAAAGCAACTATATGCCGATAAATTAAAAAAAACTTTCATAAGGATTTAATCACTGTCAGATGACTCGCTCAGGACATAGTCTTTCTCCATTTTCTCTGACTCTTCACTGGCACTTTGCACAACCTCATAGATGGTGTGGAGTCCCAGAGAGCAGAAATCACCATGGAAAAATTTCCCTCTCTTGTGGGGCCCCAGAGAGATGGGGAAGAGTCAAAAGTGGCTCCATCAGCTCCACTTCTTATTGGCTCTGTCATAAAAGACAATTGAAGGCTCCTGGTCCACTGAAAATGGGATAACAATGGTACCTACTCCATGAGGGTGTTATGAGAATTAAATAAGATAATTCATGAAAAGAATTTTGCCCAGTGCTTGACTGACTGTATTCACTTAACATTAGCCATTTATACAGTGCTAGATGGTAAGGAAGAGAGCAGACTGTCTGAGATAAATGGAAGAAAGGAGAGAGAGGATAGAAATAATTGTGAACTAATACAAAGAAAATGACAAAAATTATTAATCTAAATTCAAATTTTTTGAGAATTAAATATCAATTAGATGTAAATTATTTTGTATCATACAGGAAGCAGATGCTAAACAAAGGTCCATCTAGTCAAGGCTATGGCTTTTCCAGTAGTCATGTATGGATGTAAGAGTTGGACTATAAAGAAAGCTGAGTGCCAAAGAATTGATGCTTTTGAACTGTGGTGTTGGAGAAGACTTTTGAGAGTCCCTTGGACTGCAAGGAGATCCAACCAGTCCATCCTAAAGGAAATTAGTCCTGAATATTCATTGGAAGTACTGATGCTGAAGCTGAAACTCCAATACTTTGGCCACCTGATGTGAAGAACTGACTCATCTGAAAAGATCTTGATGCTGGAAAGATTGAAGGTGGGAAAAAGGAATGACAGAGGATGAGATGATTGGATGGCATCACCAATTCAATGGACATGAGTTTGAGTAAACTCCGGGAGTTGGTGATGGACAGGAAGGCCTGGCGTGCTTCAGTCAATGGGGTCGCAAAGAGTTGGACACAACTGAGCAACTGAACTGAACTGAAGATGCTAAATAGATTAACAGCATGGAGGAGATTATAATGATCAAACCAGTGGCGAGAAGGGGAAACTTTCTAAGGACATAAGAGGGATTTATTATCATCACAAAACTAGCATATTCATTATACACTAGGTTTATCTATTTGATAATGTAACCTAAGCTCTCTATTTAGCAAAATAGCCAGATTCAGTTCACTGCACAAATTTAGGAGACAAAATCTCCCTTTTAAATAGCTCAGGGAACCTTTTTTTACCAATTCATAGATTTTAAGTAATATTTTCCTGTAAATTTGCCATCCTTTACAACTGAGCTATGAAAAACAGCATTTCTGAACCCTTTTGGTAGAAAATACTTGGCACAGATCCAACTGAAAAATTCTCCAATAATACTTCCAGTGACTGCACTATATGAACCCTTATGAAGTAATTTGGACAAACTGTGTCCTAGTATTATTCTTCCCCAACCCTTTACAAGAAAATGAGTGCTTATCTTTGGTGTCAGATTACTTACGTATCCTGCCAGAGAAAACACCATCAGATCTGGCTTGGCCTTCTGGTTCATCTTCTGCCCAAGTGGGCAAAGCCTCTAGGAGTCATGGAGAGGTGTCATGCTGAAACATGTTCACCAGCTTGCCTGCCCTGGGCCAGTTCTTGATTTGGTGCCTGTGTCACGCTGCTGCAATACATTCCCAAAACAACAGTAACACACAGTGAAACCAGCCCTAGACCAAGAATTCCCATTGTCCAGGCAAGGGATAAAGATTATTTAGGCCTTGGTTGCAACCCTAATCACACTCTGGCTCCTCACTGAGTCACAGGCCAAAGGCCAGAAATGTCATCATTTCTTAGGCAGAGCTCTATCATCTTTGGGACTTAATTGTCAGAGTACTCTATTTGGGAAATCTCTTTCCTCTTGCTGTGAAAATATGCCCCCTCTCTTCCACCAGAAACATTTGTTTAGGGCTTTCCAAAGTAGAGCCTAGGATTACATTCATTGGGGACTTTTATCCCTTAGACAGTTCCTTTGAACTAGAGGATTCAGTTCAGTTCAGTTCATTCGCTCAGTCATGTCCAATTCTTTGTGACCCCATGGACTGTAGCACATCAGGCTTCCCTGTCCATCATCAACTCCCTGAAGTTATTCAAATTCATGTCTATTGAGTTGGTGATCTCATCCTCTGTCGTCTCCTTCTCCTCCCACCTTCAATCTTTCCCAGCATCAGGGTCTTTTCCAAGGAGTCAGATGGTCAAAGTATTGGAGTTTCAGCTTCAGCATCAGTCCTTCCAATGAATAGTCAGGACTGATTTCCTTTAGGATGGACTTGTTGGAACTCCTTGTAGTTCAAGGACTCCCAAGAGTCTCCTCCAACACCACAGTTCACAAGCATCAACTCTTTGGTACTAAGCTTTCTTTATAGTCCAGCTCTTACATCCATACATGACTATTGGAAAAACCACAGCTTTGACTAAATGGACCTTTGTTGGCAAAGTAGTCTCTGTTTTTTCAATACACTGTCTAGACTGGTCATAGCTTTTCTGCCAAGGAGCAAGTGTCTTTTAACTTCATCGCTGCAGTCACCATCTGCAGTAATTTGGGAGCCCCCCAAAATAAAGTCTCTCACTGTTTCCATTGTTTCCTCACCTATTTGCCATGAAGTGATGGGACCAGATGCCATGATCTTTATTTTCTGAATGTTGAGTTTTAAGCCAGCTTTTTCACTCTCTTCTTTCACTTTCATCAAGAAGCTCTTCAGTTCTTTGCTTTCTGCCATAAAGGTGGTGTCATGTACATATATGAGGTTATTAATATTTCTCCAGGAAATCTTGATTCCAGCTTGTGCTTCATCTAGCCTGGCACTTCGCATGAACTAGAGGATAAATTTGAGTAAAGAAGGAGGCAGATAAAATACAAACAGGAAAGATAACAGGCATGAGGCAGCCAAATAACCAGTGTTCAAATATAATTTTAAATGCCCTGATCTTAAATCTTAGATGTTAGATGCAAAAGTGCATGATCTGGCTTTTTTTCATTTTTAAAATGTAGCCCTTCCTTGCAGGGTATAATTTTAATCTGGATTATTTATTTAACAACAACAACAACAAAAGTTTCCAAAGTCAGTTTACAAGCAGAATGTGTGGATATGTGGGGAGAAGACCAAAATAAAGCCCTCAGGATGAATCTTTAAAGTTTTCAGCTCACTTCACACATGAAAATGCAGTTTCTTGGGGGATTTCTAAGTAATCTTTAATAACAGCATGCACTTAGATATGACATACCTAGACTATTTACAGAATTAAATACAACAAAAGCAAGACAACTAGCTTTAGCTCAATCATAGCAAAAGACTGAAGGAAAGTTATTCCTAGAATGATCACATTTGTCTTGGGGAGTCTGATGTGTAAAGCTCCCACTATGTTGTCAAAACAATTGGTATTCAAGGCAGGAGTCACTTCCCTGGTTAGAGTCATGAATACTTTGTTAATGGCTCATTTTAAAACTTAGAAATTACAGTGAATGTGTTTATTTTGTGTTGTCAAGTTTATTTTTGTCATTTTTGATGACACTTAAGAGACAGGATTCAACCTAAAAATCCAAAGAAGAATTTCCAAATCTATAAACCATAGAGTTTTTTTTTTATTGACTCAAATAATAATATGATATCATGAATTGGGCAAAGACATAAATTGAGAACCAAGAACAGAACAGCTATGTTTTGAGTAATACATCTTATTCTAATACATAGCAATTGAACTCATTAAATTTTTACTATGTATCTACTATGTGCAAAATATATTCTAAATCTATAAGGCAAAATATCCTAAACTTGGATGATTGGTAAATACTTGAAGAGGTTTGAAAATTATATATCCTGAAGATATATATATCCAGACATTCTAATATAAGGAATCTCTGCATATGTTTTTAGTACTCCAAAATATTCTGGTCCTTACTCATTTTGGGGAAATATTACTTAAATAATAAATAGATGAAAAATACAACTGCAAATTACACATGTCATTTTGAGTTATACAATCTAAATTTCAGGACCTTCGTTTCTTTCAGAAGGGAGTAAGCAGAAGCTACTAATGTTCTAAAACCAATGAGAAATGTATTAGTATCTTTGAAGTTTAGAATGAGAGAGTAAAAAACATATAAGAATATTAAATTAAGTGATAAACTACCTTTTAATCAAAATAATTCAGGAATATTAGTAATAGCAATAGAGGACCGCTTTCTTATCTCTTGACAAAAATACACTACTGCCATGGTAACCACTGAGGTGGGACAAAATATCTCCTTAGAGGCAGAGAATAGAACCAAGCACCAGGTCAGGGAGAACAGTCCTAACTACCCACAAGTGATACTTTTTGCTATAAACTCAGGTCAGTTAAGCAATTTCAAATATTTGACATAGTAGCTGCTCATATGTGGGTTTTGTGTATTCATATGAACTGATTTGAATATTTTTATTAAATCACTGAATCAAGAAAATCAAACCAATTTTGCTATGTAAAACAAAAAATAGGCATGAAATCTGATAAAATACTCTTTCTTTATAATAATGATGATACCTTCCATTTAATGGTAACTTATGACATCAAATAATTTACATATATATAAATAATTAAGAGAAGGCAATGGCACCACACTCCAGTACTCTTGCCTAGAAAATCCCATGGACAGAGGGGCCTGGTGGGCTACAGTCAGACACAACTGAACGACTTCACTTTCACTTTTCACTTTCATGCATTGGAGAAGGAAATGGCAACCCACTCCAGTGTTCTTGCCTGGAGAATCCCAGGGACAGGGGAGCCTGGTGGGCTGCCGTCTATGGAGTCGCACAAAGTTGGACATGACTGAAGTGACTTAGCAGCAGCAGCATATAAATAATTTATATATCATGTCACGTTATTTATTCCTTATATCAGCACCACAATAGGAGAACTGAACTGTCTGTACACATCTTCAGATCTAACTCAGAACTAACCATAAAACTGAAAATAAAACTGAGTGCTTTAAGAACAAAAGTAAAGACTNAAGTTGGACATGACTGAAGTGACTTAGCAGCAGCAGCATATAAATAATTTATATATCATGTCACGTTATTTATTCCTTATATCAGCACCACAATAGGAGAACTGAACTGTCTGTACACATCTTCAGATCTAACTCAGAACTAACCATAAAACTGAAAATAAAACTGAGTGCTTTAAGAACAAAAGTAAAGACTAAGTAGTGCCTTGTGTATATACTTAGCCATCTACAAATGAGAACAGGCATTACCACGGCATTAATCTGACTATACTCATTTATATATTAAAAAAACACAAGTTTTTTTTATATAACTTCCTCTTATAGAAGAGGAAGTTTTGCTTTAGAGAGGTTAAATCTTTCATCTACCATCATATAACTAGCAAATAGTGGAGTGAAGATGAAATTATTCTGGTTCAAGGGTCTTGTCCTCCAAAAAACCCCACAATTTGTACCACAATAAATGTGAACTATGGTCTTTTTCACCCTAGTAGTGTCTCTCAAAGGACACCAGAATCTCTCTGTGGAAAAAGATGGTTGTGTTCTGCACAGTATGGCATTGCTTTCAAAAGTTAGCAGTGTCAGTCCTTGTCAGTCCTTGAACTTATTCTCTAATTTCTCCCCTGCCTCTGTTTTACTGAGATATAATTGCCATACAGCCCTGTATATGTTTAAGGAATACAGCATAATGATTTGACTTACATACATTATGAGTGACTATCATAGTAAGTTTAGGGAACATTCATTAGCTCAAATTAAAGAAATAGAAAAATATTTTTCCTTGTGATGGGAACTCTTAGAATTGACTTTAAAAACTTTCATATATGACATACAACAACGCTAATTACATTTATCATGTGGACATCCCAGCCCTAGTATTATGTGTCTTATAATTGGAAGTTTGTAATTTTTGATTATCTTCACCTAGCTCCTACCCCTATCTTCCCACTCCACCTCCAATAAACCTAAATCTGATCTTTTTCTGAGTTTGTTAGTTGGTTTTTTTTGAAGTATCACTGATCTACAACACTGTCAGTTCCTGTTACACAATGAGATGATTAGATATTTCTATGCATTACAAAATGATCACCACAATAAGTAATGAACTGTCACCACTCAAAGATACTATGTAATTATTGACTATATTCCCCACACTGTGCATTTCATACCTGTGACTCATTCACTTTGCAACTGGAATGTGGTACATCTCAGTTTCCCTCACCTAATTTTCTCCTGCCCCCTCCTCCCTACCTCTGATTGTCACTTGTTTGTTCTCTGTATCTATGAATTTGTTTCTGTTTTCTTATGTTTGTTCATTTGTTTCATTTCAGGTTTTAGATTCCATATATAAGTGAAATCGCACAGTCTGACTCAAGTCTTTTTCTGTCTGACTTATTTCACTTAGCATAATACCCGTTAGGTCCATCATGTTATTGCACATGACAAGATTTTATTCCTTTTATACTCGAATAATATTCCATTGTATATACGTACCACATCTTCTTTATCCAATCATGTTTTTACGGGCACTTTGGTTCTTCTGTATCTTGGCAATTGTAAATAATGCTGCAATGAACACAGGGGTACATGTATCTTTTCTAATTAGTGTTCTCATTTTCTTCAGATAAATATTCAGGTGTGGACTTGCTGGATTTGTGGTAGGCTTATTTTCAATTTTTAAAGGAATATCCTTACTGTTTTCAACAGTGGCTGCACCACTTTACATTCACACTGTCAAGGCATGGAGGTTCCTTTTATCTCCACATCCTCACCAACGCTTGTTATTTATTGTCTTTTGGATGACAGCCATTCTCACAGGTGTGAGGTGATATCTTTCTGTGGGTTTGATTTGCATTTCCGTGATGATTAGTGATATTAAACATCTTTTAATGTGCCTCTTGGCCAACTGTATGTGTTCTTTGAGAAAAATCTATTGAGATTCTCTGCCCATTAAAAAAAACTTTTTTTATGTTGAATTGCATGAGTTATTTGTATATTTGGGATATTAACCCTTTATCAGATAAATCATTTGCAAATATCTTCTCCCATTCCGTATGTGGCCTTTTCATTTTGTTGATATTAATAGTTTCCTTCACTCTGCAAAAGTTTTGTTTGATGTTCATCTGGGCTAAGTCATTTCAGTCTTGTCCAACTCTTCAACCCTATGGAGTATAACCTGCCAGCTTCTTCTGTCCATGGGATTCTCCTGTCAAGAATACTGGAGTGGGTTGCCATGCCCTCCTTCAGGGATCTTCCTGATCCAGGGATCAAACATGCGCCTCTAAGTCTCCTGAATTGGCAGGCGAGTTCTGTATCACTAGCGCCTCCTGGGAAGCCCGGTTTGATGTAGTCCAGTTTATTTAGCTTTGCTTTTATTTCCCTTGCCTGAGGAGACAGATACAAAAAAAATTTTACCAAGACTAATGTGGAAGAGTGTGTTGCTTTATGTTTTCTCCTAGAAGTTTTGTTTTCTCCTAGAAGTTTTATGGTTTCAGGCCTTACACATAAGTCTTGATCCATTTTGAATTTATTTTTTGCATATACTATGAGAAAGTAATGCAGTGTGATTATTTTGATGTAGCTGTCCAGTTTTCCAACAATGCATTGATGAGGTTATCTTTAACCTGTAGATTCTTGACTCCTTTATCAGAGGTTAGTTGCCCATATAAGTGTGAGTTCATTTCTGGGACCTCTGTTCTATTCCAGAGATCTATGTCTCTCCTAGTGTAGCTTTGTGGTATACTCTGAAATCAGGGAATGTGATACCTCCAGCTTTGTTCCTCTTCCTCAAAATCGTCTTGGATACTTGGGGTCTTTGATTTATTGCTATTTTTCAGTTATGCAGTCATGTAGCAAACATTATGATGTACCAAGCACTATACTTGTTACTGGACCTATGAATGCACAAGGCAGCCTCTGTGCTAAAGAAGCTCATAATCTAGCGATAGAGAAGTAAATAGTATCAATGTAATAAATAGGAGCTACACAAAAGAAAACGGTGTTTGCAAAGTGGAGATGGTCAAGGAAGCCTTCATAAAAGCAATGCTTTGAAATGGAAGTTCAAGTAGTGAGTAGGATTGGCTAGGGAGGGCAATTGAAAGAGAGGGAAAAATGAGACTGGAGAACGAGGCAGCAGCCAGGGGTAGCACATGGGGAAGACTTACACACCACTCATACAATAACTATTTTTCATCTAATCAACAGTGCTTGACACTAAGTATTTTATACACATTTTTCCTTAAGAAAGTTTATGGCTAAAGAAATTACAGCTCAAATAGATGAACTGATTTACCTAGATCATGCAGCTTACGTAGAGGTGAAATTTGAGCTCCAGATTTGATTTGTCTCCAAGCATGCATTTTTTTTCTACATGCTACACATAGTTGTCTGGAGATTATTTGCCTATAGGCAATGAGAAGCTGCTTGAGAATTTCAAGCTACCATGTAATGTAACCAGATTAGCGTTTTGGAAGGATCTCTCTGGCAGCAATGTAAACAATGAAATCAGAGTGATGCCATACTAAAAGACCAATTAGGAAGTTGCTACCAGAATCCAAGTGAAAAAGAAAAAAAGCAACCGAGAGCCATAGCTAGTGGGTCTCATAGCTCACTGGAATCACATGGAAAGCTTTACAAAAATATATAATTCTCAGAAACTCTGTTTTTATTGGTATGGGGTGTGGCCTGAGCACAAACATTTTAAGACTAGCCAAGATGATTTTTCTCAGGTGATACTAGTGGTAAAGAACTTGCCTGACAACGCAGGAGATGTAAGAGATACAGGTTCAGTCTTTGGGTTGGAAAAATCCCCTGGAGGAGGAAATAGCAACCCACTCTAGTATTGTTGCCTGGAAAATCCCATGGACAGAGGAGCCTACAGGGCTACAGTCCAGAGGGTCACAAAGAGTATGACCAGACTGAAGTGACTTAGCACACACAACACATGATTCTATTTGCAGTGAGAGTTGAGAACCACTGGCCTTGGCCAAGTTAATGGCAGTAGGGACAGAAATAAAGAGATAAACCTGAGTTTTATTTAAGAATAAATAAATAAAGACTATAAATAAATAAGTCAACAGGACTTGGTGATTGATTGGATGGATATGTATGTGATGGTGATAAGGTGAGTGTAAGAATGAAGTAAGACTCCAGGATAACTCTGAGATGTCTGATTTATGGCACTGGGAGACAGGGGCTCCACTAACTAAGATAAGAAACACAGTGGCAAGAGAAGGTTTATAATCTCCTGAAGTAACAGAATACAGACTAGAATAGTTATATAAAATAATGAATTTTTAAAATATGAAACATTCTAGCAGAAAATAAACCTAAGTAACCACTTCTGGTCAAAGTAAGAAAATAACTTTTAAGACTTAAAAATAAAATCCTGCTCTGCTACCTCTTACACCTGGTGTTGACAACCCCACTTTAGCTTCTCTCCATGCAGTTTCACCATTCCTGGAGGTTTGCAAAGGTGGAGATGGTCAAGGAAGCCTTCATAAAAGCAATGCTTTGAACTAGAAGTTCAAAGGTGGAATGATGATGGCAGTCAGCCATCACAAGTGCCAAACCCTAACAACTTTAATACTACTCTCAAGCACTGTCAAGGGATGGGCTCCACTGGTTTCCTAAGCTCAGAACCAGTCCTAGGAGTAGCACCAACAGGCAGATGAGAATCAGCAGCAATTAGCAGAATCCGTGAATGACTCACTCATTTATATTCACCAGCAATTGGGTCAGAAACAACAGGTGGTTCTTATCCTGGCTGTATGTCGGAATCATCTAGAAAGTTTTATACAGTACTAATGTCTGGATTCTCCTCCCAGAGACTCATTTTCGTTGGTCTGAGATACAACCTGCACATCAGGATTTGCTTAATTCTCTTGAGTTACACCAATGGAAGCCTAGATTAAGAACCATTGCTTTAGTACAGAAATAGATTGCACTCAAGTTAGCAAGTAGGTTTCTCTGGGTTATTTAGAATGACCAGAGAATATCTTCCTCTCATCAGAGGCTAAGCAAAAACTACTGCACATGTTCGTAATTTTGGAAGCAATGTTCTTTCAGTGGTAAAAAGTTCACATATAAACTCCTAGATATCAGTGCCAGATGCTATGGGCTTTACTTCTCAGATGAATGAACTGGCTACATTTAGGTTCCTGGTACAACCAGATTCTACTCAGGGAAACAGACCTATGCCTGGTAATAAAACAAAAGGATTTTAGTGTGGACACTAGTTTAGAAGAGCTACAAGGGAGAATAGGCTGGGCAGACAACCCAAAGGTGGGACAAAAAGAAGCTATATACCACTTACAGAGCTGCAGGGTTGTGACTTGGGAACAGCTGCATTATAGTAGCTGGAACTACAGAGGTGTAGCACCAGCTGAAGATGCTTCCTAAAGCTGAGAGGGAGGGGAAGACACCTTGGCTTCTCCTTTTCACTCATTCTCAGTCTCCCACCTGGGCCTCCCATTAGCTAAGCTGATAGGGCGCTAGTTGGCAAGAGATCCTTGGATGCATAGTCTGGAGGACTTCGTACCCTGTAATACCTTGAGGAGCTGGAGGTTATGGATGGATCTACAAGCAAACAGGCAAATGACTAAAGCTAAAATTCTTCCTAGATTCTGACTGTAGATACATATAATACCCAGTCTTGAGTATGTGTGTGACAGAATATAAAGCATCTGGAAATTTCCTCCTTTGATTTCATGTACCTAAGCTGAGAGGAGCTACCCCACATCCGAGGTCAGGGACGGCTGGGAGGAGCCACCCCATTTCCAAGGAGCTGTGGCTGCGCGGGTGCAGGCGGGCCTACAGGAGCTATCCCACGTTGAAGGTCAGGAATGGCAGCAGTGAGGAGATACGCTTCATCCAAGGTAAGGAGCAGCGGCTGCGCTTTGCTGGAGCAGTCGAGAAGAGATACCCCAAGCCCAAGGTAAGAGAAACCCAAGTAAGATGGTAGGTGTTGCAAGAGGGCATCAGAGGGCAGACACACTGAAACCATACTCACAGAAAACTAGTCAGTCTAATCACACTAGGACCACACCCTTGTCTAACTCAGTGAAACTAAACCATGCCCGCGNGCATCACTGACTCGATGGACATGAATCTGAGTGAACTCCGGGAGATGGTGATAGACAGGGAGGCCTGGCATGCTGCGATTGATGGGCATCTATTCTCTCAGCAACATTCAGTTGTATAATGTAGCGTTTTTAGCTATAGTCACCATTCTGTACATGAGACCTCCAGAAATTATTCATCTTATAACCAGAAGTTTATAGTCTTTGACCAGCATTTCCCCATTTAAGGGCTCCCTTGATGGCTTAGAGGGTAAAGTGTCTGCCTGCAATGCGGGAGAACCAGGTTCGATCCCTGAATCGGGAAGATCCCCTGGAGAAGGCAATGACACCCCACTCCAGTACTTTTGCCTGGAAAATCCCATGGATGGAGGAGCCTGGTGGGCTGCAGTCCATGAGTTCGCTAGGAGTCAGACATGACTGAGCAACTTCACTTTCACTTTCTACAAGCCAATCTTCAAGAGCAAACTTTAGAAGAATTATATTTTCTTCACTCAGAAACTACCTTGGCTACATATACTGAAAAACAAGAGTGTATTAGTTTTTAATGCAAACTTCCCACTGAGGGGCCCACATGGGCTTCAACTCCAGGACTATTTCCCTGTTGGTGATGATACTGCATTGTTGAGAAGGGTCTCGCTCATTCTACAACAACATCCTTGGTTGAGACCAGTGAGTTCAGTCCCAGGTGACCCATCCGGGTGGAACACTGATGAGAGGCACTCCTCGATGAATTTGGACTAAACCACTAAATTAAGCTGAGTTGGCAACTGGATGGAGAAGGCAATGGCAACCCACTCCAGTACTCTTGCCGGGAAGGTCCCATGGATAGAGGAGCCTGGTAGGCTGCAGTCCACGGAATCGCTAGGAGTCGGACACGACTTCACTTTCACTTTCATGTATTGGAGAAGGAAATGGCAACCCACTCCAGTATTCTTGCCTGGAGAATCCCAGGGACAGGAGAGCCGGGTGGGCTGCCGTCTATGGGGTCACACAGAGTCAGACACCACTGAAGCAACTTAGCAGTAGCAGCACTAAATTATTTACCTAAAGAAGCATTCATCTGAGTCAGACAGAAAGCCAGATTATTTTTCTATCCCCTCTTGAAATGTAAGAAGATTAGGAAGAGCAAGACAATTCTGAGAGGATTGCAACTTTGTCTTGGTTGTTTCTTCATGGGTCTGTTCTGATTGAGATGATTTTCACACTGGATTAAAGCCAATTATTTCACAATGGTTTCTTTCTCAAAATGAGATTTCCCCAGAACTCAGTGGTTTGACTTCCTGATGACCCATCTTGTAAGGTTTGTGGAGCTCATTTAAGTGGAAAGCAGAAGGGGGGCTTTTTTTACATCTGCAGTGCGAGCAGGATAACGCATTAGACAGTGCTATGTTCTGAAAATACAAAGCACAGAGCAACACTTGCTTTGGACAAATTCATTATGGGCCAAATAGTGACCATGATTATGAACACGTTCATTAATCAGGATTGTCTGCAGTTGAAGCAATATTGCTTGATGAATAGTTATCATGGAGGACTTGGTATTAGAGAACATACTGACAATACAGGATGGGACAGATCAAGTATCATCAAGGCAATAAACCATAATATCAAGAGGAACATGGCCTTCTCCCAGTCCATTGCACATACAGCAGTTATTTGGCCTGCACCTCTGCATAGTTCTGCAAGAATGCATTTTCTACTGATCATTTGTTTCAGATAAAGCCAGAGCTTTAAATGATTAGGTTAGTCTGAAAATATGTCAGTCCCTTATCACCGTCTCATGGGCACACAGTTATCTCCTTCAAATCCTGGCTTCTAAGAAGAGATGGGGGTCTTTATCTTGACAAGTTGGTTTTCTTTGCCAAGCCTCACCCAGTAACAATAATGGATAGAGTCACTAAGCACACTGGCAGAGTTATTATGTTCACTGAAGATCTGAAGGGCTGTACTCTAGCACAAGAACTTTCTTGCATGGGGTTGTGTGTCTATTTAGGGTGTGGGAAAACCAATACTATATGTTGTGGGAATTGCCAGGAATATCTCATATAGTCCAACCTAGCAAATATCCAATAGATTTTTTTCCATTGGTTCTCCTGTTTACTTTGATGCTAATTTTCATGAAGTCTAAAGTCAGGTTTATATTTTAAGTTCTTAAAATTTTTTGTCAATTGATTTGTGTTAACTCCCTCTTATCTCTCACCTGTCCCTGCACTTAGGGAGTAACAAGGACAGTGCCAGACTTATTGTTGTGTGTTAAAGAATTTACTGATTTGTTTTACTGCAAGATCTATGATATGCATCCTTCTGTCACAAACAATGGAAACCGGCAAGCTGCATTGAGGGATGAAAGTATTCAGAAGTTTCTCTGTAAAGAAATACAATCAGCTTTCTAACAAGGATAGTTTCCTTTTCCTCTAGAAATTTACATATTTATGCAAAACCTGCAGACATTTAATCTTTGCTCTCTCTTTTGACTCCATCCAGGTTTCCAGTGAGATAGTCCCTAATAAACTAGGGAAATTAGGCTTTTATATGCACGTCTTGCTATAATGTAAAAATATATTAAAAGGAGTGGTTTGTTGTCCTCAGTAATCTCATTTGGCTCCAGCATAATTCTTTGAGATAATACCTACTTGCTAGCTGGTTGTATTCCAAGTATGTACAGACAATATTATATTTCCCTAATTTAGATTATACAAAGAATCAGACCCTTACTTTCCACCATATTGTATAGACACTTATTTTTACTAAATTGACATCTACATTTCATCATCTTTGAAGTTTGATTCTGTTTTCAGCTTAAAATTTTTCCCTCAGGTTTTAAAGTCTATTTCTTCCTAAAACATTATTTGAACTAGATCATATTTACACGTTATATGGCTAATTCTGGAGAAGGAAATGGCAACCCACTCTAGTATTCTTGCCTGGAAAATCCCACTGATGGAGAAGCTACAGTCCATGGGCCCGCAAAGAGTCAGACATGACAAATGACTTTCTCTCTTTCTTTCATGGCTAATTTTGCTGCACATTATTTTATTCTTCATTCTCCAACATTCTCTCATCATTGCTACACTTTATTTTTTAACTTGATTCTCACAGTAGTTCAGGGGGTTTAGACATGGAGTAACATATTAAGGACTGGGAAGTTTGAAAATCACTGTACCTGCAGAGGAAACCAGAAATAAAAGGAAAAGACAGCCCATAGAATGGGAGAAAATAGTTGCAAATGAAGTGACCAACAAGGGATTGCAGCTCTATGTCAAAAAAGTAGACAAGCCAAACCAAAAATGGGCAGAAGATCTAAACAGACATTTCTCCAAAGAAGATATACAAATGGTCAAAAAGCACATGAAAAGATGCTCAAAAAACTACAGTGAGGTATCAACTCATACCAATGAGAAAGGTCATCATCAAAAAGTTCACAAACAATAAATTCCGGAGAGGGTATGGAGAAAATGGGATCCTTCTACCCTGTTAATAGGAATGTAAATTGATACAACCACTATGGAGAACAATATGGGAGTTCCTTAAAAAACTAAAAACAGAACTACCATGTGATCCAGTAATCCTACTCCTGGGCATATATCCACAGAAAACCGTAATTAAAAAGAAACACACGTCCCAATGTTCACTGCAGCATCATTTACAATAGTCAAGACATGGAAGCCACCTAAAAGTGCCCACTGAGAGAAGAATGGACAGAGAAGATGTGCCACATATATACAGCGGAATATAAGTCAGGTATAGAAAGAACGCAGCATGAACAGACCTAAAGATGATCAGACTACGTGAACTAAGTCAGACAGAAAAGGACAAGTATAATTTGATATCACTCATATGTGAAATCTAATTTTAAAATGATACAAATGAACTTATTTACAAAACAGAAAGAGACTCACAAATTTCAAAAACAAACTTATGGTTGCCAAAGGGGAAATGTGAGGGGGAGGGATAAATTAGCAGTTTGGGATTAACATATACGCACTAGGATACATAAAACAGATAACCAACAGGTAGCACAGGGAACTCGACTTGATATTCTGTAATAACCTATATCAGAAAGTAATCTGAAAAAGAAGAATGTATGTGCATATGGGCTTCCCAGGTGGTGCTAGTGGTAAAGAACCCACCTGACAATGCAGGAGACTTAAGAGACTCAGGTTCAACTCCTGGGTTGGGAAGATCCCCTGGAGGAGGGCAGAATACCTCCACTTCAGTATTCTTGCCTAGAGAATCCCATGGATTCTGCCAGAGAGGCCTATAGGCAGGCTACAGTCATTGGGATCACAAAAAGCCAGATGTGACTGGAGTGACTTAACACACATACACACACACACATATGTATATGTGTAACCGAATCACTTTGCTGTACACCTGAAACTAACACAAAATTTTAAATCAACTATACAACAGCAAAATTAAAAAAATTTAAAATCATTGTAACTTTTCTAACAAGTTTAATGACCAAGAAACTATTCAGCCCAATCTATATTTTAGTCATTCACAGTACAGTCATAAACCAAAGAGCTGTGGGCCATCACTGATTCAAGTTACACAAGTGGATATTGGGAATCCAGTAGATATTAGTAGACATTTTAAAATAAATGAATTACCTCCATGTCAACACCCTTTCAGAACCAAGGACAGTTACATTGACCCTCTTGACCCAATCTCAAAAGTTGGGAGTATAAAATGAAAAACTAAAAGCTCTTTATTATGTAGTCTTGCTTAATGCTTTCAGGTTTTAAGTACCTTAGTTTTCCTTTTAGGATAATTATTCAGGATGTTGGAGTTTGTGCTAATCCTTTAGAAAGCTTGCCTAGGAACATAGTCCACTACTCTCCTAAAGCCCTTATGACTGATGAGACTTGCTTGGGGTCCTTATATATTTGTGTCTGTCTCAAAGAGCCTTATGTCCTGGGAAAATTTAATGGCCCTTGGCTTGCATCTCATGACAATAAATTTTGAGGCTTACTGATTTAGTTTAACATAATGTTTTAATCCTATGCAATTAAATGTGAGTACACTAGAAAAGCTTAATAGTGGAGAAGGTAGGAGATAACTGTTTTCTAGTTGAACAAAATGTGCAAATAGTCTTGAAGAGATAGTGATTTGTGGTCAATTTGATCTGGAATATCATAGGAGCCAATTAAAGCAATGAAAAAAAAATGTAGGCACAGAATGTCTCTGTCACTAGACATTATGAATATTTCACTGATTTAGGTAGAAATCATCCTTTGTTAGATCCTTCCATGATGTTTTATAATTTTCTGATGAGCTTTTTATCATTCCTTGAGGACAATGGACCTGAATTAGGTTCTTGTTGCTGCTGCTGCTGCTGCTAAGTCGCTTCAGTCATGTCTGACTCTGTGCGACCCCATAGACAGGGGCCCACTGTCTCTGGGATTCTCCAGGCAAGAATACTGGAGTGGGTTGCCATTTCCTTCTCCAAAGCATAAAAGTGAAAAGTGAAAGTGAAGTCACTCAGTTGTGTTTCCAGGCAAGAGTACTGGAATGGGGTGCCATTGCCTTCTCCAGAATTAGGTTCTTGGAATATTCCAATTTTAATTATGGATTTGTATTATCCACCCTCATTCTCCTAAATAATCACTTCTCTCCCCCTTTCCAAACTCCCCATTGTCATTGTAGTCCTGTGAGTTTTGTAACTGGGAATGTACCTTTCTGTGTGAAAATATAGCTGTTGTCTCTTTGCAAAAGAGATAAGACTAATTGGCTATTTGGCAATCATTTAGTCGTGAGTCTAGCAGGAAGGCCTGATTTTTGGCAGGAAAGAGAATTACATGCTCAAATTTCCAAGCTGTTAGCTAGCAGATGTACGTTCAAATAGAAGAACAAAGAACCTTCTGGAACAAAGTTGAGAGCTCCTGGTATGTTGTCAATTGGAAGGGGAATCTGACTGCTTTGGCTCAGAGGCAAATGCTCAACTCCATGTGTTCTGACTTTCTGTACCAGTTCCCTCACCTCTCCAATGCCAGCCTTCCATCCTGCTGAGAAAATACCACTCTAAACGGGACACATATGGCTAAAAATTCAAATTTTCATCCCGCCACATGCTTGTGCATCTTTGTCATTGAGCTAATTACATTAGGCGGCATCAGGTGCTTTGCACCTGGCCTTTCTCTGTGGCTCTGTTACAATCCTATTTCCCTATTTCCAACAACCAGGCTCAGGCAGATTACTGACTGTCTTCTAGCCCCGGTCAATGGCAAGAGGCTGGCATTCCCTACACAAGGAGCTAACAACTTGTTTCTTGGTGTTTGACTTCTACTGGAACACCCCTTGCCCTTTTCAGTATCTTTATATCAAACCACCTGACCTGCCTCTTAAGAAATCTGTATGCAGATCAGGAAGCAATAGTTAGAACTGGACATGGCACAACAAACTGGTTCCAAATAGGAAAAGGAGTCCATCAAGGCTGTATATTGTCACCCTGCTTATTTAACTTATATGCAGAGTACATCATGAGAAACACTGGACTGGAAGAAACACAAGCTGGAATCAGGATTGCTGGAGAAATGTCAATAACCTCAGATATGCAGATGACACCACCCTTATGGCAGAAAGTGAAGAGGAACTAAAAAGCCTCTTGATGAAAGTGAGAGAGGAGAGTGAAAAAGTTGGCTTAAAGCTCAACATTCAGAAAACGAAGATCATGGCATCCAGTCCCATCACTTCATGGGAAATATATTGGGAAACAGTGGAAACAGTGTCAGACTTTATTTTTCTGGGCTCCAAAATCATTGCAGGTGGTGACTGCAGCCATGAAATTAAAAGACGCTTACTCCTTGGAAGGAAAGTTATGACCAACCTAGACAACATATTCAAAAGAAGAGATATTACTTTGCCGATTAAGGTCCGTCTATTCAAGGCTANTGGGATCACTGACTCGATGGGCGTGAGTCTGGGTGAACTCCGGGAGTTGGTGATGGACAGGGAGGCCTGTCGTGCGGCGATTCATGGGGTTGCAAAGAGTCGGACACGACTGAGCAACTGAACTGATATCAGGGAGACCTTAAGAGGCTAATATGGCTTGAAAGATCTTTAGATATTGTTGATGCCATCTCATTTTCACAAATGAGTTTCACAAAGTATTTGTGAACTTTTTCCATGTAGTGAAATCTACTAGAGCTTCATGTCTTCACACTCGAGTCAGTTCTCATCTCCATCACTTGTCACTTGTCTAATCTAAATCACCACCAAATCACATTGGTATCAATGTCTTTGCCTTCTCTCTAGCCTTTGGAATCAAATTTTGCTGTTTCAGTCTGATCTCAGTCCAGCATCCAGGGTGTTCCTGCCAAATCATGTCACATTTCTGATAAAAGCCCAACAACTGTAGCTTCCCAACACACTTGGAATAAAAACTGAAGCTCTTATGGTCACTCATGATGCTCTTAATGACTTGATTCACCACCCAAATCTCTGGCTTCCCCTCCTATTGTTTGACTTGTTGAATGATTGATTGACTTGGGCATTCAACTCCAGCCCTGTTCCCCTCTTTGGGGGTTACTGGGCAGGCTCCCATTGCAGAGTCTTTGAAAGGCTATTTCTTCAGCTTGCCCTGCTCNATGATGCTCTTAATGACTTGATTCACCACCCAAATCTCTGGCTTCCCCTCCTATTGTTTGACTTGTTGAATGATTGATTGACTTGGGCATTCAACTCCAGCCCTGTTCCCCTCTTTGGGGGTTACTGGGCAGGCTCCCATTGCAGAGTCTTTGAAAGGCTATTTCTTCAGCTTGCCCTGCTCTCCTCTGAGAGTCATAGAGCTCATTTCTTCCCTTCCCACCCTGCAGATTTTTCTTCCATGTTTTTTTCTCCTTAGCAACCATCATATGTACTTTACTTGTTCATGTTTTTATTGTCTTTCCTGCTGCATTTCCCATTCATTTGCTTATGTTTGTCCTGTGAATTTTCTTCTTATTAGCATTTGACATTCTTTGAAGGTTTTGACTTGATATCTTTGCCTCAAAGCTATAATTTTTGGTTTGTTTCCCAGTTTTATTGAGATATAATTGACATGTAACTCTGTATAATTTGAGCTTCCCTGGTAGCTCAGTGGTAAAGAATCTGCCTGCAGTGTAGGAGATCCAGGTTTGATCCCTGATCAGGTAGATCTCCTGGAGAAGTAAATGGCTACAGTTCATAGGGTCGCAAAGAGCTGGACATGACTTAGTGCCTAAACAACAAATTTTGTGTAAGTTTAAGGTATACAATATGGGAACTCATATTGGGAAGTTCAAGATTGAGAACTCATGTACACCTGAGATGAAAAAAAAATAAATAAAAATTTTAAAAAATTAAAAAAAAATAAGGTATACAATATGTTGATTTGGTACACTTACATACTATGATTTGATTATCCCCATAGAATTAATTAAAAATCCTATCATGTCACAAGTTACAATTATGTTTTTGTGGTGAGAACATTTAAGATCTATTCTCTCAGCAACATTCAGTTGTATAATATAGCATTTTTAGCTATAGTCACCATTCTGTACATGAGATCTCCAGAAATTATTCATCTTATAACCAGAAGTTTGTAGTCTTTGACCAGCATTTCCCCATTTAAGGGCTCCCCTAATGGCTTAGAGGGTAAAGCGTCTGCCTGCAATGCGGGAGAACCAGGTTTGATCCCTGAGTCGGGAAGATCCCCTGGAGAAGGAAATGGCATCCCACTCCAGTACTCTTGCCTGGAAAATCCCATGGATGGAGGAGCCTGGTGGGCTGCAGTCCATGATGTTGCTAGGAGTCAGACATGACTGAGCAACTTCACTTTCACTTTTCAATTTCATGCATTGAGGAAGGAAATGGCAACCCACTCCAGTGTTCTTGCCTGGAGAATCCCAGGGACGGGGGAGCCTGGTAGGCTACAATCCATGGGGTCGCAAAGAGTTGGATATGACTGAGTAACTTCACTTTCCATTCACTTTCCCCATTTAAAGCTATCACTTTGAATTTCCTCTCCTCTGGGTCCAACTTCAACAGGCCAAACAAACATCAAAGCCACAACAATCCTTTATAATATTGAGGGGTGCGCAACATTGTAAGATAAAGAGAAAATAGATTTTCACCAGGCAGGTCTGTTTAACAGGTAAAGAAATGAAGGATAACAGAAAGTAGAAATACTCAGCATCAAAAGAGCATGGGGAAGACATTCAAACCAGAACAAATTAACTCCAGTCCCCTGTTGTGAAACTGAGGACACCGACCAGCTCCTCTCAATTATGAACAAATCCCCAATA
The DNA here is from genome assembly GCA_006410615.1 of Neotragus moschatus. Taxonomy (NCBI): domain Eukaryota; kingdom Metazoa; phylum Chordata; class Mammalia; order Artiodactyla; family Bovidae; genus Neotragus; species Neotragus moschatus. Next base: position 2,457,701 of record SJYA01000729.1, read on the forward strand.
GTGGCATAACTGTTGGAAAATCTCAGACTTCTTGGTCTTGGATTCTTCCTCTTTGACCGGATCCACTTTTCTTGAACTCCTACATTCTTAACTATCCAGACACACGTCTGTAAGAGCATCAAAGTCAACATGTGAAGGATGGCTTCTAGTTCTGTCTCCAGACCCTCAGAGATCAAATGGACTCTTACTGGACCAAGTCATATAACTAACCATCTTTTTCCCTATGCCTTTGGGAGTCATAGTCTTTTCTGAGGCTTTTTCTGTGGGAATGGGTGAAGATTAGACTTTGTCATTATTTTTCCTTTTTTGATTTTTTAAAATTTGGAGAGTAAACTTTTGGCCAATAATACACAGGCGGATGCCATTTCAACTCTTACTTACAAATTAGATTAACTTGTCAAATACTTCTATTTTAGTTAAGAAATCTAACTAGCTGGAATAGAGAAGTTTGCCCCAAACACTGTTACCAATGGTCTTTATTTTGGCTCATGTACCCTTTCCAATAATTTTGAAAAATCACTGCCTCAAAGATTTTTGTTTTTAGGAAAAGAAATCATCACAACATTAAATAGTTGTAGAGTATTTAATTTCTGGTTCATTGCAAGGATTGACATCTTAAAATGAAATTATTACAACATTATTCTGAATGACTCCTGAGAAATCAAATGCTATATTTTCATAACAATCATAACCCATTTAAAATATATTAATATACTCTCCCTTAACAGTTAGAAATTTTCCATTATTCCTTTTTCCTTAACTCATATTCCTATTCTACTACATTCCCAAAGATTCTTATCCTTGAATAATACAATTTTCACTTGAAAAATATTTTATTGATCATATCATGCTTATCTGTAACAAAATATGTATGTAGATTTAAACTTTAATCATTAATGTTCTCTAACCATGAGACTTTAAATGTTAAGAATTTTTTCTGGATTTAGTTATTAAAATTGTTAGTAACATTCTCTTGATCAAAACTACACACTTGTATTAAAAATGTTAGTGAATTAAACATAAAAATTAAACTTTTAATTGAAAATTCTGAATTTATCATTCTTTAAATGAGATGAATCAAACTTTTCTCAGGCTTTTAGTGAAAGGGAACTGTATTTACTGATAAAAAACCAATTATACATTATTATATGAAACATTTTATAATATGAAATTCTGAATATTGACTATAATTGGAATATGTTATTCAGTATTATATATACAAATGCCCAAGTCCTACCTTCAAAAGATCCTAATTCAGTAGTTTACCCCCTTAGCCTTTGAGAAGCATTGATTTTATAAATCCTACTAAAGATTTGGGTCCTAATTCTAAGTATGAATGATGATCCTTGAAAGAGTCCAAATTAAGGGCTGAGATGATCAGAACTGTGCCAAGAGCTTATAGAGAGTAGATTACTGAGGACCAAAAGGCTACACAGATCCCAGATGGAAATTATTTCAGTAGTTCAGGCAGGAGACAATGGTAACTCAGGACAGAGTGGAAATAATCATGATGGAAATAAACAGGTATGTGCAAAAGCACTCTAGAGACAAAAGTGAACACAGTGTGGTGATTGATTGAATATGGAAGATGAGGAGGAAACAAGTGAGTGTCGGGGGGACCCTCAGGTTTCTGGCTTAACAAACTGAATAATAATATCACTTACTGAAATCTGAAATACCAAACATGGAACCGTTTGGGAGGTGGAGGAAGATCATGGTTTCCATCTTGTACGTATCTGTTAGACATCTATGAGATTGAAGTTGGTCAGCAACACCAGCATGGAGCTCACAAAAATAGGACAAACTAAAGCAGTAGTTCTCAGACTTCAGTGAGCATCAGAGATGCCTGTGGAGCTGGTCAAGCCATAGGTTGTCACTGTCGGGGTTTCTAATTTCACAAGTTTTTGGAGAGAAGGGGCGGGAATTTAAATTTCTAACGAGTATGTAGCTGACGCTGTGGATGCCGTTGATACTGGCTCAGGGATCTCATTTTGAGAAGCACTGAGGTAGAGCTCAGACGGTACTTCCCTGGTGGCTCAGACAGTAAAGCGTCTGCCCGCAATGCGGAAGACCCGAGTTCAATCCTGGGTTGGGAAGGTCTCCTGGAGAAGGCAATGGCACCCCACTCCAGTATTCTTGCCTGGAAATTTCCATGGATGGAGGAGCCTGGTAGGCTGCAGTCCATGGGGTCGCTAAGAATCGTACAGGACTGAGCGACTTCACTTTCACTTGAGGTAGAGCTTTATGTTTGGAAATCATTGGTATGTGAACAGTATCTGAAGCCTTAAGAATGGGTGAGGTTACTAAGGGGAAAGAGGCTGTAAGGAGGCCCAAAGTGGAGCTGTGATGAGCTTCAAAACTGAAATGACCAGTGGAGGACTGAGGGTAAGGAGATGAGCAGAGGCGTATGAAGAAAGTCGGTGGAGGGTTTATTCCACTCACCCAACCTCTTCTAGGCCTTTGTAGCCCTTCAGAATTTGCCATAGCCAACACTAAGAAAATTCACTGAGATAATGAATAAATGTTCTTTGGAAGCAGAGACCACCATCTGGGGCTGAAAAACTCCCTTTGCTTTCTGTTTCCCTCAGCTGAAAATTAGGAAGCCAAATCTGACATAAGAGCTAAGGAATTTAGAATTCTTAGGAGAATGGACTCATCTCCTACAAGGAGCACCACACCCATCCAGATCACTCCAGATCAACATGCAGACAACCTTTAACGTGTGGACCACCTGAGATCTCACCTGGCCCGGTGGGTTCTGTTTCTTTAATGCTTGGGTTAGCGGTGAGCTGCCTCTGCATCCTCAGGGTGGCACTTTAGTCCCCAAAAGCAAACCACCCCTTGCCTCCTCTCTGCCCGCTTCCTGAAGAGCCCAACACTCTTCCTGATATCCATTACTTTTTTTCACTGTTTTCAGTTAATCAACTCTTTTCTCATAAACTCAAAAATATTAACCATAGGATTTACTTACTAGTGTTTAACTGGTTGACATTCATGTAAGAATCTCAAGAGCAACTGACCTCCAATACATTAAGGTCTTCTGTGACCTTAAGGACGGTCACCTGGACTCTTGAGCCATGTACTTGCCTCAATCTCCAGTGACATTTGTGGCATGGTTAAAGTCCCTGGCAGAAACTGCAGGTTATTTCTGCTTTCATCAACTCCCAGAGATAAAGCAAAGATGTGTTAGTGATCCTTTCCTTCAGATTCACAAGGCAGGACTAGGGGTAACTTTAGCATCTCTCATCATAGGTAGAATTCACTTGAACTCCTGACTTTTTCTGGCTCTTTGTAACCCTGTGGGCCAGGACCACCCACATGTAGCAGGTGATTTGCCCAAACAGAGAAAACAAATAGCCTCTGCTTAACAGTGAAGTCCTCCAGCCATATTTTCTGATGCTTCTCTTCCCAATCTGTCTTGCTACTATCTGGACCCTGCCTAGAAATCCTCCCTGCATACAGATGGAGCAGCCTACCAGCTTGCCCACCCACAAGCTTCTCTTGGGCCCATCCACCTGCCTGCCTGCCCACCTGCTTGCCTGAGCTATGGATCTAGCTTTATTTGCTCTGATTCAGACATGTGATTTTTTTTTTCCTTTATTTTTTTATTTTTTTTGCTGTTGTTGCCGTTTTTGTTTTGGTATAGAATGAACTCTGCAGGGCATTTTTTTGGTTATGTTTTATTTGCAATTTGAGCATAGCATATTTGGCCCGTAACCTTTCTTCCCTTTTTTTTTCTTTTTTTTTTAGTTTTAGTTATAAGTAGCAAGTGTGAAATAAATGTTCTCCTACAACTCATTATACAATAAATATAAAAACTATTTTTGGTAAACTGGGCAATTTTAAAATGCAGCTGTAGTTGAATATTTAAAGGATTTTAAGGCAAACATTTACATATTATGAAGGATTCATTTATGCCATGAATTCTTTCCCCCAAAGTACATTTTTCAAACATTTAGATGAGATCTTAAAGTGTAGCATTCCAGCAACATGAGAATAACTTCTGTCCTTTATACTCCTTCTTGTCTATGGAAGGAGAATAGCTCCAACCCACCTGGACATTACTATGGCACTTGCCACTATAAAACCTAGACGTAGTGGAGAAAGCCCTCTCCACAGCCTCCCAGCTGTGCCAGCATATGCTGGGCTTTAACCCTGAACTGGTGTCTTCTGCATGATACAAGTGTCAAGAGTAATAAACTTCTGTGGTTGATGATGTTTTCTGCCTGAAGGCCCAAAGTAGCTAGAGTAACACCAGGACTTTAAACATCAAACAACCAGAATGTGGCACAATGAAACCAATCATCTCTGTCAAGTTAATGAAAATGCCAGCTGATAAAGGCAAAATCCATCTGCAGCAGTTGGTACTGCCTGCAATGAGCACATCGGCTGTGTCCCAGTTTAGTGCAGGGGCTGAATATAGAAATGGCCTATATACTACTCATATTTTCTTCCACACAGAAAAGACTATGATTATGTTTACAGGACAGCAAAAGGAGAATATTCTTTCCTTTTTGGAGTCATCAAAGTACCCAAGGCTTCCCACATTTCCCAGTCAACCTACATGAACAAGTTCTTTGAATCCACTATTTTTTAGATATGCTATTAAAGTAAAACCAGCCAATTTTCTCCCATCTGACTAGGTTCCTGGGAGGCAAAATTTCTGGGATTTTTGAGTTTACCGATGACGTGATTGGGTCAGGACAAATATGGGGTTAGTCCACCCAAATAGCTGCATATGACCAGAACTAATAGATGAATAAATATCAATTTTTACCAATTACTAAATACTTAAGTTTTAGCATATCTACATTTTAAACTTACTTTTAAAAGTTATTGAATCATAATCATTCTGGGGTCAGAGAGTACAGCAAATGTTTCTTTGTAAATCCCCAAACACCTTCTATAAAGAACTGCACATAACAGGTATACAATTAATCCTTAAGAGAATCATAAAGTATCAGAGCAGAACCCCAGGAAACCCTTAAAAATGTCCTGGTCCAACACTTCAAAGGCTAGGTAAGTCAATGCTTTCTGGGCAAGCTTACTCAAATTTTGGGATGTTTTAGTGCACTGAACAAAAGAAGGAATACAAAATACTGGAAAAAGTTTAAAAGCCACAAACACAAAAGTATAGCATTTTGAGAGGGACAGTATGCTAGTGATCAAAGTCAACATCTTAAACTCCATGATCAATTATTATAATCACCCCTTTGCATGTGTCTACATAGCTCTCTTTACATGCTAAGTCTCTTCAGTTTGTGTCCAACTCTTTGCAACCCACTGGGGTGCAGCTAGGCAGACTTCTCTGTCCATGGGATTCTCCAGGCAAGAATACTGGAGTGGGTTGCCATGCCACCCAGGTGATCTTCCCGACCCAGGGATCGAACCCCGATCTCTTATGTCTCCTGCATTGGCAAGTGGGTTCTTTACCACTAGTGGCACCTGGGAACTCGGGGATCTCTCTCTAGCATTGTGTTATTCCCTTGGCTAAACTACAACCAGACTTAAATCCATCTCTCCCACTAGTCCATGACTAGTCTATGTTCTGATGAATATGCATGAGTAAAATATAGATCTATGTTGACTGGTCACCCTGTAAGTTCATAAACTTCAGAGGCTTCCTAAGATTGTACGGCAATCACTCTACTCCTAATCAATTCCTTCTCCCACTCTCTGGATGCCTTGCGTGTCTCTCCTGGTTCCTCAAAATGTCAAGGATTCTCTCATCCCTATTCACAATGATCACNTGAATTAAACATAAAAATTAAACTTTTAATTGAAAATTATGAATTTATCATTCTTTAAATGAGATGAATCAAACTTTTCTCAGGCTTTTAGTGAAAGGGAACTGTATTTACTGATAAAAAACCAATTATACATTATTATATGAAACATTTTATAATATGAAATTCTGAATATTGACTATAATTGGAATATGTTATTCAGTATTATATATACAAATGCCCAAGTCCTACCTTCAAAAGATCCTACTTCAGTAGTTTACCCCCTTAGCCTTTGAGAAGCATTGATTTTATAAATCCTACTAAAGATTTGGGTCCTAATTCTAAGTATGAATGATGATCCTTGAAAGAGTCCAAATTAAGGGCTGAGATGATCAGAACTGTGCCAAGAGCTTATAGAGAGTAGATTACTGAGGACCAAAAGGCTACACAGATCCCAGATGGAAATTATTTCAGTAGTTCAGGCAGGAGACAATGGTAACTCAGGACAGAGTGGAAATAATCATGATGGAAATAAACAGGTATGTGCAAAAGCACTCTAGAGACAAAAGTGAACACAGTGTGGTGATTGATTGAATATGGAAGATGAGGAGGAAACAAGTGAGTGTCGGGGGGACCCTCAGGTTTCTGGCTTAACAAACTGAATAATAATATCACTTACTGAAATCTGAAATACCAAACATGGAACCGTTTGGGAGGTGGAGGAAGATCATGGTTTCCATCTTGTACGTATCTGTTAGACATCTATGAGATTGAAGTTGGTCAGCAACACCAGCATGGAGCTCACAAAAATAGGACAAACTAAAGCAGTAGTTCTCAGACTTCAGTGAGCATCAGAGATGCCTGTGGAGCTGGTCAAGCCATAGGTTGTCACTGTCGGGGTTTCTAATTTCACAAGTTTTTGGAGAGAAGGGGCGGGAATTTAAATTTCTAACGAGTATGTAGCTGACGCTGTGGATGCCGTTGATACTGGCTCAGGGATCTCATTTTGAGAAGCACTGAGGTAGAGCTCAGACGGTACTTCCCTGGTGGCTCAGACAGTAAAGCGTCTGCCCGCAATGCGGAAGACCCGAGTTCAATCCTGGGTTGGGAAGGTCTCCTGGAGAAGGCAATGGCACCCCACTCCAGTATTCTTGCCTGGAAATTTCCATGGATGGAGGAGCCTGGTAGGCTGCAGTCCATGGGGTCGCTAAGAATCGTACAGGACTGAGCGACTTCACTTTCACTTGAGGTAGAGCTTTATGTTTGGAAATCATTGGTATGTGAACAGTATCTGAAGCCTTAAGAATGGGTGAGGTTACTAAGGGGAAAGAGACTGTAAGGAGGCCCAAAGTGGAGCTGTGATGAGCTTCAAAACTGAAATGACCAGTGGAGGACTGAGGGTAAGGAGATGAGCAGAGGCGTATGAAGAAAGTCGGTGGAGGGTTTATTCCACTCACCCAACCTCTTCTAGGCCTTTGTAGCCCTTCAGAATTTGCCATAGCCAACACTAAGAAAATTCACTGAGATAATGAATAAATGTTCTTTGGAAGCAGAGACCACCATCTGGGGCTGAAAAACTCCCTTTGCTTTCTGTTTCCCTCAGCTGAAAATTAGGAAGCCAAATCTGACATAAGAGCTAAGGAATTTAGAATTCTTAGGAGAATGGACTCATCTCCTACAAGGAGCACCACACCCATCCAGATCACTCCAGATCAACATGCAGACAACCTTTAACGTGTGGACCACCTGAGATCTCACCTGGCCCGGTGGGTTCTGTTTCTTTAATGCTTGGGTTAGCGGTGAGCTGCCTCTGCATCCTCAGGGTGGCACTTTAGTCCCCAAAAGCAAACCACCCCTTGCCTCCTCTCTGCCCGCTTCCTGAAGAGCCCAACACTCTTCCTGATATCCATTACTTTTTTCCACTGTTTTCAGTTAATCAACTCTTTTCTCATAAACTCAAAAATATTAACCATAGGATTTACTTACTAGTGTTTAACTGGTTGACATTCATGTAAGAATCTCAAGAGCAACTGACCTCCAATACATTAAGGTCTTCTGTGACCTTAAGGACGGTCACCTGGACTCTTGAGCCATGTACTTGCCTCAATCTCCAGTGACATTTGTGGCATGGTTAAAGTCCCTGGCAGAAACTGCAGGTTATTTCTGCTTTCATCAACTCCCAGAGATAAAGCAAAGATGTGTTAGTGATCCTTTCCTTCAGATTCACAAGGCAGGACTAGGGGTAACTTTAGCATCTCTCATCATAGGTAGAATTCACTTGAACTCCTGACTTTTTCTGGCTCTTTGTAACCCTGTGGGCCAGGACCACCCACATGTAGCAGGTGATTTGCCCAAACAGAGAAAACAAATAGCCTCTGCTTAACAGTGAAGTCCTCCAGCCATATTTTCTGATGCTTCTCTTCCCAATCTGTCTTGCTACTATCTGGACCCTGCCTAGAAATCCTCCCTGCATACGGACGGAGCAGCCTACCAGCTTGCCCACCCACATCTCTTCTCTTGGGCCCATCCACCTGCCTGCCTGCCCACCTGCTTGCCTGAGCTATGGATCTAGCTTTATTTGCTCTGATTCAGACATGTGATTTTTTTTTTCCTTTATTTTTTTATTTTTTTTGCTGTTGTTGCCGTTTTTGTTTTGGTATAGAATGAACTCTGCAGGGCATTTTTTTGGTTATGTTTTATTTGCAATTTGAGCATAGCATATTTGGCCCGTAACCTTTCTTCCCTTTTTTTTTCTTTTTTTTTTAGTTTTAGTTATAAGTAGCAAGTGTGAAATAAATGTTCTCCTACAACTCATTATACAATAAATATAAAAACTATTTTTGGTAAACTGGGCAATTTTAAAATGCAGCTGTAGTTGAATATTTAAAGGATTTTAAGGCAAACATTTACATATTATGAAGGATTCATTTATGCCATGAATTCTTTCCCCCAAAGTACATTTTTCAAACATTTAGATGAGATCTTAAAGTGTAGCATTCCAGCAACATGAGAATAACTTCTGTCCTTTATACTCCTTCTTGTCTATGGAAGGAGAATAGCTCCAACCCACCTGGACATTACTATGGCACTTGCCACTATAAAACCTAGACGTAGTGGAGAAAGCCCTCTCCACAGCCTCCCAGCTGTGCCAGCATATGCTGGGCTTTAACCCTGAACTGGTGTCTTCTGCATGATACAAGTGTCAAGAGTAATAAACTTCTGTGGTTGATGATGTTTTCTGCCTGAAGGCCCAAAGTAGCTAGAGTAACACCAGGACTTTAAACATCAAACAACCAGAATGTGGCACAATGAAACCAATCATCTCTGTCAAGTTAATGAAAATGCCAGCTGATAAAGGCAAAATCCATCTGCAGCAGTTGGTACTGCCTGCAATGAGCACATCGGCTGTGTCCCAGTTTAGTGCAGGGGCTGAATATAGAAATGGCCTATATACTACTCATATTTTCTTCCACACAGAAAAGACTATGATTATGTTTACAGGACAGCAAAAGGAGAATATTCTTTCCTTTTTGGAGTCATCAAAGTACCCAAGGCTTCCCACATTTCCCAGTCAACCTACATGAACAAGTTCTTTGAATCCACTATTTTTTAGATATGCTATTAAAGTAAAACCAGCCAATTTTCTCCCATCTGACTAGGTTCCTGGGAGGCAAAATTTCTGGGATTTTTGAGTTTACCGATGACGTGATTGGGTCAGGACAAATATGGGGTTAGTCCACCCAAATAGCTGCATATGACCAGAACTAATAGATGAATAAATATCAATTTTTACCAATTACTAAATACTTAAGTTTTAGCATATCTACATTTTAAACTTACTTTTAAAAGTTATTGAATCATAATCATTCTGGGGTCAGAGAGTACAGCAAATGTTTCTTTGTAAATCCCCAAACACCTTCTATAAAGAACTGCACATAACAGGTATACAATTAATCCTTAAGAGAATCATAAAGTATCAGAGCAGAACCCCAGGAAACCCTTAAAAATGTCCTGGTCCAACACTTCAAAGGCTAGGTAAGTCAATGCTTTCTGGGCAAGCTTACTCAAATTTTGGGATGTTTTAGTGCACTGAACAAAAGAAGGAATACAAAATACTGGAAAAAGTTTAAAAGCCACAAACACAAAAGTATAGCATTTTGAGAGGGACAGTATGCTAGTGATCAAAGTCAACATCTTAAACTCCATGATCAATTATTATAATCACCCCTTTGCATGTGTCTACATAGCTCTCTTTACATGCTAAGTCTCTTCAGTTTGTGTCCAACTCTTTGCAACCCACTGGGGTGCAGCTAGGCAGACTTCTCTGTCCATGGGATTCTCCAGGCAAGAATACTGGAGTGGGTTGCCATGCCACCCAGGTGATCTTCCCGACCCAGGGATCGAACCCCGATCTCTTATGTCTCCTGCATTGGCAAGTGGGTTCTTTACCACTAGTGGCACCTGGGAACTCGGGGATCTCTCTCTAGCATTGTGTTATTCCCTTGGCTAAACTACAACCAGACTTAAATCCATCTCTCCCACTAGTCCATGACTAGTCTATGTTCTGATGAATATGCATGAGTAAAATATAGATCTATGTTGACTGGTCACCCTGTAAGTTCATAAACTTCAGAGGCTTCCTAAGATTGTACGGCAATCACTCTACTCCTAATCAATTCCTTCTCCCACTCTCTGGATGCCTTGCGTGTCTCTCCTGGTTCCTCAAAATGTCAAGGATTCTCTCATCCCTATTCACAATGATCACCTTGCTTCCCATTTCACTGAGAAATGAAACATAATCAGAAGAGAAATTCCCTAGTTCTCCAATGGTATCTACTCAACCACCTGCATCTGTATACATAAGCTGTCCTTACACCTAAGGCCAAATCCTCCTCTTATGCATTAGTTCAAACCTCTTTTGCTTGCTTAAGGAAAATATTTAACAATATTTCCTTTTTCTTTTTTTATCATCAATTCCTCCCCACTCCCCCCACTGGATCATCACCATGACCATATACATGACACTATTTCTCACAGGTTAAAATAACCCTTTCTTGCTCCTTCATCCTGTTTCTGCAACTGTCTCATTCTTCTCATTTCATTTACAAAGAACTCTTTAAAAAATATGTACATACTACCTAGTGCCAATATTTCTCCTCCTATACTCTTCAAATCTCTTCAGTCACTTTTGCCTATACCATTACAGGGAATATTTTCTTAAGGTTGCATTGCTAAATACATCTCATCCTCACTTTTAATGACCGCTTACTGGTATTTGCCATAGTTGATTATCCTTTCCTTTATTCAAATATTTTCAGTTGGTGTGATAGCTTATCTTCAAAAATAACTGAGATCAGGTCTTCTTTTTCCTGTACATGCATGCCACTCCCCCACTGAGAAATGGTATCTATTCGTCCACCTCCTTGAATGTAGGCTAGCTTGTCAATGCTTTGACTAATAGAATCTATTTTGACTAACAGAAATAACATTTTAAGCTCTAGATCAAGCCTTTAATACAAGCGGCATTTTCTTTCTTCTGCCTCTTAGGAACAGTGATGTGCCATGTAAAAAGCCCAGGGGGCCACAAGGGAAAAGTACTGAGGTATCAAACATATACACTACCATATGTAAAACAGATAGCCAATGGAAATTTGCTGTATGACTCAGGGAACTCAGACTGGGGGGAAACCAGCACCACTCGGACAACTGACTTTGGCTTGAGAACTTCCCAGTGGACTTGCTGAGCCCACTTGAAACCACAGCTGTTCAACCTCAACTCCCCCACAACTACTTTGCAGGTGGTCAGACTATCATGGCAGCCTGTCAGCTGTCCCAGCCTTATGTAGCTCCCTCCTCCACATTCTCTTGTAGGCAATTCCCCTAATAAAATACCTGCATGTTTAATTCTATCTTGACCTCTGCATGGAGAACCCTAGTTAACCCATCACACTTGCCTGTCTCTCCTCCTCCATCTTTAATCACTACTTCTGAGTCTCTTTCTTTGGTGTCTCTTCATCCCCCTGAAGTCAGAGTGTAGAAGTGCCCCAGGACTCAGTCCTTAGTCCTCTCTTTTCCAGCCATACTCATTCCTGTGGAGATCTTGTCCAACACTATGCCTTTTGGAGATAATGTATTTATCTCTGAGACAAGACTTTCCCCGAACATCAGACTTGATATCTCATTCAACTGTCTTACAGAAACCTTTCAACTTTGTTCAAAACATGTCCAAAACTGAGCTACCGACACATCTTTTCCTAAACTTGTTCCTTTCACATTCCCAACTATCTCTGTAAATGCAACCTCATCCTTCCAGGTGCTGTGGTCATTATTGATTCTCCTTCTCATACATCATTCTGGGCACCAATAAATACTGTCATCAATAGCATCAAAATATCTCCAAAATTTATCCACATCCCACCCCTCTTGACACCACCCTGGTCCAAGGCATCATCATCTCTCCCTGGGATCACTGCAACAATCTCTAACCTGGGTCTCTGCTTTTCTTTTTGCCTCTCCTTCACCTTACTCTCAGAACAGCTGCCAGAGCATCTTGTTACGACTTGTCAGATCAAGTCGTTCCTATCTCAAATCTTCCTTTACTCAAAAACCTCACCTTATTCTGAACAAAAGACAAAGTCCTCATAATGACGTGTAAACCCCTCCATGATCAGGTCCTGTCTCTTCTTCCCCTGCTCCAGACATTGGTCTCCTTGATGAGTCTCAAGTCTGCCTACTTACCCTCACCTCAGAGGGCCTTTGCACTGGCCCTCTGCCTGGAACACACTTCCCCCTTTATCAGATTCACTTCTTTTCTGTTTTTAAGTAGATGTGAATTCCTCAACCAAAGCTTCTCTGGCCACCCTCTCTAAAATTATCATTTCCCAGGACACTTCATATTCCCCCTCCCCTAATTTAATTTTCTCCTTAGCACTTGTCTCTATTTCATGTAATGTATATTTTGCTGATTTATCTGTTTGTCTCCTCAACTATAACACACACTCTATAAAGAAAGAGATTTTTGCCTTTCTTTCTCTCCTGCTTCTGACCACTTGGAATAATATCTATTACATAGAATGCTCAGTAAATATTCAGTGAATAAATTAATTTTCTAAAATAAAATAAAAAGAATACATGAGCCAAATTTCACTGTCTGGCACATATAAAATGCTTCATAAATACTCATAGAATTAATGAATTCTTTTCCTAAGATAACTTTTTTCTAAAAGAAGACACATGAGCCAGTTTCATTGCAGTGAACCAGAGATGCAAAATGCTGTTTATTTCCCTGCATGTCTACAGAATATATCAGTCTGTAAGTGGATCATAACTGAGGTTTGGGAATCTTTGCATTATGGAGATATTTTCAAAATAATGGTCTATTTCTTGATATCCAAGGTGTAATTTCTGTTTCTTATCACACTGATCTATTGGATTTCTTATCCCTGATTGTTCATTATGGTGGAATTTAAAACAAAACCAAAAGGAAAATTCTATACTTAATTTCTCGGAAGAAGATTGCAACTCCAGTGAATTTGTTTTGCAGTGAAATTCATCTGTTTTGGTAGAAAATGCAGACTTAATAAAGGAGAGAAGGAAAAAAAGAAGAAAGAATGAGCCCAGAAATTTTAAACTCATCTTTTCTCCCATCCCTGTAGATAAGGAAGGTACATCTTTAGTCACTTGAGCCCTGTACTTTTTTGGTGACAAAAATTTCACTCCTCCTTCCTCCCACACTTCTTGACATATATTTAAAACAGCCAAATGCAAGAGGAACTCACCATATCTTCACAAGGGGAGGAAGCTCTGCCTTCCCTTTACTGTATCCTGGGATATTTTTAGCAGATTTACAGAACAGTTTTTGACAATAGCAAAATAGAGCTCTTTGAGAACTAGTTATTTAAACCCCTGCTGAATGTATCCTGACAAAAATTAGAGCATTTCATTAATTAGATAGCCCGAGGAGAGAATTAAATCTTGCGTCACCACCCTGAGTGCCAAAATAAGGCGAACTCTTCAGACTTAGCCTCGTAATTAGAGGGTCCCAGTGAGAGAGTCGGAATCATCACTATGCGCATTGAAGAACCTGGCTGGCAGCATGCGTTAGTGAGAGAAATCAGGAGCAGAGAAGGACAAAGGGAAAAGGGGGTCATTGAAAATATGTGCGCCTGACTTCAATCTCCAAAAAACCAGGACAGTGAATTGGAATTTACTTCTGTGACACTGGCTTCGAAATTTTCACTGAAGCATTTGTGCCATTTTGGCACAAAGGGTGACAAAAGAAAAGTTTAGGCTCTGTGATGCCTAGAGGGATGGCATGGGGGAGGGGAGGGAGGCTCAACATGGAGGGAGTATATATAATTAGGACTGATTTGTGTTGCTGTACAGCAGCAACCAACACAACATTGTAAAACAACTTTCCTACAATTAAAAAAATAGGAAAATGTTAGTTGCCCCATCACTTTCTAAGGACAAAAAGGTAGGGGTGAGAAATCAATGGAATTGTTTCCCAAGTTCCAGTAGGCAACAGTTTTATCTAGTGGATTTCATGAAGCTTTAGATACTATCTAGAATTGAGTACCATGTTGTAGCTCCCATAAATGAGAGTGCTTACTTTTCAAAAACATGGCATTTTTCAAATCATTTGCATTTTAAAGGTCTAAGGAATTTTAATCACTGATCAGTTTTAACCCACGTTTCCTGCATGCGTGCATAAGCATACACCCTCAACTTTGCCATCCTCATAAAAATTCTTTCTTAAGCTCTTACTTTCATGTGTTTTTAAAATGGCTCAGCTCCCCCGCAGCTCTCGTCAGCCAGCCTTCCCAAGTGGTTCCCCTGCCTAGGAAGATGAAAGGCCCTCTTCACTTCAGCCAGGCTCCTGCTTCTGCTTTCACACTAATGGAAAATAACTTAAAGATGGGAAAGGAACTCAAGGCTGACCTTGAGCTGCCAGAATGCACTTCCTCACAAGGGCTTTTTGAGCTCTCATGTGGCATTCATTTTCATTTGGAAAAGCCACCAAATACTCAAATGTCTTTAATTAAAATACATTTTACTTGTTCATATCTAGCCAGTCATTATAGAATATAGTGAACCAACTTATTTCATGGCATATTAGCTTTATACTCAGGAGTCAGGTGTCTCTTCACTTGAACTTAGGTGAAATTCAAATCCTAGCTCTCTCCCTTGTTAGCTGGGCAATCTTGAGCAACATAAGCTATTATTCTTCTGTATTTTCTTTTTAATCACATAGAGACAGATATACAGTTAGGGCTTTTGATAACATGTAATACCTCCAGGATTAAAAACCACATAGAAGTTCTGTGATATCTACTAGTTGTCAGTATTGGTCATTGCTTTGGCCTGAACATTTGTGTTCTTCCCAAGTTCATATGTTGAAATCCTAACCCCCAAAGTTGAAAGCATTTGGAGGTGGGGGCCCTTGAGAGGTGATCAGGTTACAAGGGCAGAGCGCTTATTAATAGAATTAGCATCTTATAATAGATCCCCAGCCCCTTGTGCCATGGGACAACGCAGTGATAGGGCAGCAGTCTGCAGCCTGGAAGATGGCCCTCACCAGACCTTGTTGGCATGCCAGTCTTGGACTGCTAGCCCCCAGAACTGTGAGAAATAAATTTCTGTTGTTTATAAGCTACACAGTCTGTGACATTTTGTTTTAACAGACTGGAAGGATTAAGACAATCATTTTGACAGTTACTAAACACTTTCATGTCCACAGCAAACATTCAGTCGACTCTGTTTCTGCTTATCCATTCGTTGGTGTTCGGGGACACAAAGCTAGTTTCATTATGAATGAAGATATGATGTTCTTGCCAAAGGAGAGGCAGACAACATATATTTTAAATAATATGCGGTCAGGAATATTTAAGTGATTTTCATGGAATTATTTGCTATTACCACAAATAAGCTTTTGTTGAGTGACGTTTTGTGCTGGGCACTGAGCCAGATTTTGAGAACAGAAAAGTGCCATGACATGGTCCTCTGCAATAAACTTAAAATCTAGTTGGAAAGACAGGATATATTCATCTAGCAATAAATAAAAATAAATGACAAAATTATTGGAGCAGAAAACTGTGTTCTTGAAATTCAAAGGAACAAAAGGATATTCTGGGTTTAGGATGCTAGAAAATAATCTTTTCCAAAATATGATAGGTGGACCATAAAGAAGGCTGAGGGCTGAAGAACTGATGCTTTCAAATTGTGGTGCTGGAGAAGACTCTTGAGAGTCCCTTGGACAGCAAGGAGATCAAACCAGTCAATCCTAAAGGAGATCAGTCCTGGATGTTCACTGGAAGAAGTGATGCTGAAGCTCCAATACTTTGGCCATCTAATGCGAAGAGCTGACTCATTAGAAAAGACCCTGATGCTGGGAAAGATTGAGGGCAGGAGGAGAAGGGGACGACAGAGGATGAGATGGCTGGATGATGTCATCTACTCAATGGACATGAGTTTGAGCAAACTCAGGAAGATAGTGAAGGACAGGGAAGCCTGGCATGCTCCAGTCCGTGGGGATGCAAAGAGCTGGACAAAACTTAGTGACTGAATAACAACAACAAAACAACTAGAACTCAAGAGAGGTCTTGAAGATTAGTCAGAATATTAAACTAGTGGAAAAAAGGAGAAGAGAAAGAACTTCAGTGGTCAAAGCGGTAGGAACATTTATAGCAGAACTGGGGGGATGAGCTGGCTAGTTAAGCTGGATCAAGGTGTCAGCTCTTCATCAAGGATGATTCCCCAAATTCATGCAATGTGTATACTTAAATTTAACTGGAATTAAGATCTGTCGACTATGACAAAGCCTTTGACTGTGTGGATCACAATAAACTGTGGAAAATTCTGAAAGAGATGGGAATACCAGACCACCTGAGCTGCCTCTTGAGAAACCTATATGCAGGTCAGGAAGCAACAGTTAGAACTGGACATGGAACAACAGACTGGTTCCAAATAGGAAANGAATTGTGGCACTGGAGAAGACTCTTGAGAGCCCCTTGGCCTGCAAAGAGATCAAAACAGTCAATCCTAAAGGAAATTAGTCCTGAATATTCATTGGAAGGACTGATGCTGAAACTCCAATACTTTGGTCACATGATGGGAAGAGCTGACTCACTGGAAAAGCCCCTGATGCTGGGGAAAATTGAGGGGAAGAGAAGTAGGCAACAGAGGATGAGATAGGTGGATGGCATCACTGACTCAAGGGACATGAGTTTGAGCTCTCAGGGAGAGAGAGATGGACAGAGAAGCCTGACACGCTGAGTTCATGGGGTCACAAAGAGTTGGACATGACTAAGTTAGTGAACAATAACAACAACCTCCTTCTTCTTTAATCTCCCTCCCTATCCCACCCCTCTAGGTTGTCACAGAGTACCAACTTTGGATTCCCTGTGTCAAACAGAAAATTCCCATTGGCTATTTATTTTACATACAGTAGTGTATATGTTTCAATGTTACTCTCTCAAATCATCGTACTGTCTCCTTCCCCCACTGCGTTCAAAAGTCAAGATACAGTATTTAGTGCAAGTGGAGTTGCCAAAGATAGAACCATGGGGAATACACTGAGGTGGGTTCTGGTGAGGAACAAGTGAACATAACTAGCATTCAGGGAAAGAGGAAAGAATCAGAATTCAATTGTGCTGTATAAATTAGGGAGTAGGGAATTTAAAGACAAGTAAACATAATAAATAGCCTCAAATTCTCCATTTTCAAAATATCAACCCTTGAAATTACCTTTTAAAATCCACTGCTTGCAATTCAAAAGCTGCTGACACAAGAATGACTCTCCAAGATTTAGAAATCTTTGAAGCTTAATATTTTATTTATGGAGCTGTCAGTTAATTAGAAGTAAAGGAAATAGGGCAAACAACCTAACTAATGCAAGTCTGTCTCTTGTTACTGTAACTCTTACAGCATTTAAGCCAGTCCTTCCCCTTGTTAAGGTTTTATGTTATATCACCAGACATCATTTTCTCAAAAAGTTTTTCTGCATCTCCGGGGAGCTCTTCAGGGCCTTCTGAGCACTGGGATCTTCCCACCCCAGGGACTGAACCCAGGTCTCCTGCATTTCAGGCTGAGTCTTTGCCATGTGAATCACCAGGGAAGCCCAAGTAAACTGGAGTAGGTATCCATTCCCTTCTCCAGGTGATCTTCCTGACCCAGGGATTGAACCAGGGTCCACTGCATTGCAGGCTAATTCTTTACTAGCTGAGCTACCAGGGAAGCCCTGTTTAGAAAGCAGACTGCAGGATCTACACAGGCAGAGAGGAAAGCAGCAGTAGCCAAGAACAGCTGGTGGACTCTCACCCCTTCCCCTTTGCTGCTGTTCCTTTTTCTTCATCCATAGTAACTCTCCTTGGAGACTTCAAAGCTCTCGGATGGTGTTTACCATACCACCTTATGTTTAAGAAGACTTTTTTAAGCTTCACTTTTGGTCAGTTTTATTTTTAAATCTCTCAGGCTGTTTCTTTGTGAGCAACTAATTCAATCATTCTGCTATTTCCTGACTCAATCAATCCTGAGAAAAGTCCACTTAAGCTGGAAAAGTCCACTGGATATAAGAACTAAAAGAACAGAGAAAAGGATAAGTGCACTTTTTTTTTTTTTTTTACCAAATTGTCATCTTTCTATTGATAATATAAGCAAAACAGACATCCTGGTTATAGAAAATCCATGAATTACACTTTTTAAAAAAAGATACATGTGCTCCAATGTTTACTGCAGCACTATTTACAATAGCCAAGACATGAAAGCAATCCAAAGTGTCTATCAGCAGATGAACAGATAAAGAAGATGTGGTATGTGTGTGTGCGTATATATATGTGTGTATGTGTGTGTGTGTGTGATGGAATATTATTCAGCCATAAAAAATGAAACAATGCCACTTGCAACAATATGGATGGACCTAGAGATTATCATTATAAGTCAGAGAACCACAAATCATATGATACTACTTAAATGTGGAATTTAATATAATACAAATGAACTTATATGCAAAACAGAAACAGACCCACAGACATAGAGAACAAACTTATGGTTACTAAAGGGGATAGGTGAAGAGGATAAATTAGGAGTTAGGGACCAAAATGTACACACTAGTATATAGTGTACACATATACACTATATGTGTACACACTAGTATATAGTATAGTGTTGGTAAAATAGATTACCAACAAGGGCCTACTGCATAGCACAGGGAACTATACTGAATATACTGATAACCTATAAGGGAAAGCAATCTGAAAATGTGTGTGTGTGTGTGTATATATATACATATGCATGAATTATTTTGCTACACACCTGAAACTAACAAACATTATAAATCAACTATACTCCAATAAAAAATAATAATAATCTGTGAGCTCAGGGTGGCTTTGCCCCTCCACCCCATCCTTACCTCTCAACTATATTCAACAAATGGAATTTGTTTGATTCTTGATCCCAGGGCCCTTGATAGTGATCATCAGTCCCTTGCTGGTAAGGAAGGCATTGCTTTATTTTTTTTCTCAATAAAGTTCAAATAATAGATTAGCTCAAAGTAAGTTTATCCTAATGGCTTATTATCTCTGCAGGGACACGCTTCTTAACAAATTGCTTAACCTGAACGCAATTCTGCTCGCTACATAACATTGCTCAATCACTGAGTCAACTCATCTACATATATTGATGCAAATAAATCTCCGTACACTGAGTTTCCATCATTACCACTAAGGGAATTAATTACAGCTTTTATCACAGCTTGTGCTGACCAGTGTTAAAGCTACTCAGGATACTGGATTACATTTTTTAAATCCTAGACATGTAAACCAAGAACTCTACCTTTCATTTCAGATTCATTCACAAATCATTATTCAAAATGAACAAAGTCTATTATTTTATCTCATGGGAGCTTTGAACTTGGTGCTATATTGAATGTTATAGCTCCTACAATTATTAAAGGCAGATGCTATCCAGAGTCCTCATGTCTATATGAATAGCTAAATTTTCCAGTTATATGAAGCTTTATTAATTTAAGCAAATAACTATTTCAATCACATTGATTGGAAATTCTGGAAAATAAGGTTCTTATGCTCCATCTCCCTAAATTAAAGGTGATATGGTAATCATATAGGGACATTATAAACACAGTAAAATTCTGCTTATTGTCATACCTGAAATTATTTGTGGCTATGTTAACAGGGCTTAGACTGATGTGTGTTCATATTAATAGATGTGATTTTCACTGCTTTTCTGTGTTTTGCTGTTATGTGCGCACCTGCATTAACCCTTTTCTCCCCTTTCTATTTTGCCACCTCAAATCGATCATGTGTTTAGAAAATAGATTAAATGTAAATAGATGCTGTGTAAGAAAATGATTTTTTAAAAACCTGCAAGCTTTGCTGCAATGAGTGTAATATTGAGGTCCATTTCTTAGATGCCCTTTTGTTCCCTCCTTTGCTCTCCAGTTTGTTGCCTTGGTGGGTTTGGGAGGCAGTGACTTTGAGGGTAAGTACCCTGTGAATAAATGAGTTATTACTCAAGGCAGACTCTAGGAATCTGGTATCCAACATTCCTTGAAACATTTCAGAGTCCCAAATACCACTTAAGATGCACTGATACAGATTAAGGTGGTCCCTTTACAAAAAAATTAGTAAATAAAATAGCTTCCTTGGTGGCTCATATGGGAAAGAATCTGCTTGCAATGCAGGAGCCCTGGGTTTGATTCCTGGGCCAGGAAGATGCCCTGAAGAAGGAAATGGCAACCCACCCCAATAACCTTGCCTGGGAAATCCCATGGACAGAGGAGCCTGGTGGGCTACAGTCCATGGGATTTCACTTCACAGGATTTTTCACTGCAAGGACCCAGACCTGACTGAGCACACATGCATGGCATGCGTGGCACAAGAAATGGGCAGAATTAGGAAGATGCTGTTAACCTCTAGCACTAGCTAAAGAAAAGTCTCTGTGATTTGTGTGAATTTAATTAATAGCATGTGAAAGTGGTTCAGTTCTTATTATATATGTGATATTCTGTGGTATTCAGACGTTCTCCCTAGAAACTGTTTGAGGAAGAGGGAGACAGAGAGAATCATACTGTCAGAGAATAGTATAAACCTACATTCTCAACAGAGGCAAAAATAGGCTCTCCGAGTGGAGAAAATTTCATTTTTATACATAAAGCATAGATCAAAATGGACAGTAGATAAACCGGAAAGGCCATATCTCTGATATTAAAATTTCATAGGCAGCAGTATTAGGAAAATATATTTAGACTCCTTGGGTGAGGGGACAATAAAAAAAAGCTTGAGAAATACTGTTGTGAGACATGAAATATGAGACTAGCACCTCACAGTGAAGGATGCGGTGCTGGTAGATAGGAACATCAGAAGCAGAAGCCTGCAGGTCCCCAGTTTGTGTGTTCCCCAGATGACCCCCCCCACCGTCTTCCTCCCTGTCCTCCTTTCTCTCATTCACCCACACAGCAGGACCACCTGCATTTCTCCGAGGTGGCATTCTGCTTCTTAATGAGAGAGCACATGCATGTCCTTTGATCTGGGATTATCTTCTCCCCAGTTTTTTACCTGCTAATTCATCCCTCAACACTCAACTCAAGCATCATCTCAGGGAGCTGTCTAGATATATGCAAAACAACAATAAACACACAAATCAAAAGAAAGCAAGACACTGATAAGAAAACAATAAAAAGATACCAACCAAAAAAGAAAATTACAGGCCAACATCACTAATGAATATAGATGTAAAAATCCTCAACAAAATTCTAGCAAACAGAATCCAACAACACATTGAAAAGATCATATACCATGATCAAGTGGGATTTATCCGAGGGATGCAAGGATTCTTCAATATCTACAAATCAATCAGTGTGATACACCACATCAATAAACTGAAGAATAAAAACCATATGGTCATCTCAACAGATGCAAAATTTTGGACAAAATTCAACATCCGTTTATGACAAAAACTCTCCAGAAAGTAGGCATAAACGGAACCTACTTCAACATAATAAAGGCTATATATGACAAATCAACAGCAAACATTAATCTAAATGGTGAAAAACTAACAGCATTTCCTTTAAGATCAGGAACAAGACAAGATGTCCATTATTGCCATTATTATCCAACATAGTTTTGGAAGTCCCAGCCATGGAAATCAGAGAAGAAAAATAAATAAAAGGAATTAGAAAAGAACTAAACTCTCACTGTTTGCAGATGACATGATACTGTATATAGAAAGCCCTAAAGATGTCATGAGAAAATTACTAGAGCTAATCAATGAATACAGTAAAGTTGCAAGATAAAAAATTAATACACAGAAATCTCTTGCATACCTATACACTAACATTGAAAACTCAGAGAAATTAAAGAAACAATTCTATTTCCCATTGCAACAAGAAGAATAAAATACCTAGGAATAAACTTACCTAAAGAGACAAAAGACCTGTATGCAGACAACTGTAAGACACTAATGAAAGGCATCAAAGATGACATAGACAGTTGGAGAGATGCACCATGTTCTTGGATTAGAAGAATAAAATATTATGAAAAATGACTATACAACCCAAAGCCATCTACAGATTCAGTGCAATCTCTGTCACACCAACAATTATATTTTTCAGAGAACTAGAACACAATTTTTCATGATTTGTATGGAAACACAGAGAAAAACGGAGCTGAATCAATCAACTATCCTGACTTCAGACTATACTGCAAAGCTACAGATATCAAGACAGGGTGGCACTGGCACAAAAACAGAAATAGAGACCAATGGAACAAGATAGAAAGCCCAGAGATAAGCCCACACACCTATGGGTACTTTACTTTTGACAAAGGAGGCAAGAACATACAATGGATAAAAT
Source organism: Neotragus moschatus (assembly GCA_006410615.1). Classification (NCBI taxonomy): domain Eukaryota; kingdom Metazoa; phylum Chordata; class Mammalia; order Artiodactyla; family Bovidae; genus Neotragus; species Neotragus moschatus. The sequence continues at coordinate 2,480,294 of SJYA01000729.1, forward strand.
ACAGCCTCTTCAATAAGTAGTGCTAGGAAAACCGAACATCTATGTGTAAAAGAAAGAAACTGGAACACTGCCTAAAATTATACACAAAAATAAACTCAAAATGAATTAAAGACGTAAGTGTAATGCCAGAAACTATAAAGCTCTTTGAGGAAAACATAGGAAGTACACTCTCTGACCTAAATCACAGTTAGATCCTCTTTGACCCACTTCCTAGAGTAATGGAAGTAAAAACAAAAATAAGCAACTAGGACCTAATTAAACTCAAAAGCTTTTGCATAGAAAATAAAACAATAAACAATAATAAAAGACAACCCTTAGGATGGGAGAAAATAATCATAAACAATGCAACTGACAAAGGATTAATCTCCAAAATATATAAGCAGCTCATACAGGTGAGTATCAGAAACACAAATAGCCCAATAAAAAAAAAATGGGCAGAAAACCTAAACAGACATTTCTCCAAAGAAGACATACAGATGGCCAATAAACGTATGGAAATATGCTCAACATCACTAATTATTAGAGAAATGAAAATCAAAGCTACAATGAGTTATCACCTCACACCAGTCAGAATGGCCATTAAAAAAAAAAAAAAAAAAAAAAACTACGAACAATAAATGCTGGAAAGGATGTAGAGAAAAGAGAACCCTCCTACACTGCTGGTGGGAATGTTAGCTGATACAGCCACTATAGAGAACAATATGGAGATTTCTTTAAAAACTAGGAATAAATCTATCATATGTCCCAGCAATTCCACTACTGGGCATATACCCTGAGAAAATCACAACTCTAAAATTAGATGCATGTACCCCAATACCCACTGCAGCCCTATTTACAATAGCAAGGACATGGAATCCACCTAGATGTCCATCAACAGATAAATGGATAAAGATGATGTGGTACATATATACAATGGAATATAACTGAACCCTAAAAAAGAATGAATCTGAGTCAGTTCAAGTGAGGTGGATGAACCTAGAGCCCATTATACAGAGTGAAGTAAGTCAGAGAAAAATAAATATCATATATTAGTACATACATATGGAATCTAGAAAATGGTATTGATGAACCTGTTTGCAGGGAAGGAATGGAAACTCAAATGTAGAGAACAAACTTGTAGATGCAGTAGGCAAGGGAAGGAGTGAGATGAATGGAGAAGGTAACATCAACCTATATACACTATCATGTGTAAAACGGATGGCTGGTGAAAAGTTGCTATATAGCAGAGGGAGCCCAGCCTGGCACTCTGATGACCTATAGGAGGAGAGAGGCTCAAGAGGAAGGGGATATCTGTAGAATTATGGCTGATTCACGTTATTGTATGGCAGAAACCAACACAACATTGTAAAGCAAAATTCTCCACTTAAAAAAATAAATTTAAAAAGTTAAATTCATGGTAATGGCCATCTTCTGTAAAATAGATTTGTATCTTTATAGTTGGGCATCTCTCTTGGCATTTAAAATTCTTATAACTCAGTTGAAATATATGAATTTATCTCATTATGCATTTTAAGAGGAGAAAGTGAAAATAATTGTACAAAGACTGTGCTGTTCACAGGTTTCACAGGATCTTTAATCCTTTTTCAGAATGCTTACCTGTCTCACATTTCAATGTGAGTTTTGTATGCTGTGGGAATACAGAGAAGATTGCATTTAGAGTTCTGTAAATTTCAGACAGTAAAAAAAAGCTGCAGTATTTGTAAAAAAGTGGGGGGCAGGATAGACTGATAACAGGGATGCTGAGCCATTTAAGGATGCTAACTTCAAGCAGAGACCTGAATGAAGTGAGAGGAAGTCATAAGAATATTTATAGGAAAATTATTCCAGATAGAAACAAATACTCTGAGATCAAAGCAGGTTTGTCAGATTCATGAAAGAGCTCCATGTAGCAGCATCTAGCAACAGAGAAGGAAAGTTCCAGGAAACTGGGTTAGAAAAGTTATGAGAAGTCATAGAATATGGATCATATGGGGCATTGCGGTGTTAGAACCTCAAATTTTCTACTAAGTATGATTGAAAATTATTGGAGCATTGACAGCAGTGTCCAATGAGCTCATTTGTGGACTTAAAGCTCCCTGTTGGCTTCTGTATGAAGAATTCATCAGAAAAGAATTGAGGAATCAAAGCCAGAGGAAAGTTAGAAGGCTAATGGGATGGACGGTGTAGTGAAAATGATAGCTGCTTGGACTAGTATGTTAGCACCGAAGTAGGTGAGAAATGGCCTAAAATTCCATGCCCCCTCCACATATACCTGGATACATGGAAAACTACTTTCCAAAATTCAAGACTCAATTCAAGTATCCAAACTGCTAGAAACTTTGTGCAACTACCCATGATTGACATCTTCCTCCTCAAATGTCATAATTATTTTCATATTATTCCATTACTGCACTTTCCTCATTCAGTTGTAATTACTTATTCATGTATCTATTTCCCATGTCACACTAAAAGCTCTGTAAATGTTAATTTTGTGCATCAACTTGACTGGGCCATAGGGTGCCCAGATATTCAGTTAAACATTATTTCTGGGTGTGTTGGAAATTGGTAGATGGAATAAAGTGGATCATCTTCCCCAGTGTATGTGGGCCTCATCCAATTTGTTGAAGGCCTGAATAGAATGAAAGGCTGAGTAAGAAAGAATTCTTTCTCTTTGGCTGTCTTTGAGCTGTGACATATATCATTGGATCTCCTGAGTCTTCAACTTGCCAACTGCAGATCTCTGACTTCTCTGCCTCCATAATCACAGAAGTCAATTCCTTATACTTTCTTCCCCTCTCTCTCCTTACACATACAGACATGGAGATTTCTGTATATACCTTTCTATATATCTATATGTAATATATAGGTATATAGATCAATAGATGGATATATCCATATCCTATTGGTTATGTTTCTCCTGAGAATCCAGACTAATACAAGCTCCTTGAGGGTAGACTGTATTTTAATCATCTTATGCCATAGACTGAATGTTTGTATTCCCCAACATTTATATGATGAAATTATAATCCCTAATGTGAAGGTATTTGGAGGAGGGGCCTTTGGGAAGTGATTAGGTCATAAAGGTGGAGCATGGGGTTAGTGCCCTTATAAAAGACGACATCCCAGAGAGCTTCCTCACCCTTTCTGCCTGGGTGTTATAGCAGCTCAAAGAGACACAGACATCTTGGTATCTGTAAAGCCTAAGGTAGTACCACACACACAGTAATAATGGCCAATATCAACAAATTTCATTCACAATGTGCTAAGAATTTTGTAAGTACTATTTCAAACGGTGATGAGACAGGTATTATTGTTACCTCACTTTCAAATGAGCAGACTGAGTTACTGAGAGTTTTAGTGACTTACCCACGTCCATTGAACTGCTACAAAACTAACCAGAAAGCAGTTGCAGCAGTCCTCAACTGCTTTCTGAAGTGACTCTTTCTGAAGATAGAGACTTCAAGTTTAACCATTTTTTCAACTCTCCCATAACAAATTTGGAGAGCCAAATTAGTTCAAGATTAAAATTAGATTGAACAGAACTGTCAGCAATCATATAAACATCTTGTTCAGTATCTAGTGACATATCCCACTGTCTCTATGCTGTAGTTTTACTGGTACAAGAGGCAATGGTTTGGACTAAAATTCTCTGAAGTTGAGGATCACAGGAAAATATTTCTTGGGTGATGCCAAGAGCAGGGTGGTTATGTACATTAGCCTCAGTGGGCCTTCATTTGGAGCATAGCATACTGCTCATTATTTTTAATTAAAATTGTCCACATGCGTGCTAAGTCGCTTTAGTTGTGTCCAACTCTTTGTGACCCTTTGGACCATAGCCCACCAGGCTCCTCTGTCCACGGGATTCTCCAGGCAAGAATACTGGAGTGGGTTGCCATGCCCTCCTCTAGGGGATCTTCCTGACCCAGGGATTGAACCCAGGTCTCTACATCTCCTGCATTGGCAGGCAGGTTCTTTACCACTAGCACCAACTAGGAAGCCCCTAGAATTGTCTATCCTTCATCTATGGCTGAAGCTGCTACAGACCTACCATTAGTTTAATATTTTAAGATCGCATTCTGGCTTATTTTCCTAGTTATAATGATAAAATCTGTACTCCACTATTCATCATCCAAGTATCCTTTGAAATGATCACTTGTACTTTTAATAATTGACTAGAGAGGATCAAGACACAAAGTACAGTGAGCGATTGGGTGCTGCTCCCTCAAAGCATTTTTAGAATAGAGCCAAGTATAAATGAATACATACACAGACAAGTAACCAACTAGACCCATGACTTCAGCTTAATTATCACAATGTGCTGACTCAGCTTAGCAGTCACTAATATGAAAACACTTTTCCAACGGAGACACATGGGAAAACCCCCCAGTGCCAAGCGTGTTGGATGAAGAAAAGCCTGATGATTTTCCAAACAGCTAGCTTTTCTTTCATAAGGCTAACAAAATACATCTAAAATTGTTTAGCATAATATTTACCTTCATTGTTTTCTACTGTGAAAGACATGAGAGTTTCTTGTTTTCATTCCTTTGTTCTTCTCCTTTGTTGACATTGGATGTTGGGCTTATGCTAAAAAACTGGCAGAAGAGGTGCTTTGGATTTCTCATTTGGCTCATACTGTTACACAGACAGTCTTGTTCTAGTCGCCTCCTTTTAACCACCCACTCCTCACTTGGGATTTCAGAAAGCCTGCTGTCTTTATGTAAATCTAATCAAGGCTTGTTGAATGATTCCCAAATACTGTGGCAAATATTAAAAATATAAAATATTAGCAGGGAAGCTTTGACTTTTAGGTCTTCAGAAGGCTTTTGGGTCTATTTTCCTCCTCTGTGTCATCCTTTGATGTGCACTCAAGAGGTCTCTGGCTTTAAAGAGATGCTCTGTTTGCAAATCAGAGGTAGCAGTTCACTGAGATATTCTGAAGACGAAGAAATGCCCAAGTGCTACAGCTTCTGACAAATGGCATCTTGGGGAATCTGATACCTACAACTTGTAACTTTTTTCTAATGGTCAGGGTATTTTTTTGACCAGAAGTGTTAGTCACTCAACCATGCCCAACTCATTGTGACCCATGGCCTATAACCCACCAGTAGGCCATTCCCTTCTCCAAGGTATCTTCCTGACCCAGGGATTAAACCTGGGTCTCCTGCATTGAAGGTAGATTCTTTACCATCTGAGCCACCAGAGAAGCCCAGGGAGACCCCCCAAAAATGGGGCAGGAAGTAATAAAAGAAAAACACAACCTGAGCTGGAATGTACTTACAGAGGGCTGGGGCTTCCCAGCTGGTGCTACTGGTAAAGAACCCATCTTCCAGTGCAGAAGTCATAAGATCATGGGTTTGATCTCTGGGTTGGGAAGATCCCTGGAGGAGGGCACGGCAACCCGCTCTAGTATTCTTGCTGGGAGATTTCCCTGAACAGAGGAGCCTGGTGGGCTATGGTCCACAGGGTCACAGAGCTGGCCAGGACTGAAGTGACTTAGCACACACACATGCATCCACAGAGGGCTGGTCCTGGGTGATTTGGGGAAGTTGCTGAAAGAAGGAGCCCTTAGTTCCACCAGCCTCACCTTTCAGAAGGCCCTCCTAAAGCCTCCACACCCAGAGGCATCACTTTCATATTCCGGAGTGTTTGTCCAGTTTCCCTACCGCAGCCTCTTTACAAAGCCAACAGAAAGTGAGACAATGTGGAATATTAGAAACAGTATCCCAGGTACAATCAGCTGAGTACTGGTTCCAAGTTTACCATTTACCAGTGTATTTTAGGGCAAAGAGTTCAACTCTGAACTCCTGTTTCTAACCTATAATATGAGACTCTTTCCTAGTTTACTTCATAAACTTCTTTTTAGGATCAAGTAAGAAAATTCACAGGTATGTCCTATAAAATGAAGCATTGTGCAAATATAAGACATGATCAATTTCTGTTTGATTGTCTTGCACATGGTACTCAGTGGGTATTCTGAATGGCTGCTAATTGACTGCACTGTCTCATTTGACAATTGTTATCATTCTAAGGGATATTTGTAATTCTACACGGGTAAATCTGACATAATTGGAAAGAGAATTTAACTCCTAAAGTCATTCTTTTTTTCAATCAGTTAAATAATAAAATTGCATCATTAATAGTTACCAATTAATAGTTACCATGGTGCTGGAACTATGCCAGTAACCTCAAACAGTAGACCAATATGGCCACCTTTACGGGGATGCTGCCGCATTATGGTTCCATTTCCAAATAGTTCCAGCCCCATATGTGTTCCACTACACACCAGCGAGGTTGGAAAATATAACAAAAGAACAAATTACATTTCTAGCATTCCTGGAAATTCTGAATCAGTTCAGTTCAGTCACTCAGTCATGTCCAACTCTTTGTGACCCCATAGACTGCAGCACACCAGGCTTCCCTGTCCGTCACCAACTCCTAGAGCTTGCTCAAACTCATATCCATTGAGTCAGTGATGCCATCCAACCATCTCATTCTCTGTCATCCGCTTCTCCTCCTGCCTTCAATCTTTCCCAGCATCAGGGTGTTTTCCAGTCAGTCAGTTCTTTATATAAGATGGTCAAAATATTGGAGTTTCAGCTTCAGCATCAGTCCTTCCAATGAATATTCAGGTCTGATTTCCTTTCGGATGGACTGGTTAGATCTCCTTGCAGTCCAAGAGACTCTCAAGAGACTTCTCCACCACCACAGCTCAAAAGAATCAACTCTTTGGTGTTCAGCTTTCTTTATAGTCCAACTCTCACATCTATTCATGACTACTGTAAAAAACTTAGCTTTGACTAGACAGACCTTTGTTGGCAAAGTAATGTCACTTGTTTCAGCTGAAACCAAAGTGAGGTTTGGCTACAGAGTTGAGTCTACAGGTAATGAACACATACCTTGCAGCGAACACCGTGGCAAAAGCATCTGGGTTTTCAAAGTCAACTGTAGCAGAGTTCTAGCGCCCAATACTTGATGTGTTTCAGCCTAAACATTGTAATGACTAAGAAGTCATTACATTTGACAGGGTCTACCTAAGGAATGACGTGATGTGACTACCTCCTTAGAGGTAAGGGAAGTAAGATTCAGATACTATAGTAAGGAAAGTGAAGTTATATTTTCATACAACAAAGCTTGTGACTATGAAAAATCCTACTTGCTACCTCATTTGTCTTGAAGATGGCTCCACATCAATAAATATAGATTGACCACATTCCTTCACTTGCGGCTAAGATATACTGTGGCTTTTTTCTAAGTCATCTCCATATATCATTGAAATCTTGGAAAGAATCACTTTTGGTAGCTGCACAAAATCTCACTGCATGTTTACACCATGATTTACGGAGCCATAGCTTCCTTTTTGCACATTTCTGTAACACATTTTTGCTCTACTAACAACTCTGGGATAAAAATTCTTTTGACATTTTGAATTATTTCCTACAAAATATCCATAATCAAACTTTATGTTAATACTTTTGGTCACTTCCATATTCTGTAAGACTTTAATTTAGAAAAAGACTAGCTTTCCAAAGAATATTCCTTATACTAACAATCCTCTGTTGCAAGAGAAACTGGCAATGAAATAGCCACCTTTATGGCATTTTACAAAACAGAAATTCTACAGTAGTTTTGATTTATATTTGTCCAGAAAGTACTTTGTTTTATTTACTCTTTGTTTGACTCTAATGTAAATGAGTTCAGAGAGAACAGAGAGCCTATAAGCACTCTCTGTGCTGGATGCCAGGACTGGGTTGGGAGTCTTATCCCCACAGGTCTCCTGGGCCTTTGACCTGAGCTTCGTTCCTGCCTGGAGGGGCTGGCTCTCATTCAACCCCCTTCACCCTCACCCTCCCATCACCTGGGAGACAGATCCCTCAGGCACATACCATGCCTGAAGGCCAATGTCATAGAGCAGGTGGCAAGTCACAGAATGAATTTCTAGAGAACTATACTGATTAAACCACTGAAATGGACCATTTGATCATTAAGCTGGTCATCAAGGATGACCTTGTTATCCCTTCTGGATGATTCAGACAGGTGGCAGAAACATTGAACTTACTCTCATGAGGGGAGATCAATCTCTTAAGATTTTTAAATCCTGAAGAAACTGAGAAATATGTTGCTGAAATTGAAAAACAAAAAGAAGAAACAAAAGAAAGCATCGTGACAAATAAAATTGTGCTTGTGGCAATTTTTAAATTCAAATCATGGATGATTCTCAAAATGGCCTGCAGGCATTTCCATTCCATTTCTCTAGATTTCCCAACTCCTGTGATAAATTTCCCTTTCTTAACACTGGAAAAAATTGATATAGAAACTGAAAGGTAGAAGTCTGCAGAGAAGAGGGGTAGGAAGGTAAAAAAATTGATATAGAAACTGAAAGGTAGAAGTCTGCAGAGAAGAGGGGTAGGAAGGTAGAAGAGGAATGAGGATGGAAGAGGGAAAATGAGGGAACAGGGGAGAAAATAATAAAGGTCAAGAGGGAGGAAAGAGGAGAAAGGGGAGAAGTTAGCGAAATAAGCTGCATCGAAATGCTTTGCTCAGACATCGTTAGATCACCGCATCTCTTGTTTGATAATTTTGAAGTGTTGTTAAAAAACAACAACAATAACAACAACTTTTGGGGTTTTTGTTTGGTTGGTTTTATTTTTGCTTGTTGGATTTGGGTTTTAACTGTAAAAGTTGTTTGATTTTCTTTTGTCGTAAGCACTTAAAGCTTTCCATTGTAGCAAACTATAGATCTTTCAGATCTTTCATTTCTGCTTCTCTTCACCTTCTTTGTTGCCCTGTAGCAGGTGGAGTGGTCATGCAGTGCTGCCAGTGTCAAAGTCAAGGCTGTCGTATTTGCAGTCCACTCGTTTGATGAGTGACTCACTAGACAGAAATGACCCTGCCCCACTGTAAATCACAGGCGAACCAGCTCACAGGGAAGAGGAGGCCAAGATCTGCAGACTGGCCTTGCTTTCCTCTTTGTGCAGACAAGCAAGAATTAAGTCAATGTTCTTTGCAGTAAAGTTCTAACTGCTTCAGAATTTGGGTTGTTTAAATAATGAAATATTTTTTTATCACTTTGAAAACAAGAATACTTATGTTTAAAATAGCATGAAATGACAAATATATGTGTATGTGTCTATGTATATACATATATATTTGGCTTCCCAGGTGACACTAGTGGTAAGAACACTCAGTTGCCAATGCAGAAGACATAAGAAATGTGGGTTGGATCCCTGGGTTGGGAAGGTCCCTTGAAGAAGGATATGGCAACCCACTTCAGTATTCTTGCCTGGAGAATCCCATGGACCAGAGGAGCCTGGCGAGCTACTGTCCATGGGGTCTCAAAGAGTCAGACACGACTGAAGTGACTTAGCATAGCACACCGTGTGTGTGTGTGTGTGTGTGTGTGTGTGTGTGTGTGTCTTGATTCCAGCTTGTGCTTAATCCAGCCCAGCGTTTCTCATGATGTACTCTGTATATAAGTTAAATAAGCAGGGTGACAGTACACAGCCTTGACCTGCTCCTTTCCCTGTTTGGAACCAGTCCGTTGTTCCATGATCAGTGCTTTTTAAAAAGTTTATTTATTTATTTTAATTGGAGGCTAATTACTTTACAATATTGTAGTGATTTTTGCCATACATTGACATGAGTCAGCCATAGGTGTACATGTGTCCATGTCCAGTTCTGTTACTTCTTGACCTGCCTACAGACTTCTCAGGAGGCAGATCAGGTGATCTGGTATTCCCTTCTCTTTAAGAATTTTCCACAGTTTGTTGTGTTCCACATAGTCAAAGGCTTTGGTGTTGTCAATAAAGCAGAAGCAGATGTTTTTTAGGAACTCTCTTGCTTTTTCTATGATCCAACAGGTGTTGGCAATTTGATCTCTGGTTCCTCTGCCTTTTCTAAATCCAGCTTGAACATCTGGAAGCTCACAATTCACGTACTGTTGAAGCCAAAGATGGGCACAATAAAGGACAGAAATGATATGAACCTAACAGAAGCAGCAGATGTTAAGAAGAGGTGCCAAGAATACACAGAAGAACTATACAAAAATGCTCTTCATGACCCAGACTTTGATACAATCTTTAAAATCAGAAGATGCTGTTTCAGAGATAATGATAAATGAACCACTCTTCAGAGTAAATTAAACATACTTCTATATGAAAACTTCCTCATGCCCAAAAGGAGAAAATGATACCACATTTTTTAATGTAATATTTCTAATTAGGGCATTGTTAGAAATGCGAAGAAACTTCAAAGACGTTCATTTTATGTTATTATAGTCTGACACATTAAACCTCAACACCATGAAAAAAGAAATGTGTCCTTTCTATGTTAATAAATACCAAGAATCATGAAATATGTAAGATTAAGGATACATAAGGTTTTCCAGCTTTTCCATAGAAACTCAATGGACTTCCCAGGGGGTCCAGTAGCTAAGACTCCGTGCTCCCAATGCAGGGATCCCTGGTTGGAGAACTAGGTCCTACATACCACAACTAAGAGCTCACATACTGCAACTATAGGTCCCACACGCCACACTGAAAATCAAAGGTCCTGTACGATGCATCTAAGACCCAGTGCGGCTGAATACAATTAATAGAAAGAAAAGAGAGAGAGGGGAAGAAAGGGAAGAGGGAAGGAATAAACTCCAGTTTTAAAGCACCAAAAGTGACAGAAACGTTCACTGCTTCAGCTCATGAAGATAGGTTTCAACCTCAAGTTACAACATTGGTGAAATAAGGATTTCTATTGGTGTGGCTTGTGAATGGTGATTTTGCTATTCTGACGTAAAACATCTAATTGCATAGTCACCCGCTGAATGTGCTGTTTATAACCTTGACTTAACAAGTTAGAACTCTGGCAGCTCTCTTGGAAACATTACTCTTCCTAAGGATCAAGGATGGCCAAAAGCTTACACGACTCGCTCCCAATGTGCAGTTCTTCATGAGTGCAAAAAAGCTTGATTCTTTTTACTCAAGTATAAAATTCTTATTTCCCATTTTTTCCCATAACAGTTCTCTAAAATTTTTGGCTGTGTTTGAGATTATTAATAACCTCCTTTAAAAAATCTCAGCTTTTGAATTTTTCACAGTGCCCTATTAGTCTAAAACTTCTCTCTTCTACTATTTCACAATCTTAAAAAGCAGCTCTAAGGAAGTGGGCAGGTTATCAAAAGATCTGGAGTGAAATCTCAGTTTTCTTAGCTACAAGCTGTGTGATCTTAGGCAGGTCAGTTAAAGTCTGGTCCCTCCTTCCTCTGCTCACGCATAAATGGAGGTGATTACGACTCCTCAGCAAAGCTGTAAAGGAGGAGTGTAAGTCACAGCAGCTGTAAACCACAAAGCGATGTCAGATCTAAGGTTTATCTGAGGGCTCTTCTGTGTCCTGTTAGCCAAACTGGAGCCTTCCCTTTGACTCCATCTCTTCTCAAAGTTTCTGTATTGAAAAGAAGTAAGTCCACAACTCCCGACCCGACCCCTGTCCCTATCTTCAGTCACTCTCCCTGGCCTTCTAGAGCTGATGTAACCTCAAGGTCATGAGACTCTTTCCTATATCTTGGCATGTGTGAGGCCAAGCAGCACAAAACTAGACCAGTCATATTTGCTCACTCATAATTTAAACATAAACTCAAATTTAGCATATCCATTTTAACCATTTCCCCCAAAACCTGATTTCTTTCCAAATTTTCCAATTTTTCATAAACGTCATCCACACCCTGGAGCCATCTGTGAATCCAAGTCATCACTGTTCCTTTTTTCTCACTTTTGATATCCAGACTGTAAGCAATGATTTTCAAGTCATTCTTTCTGCCTGTTTTGCATGGATAGCCTCATTTCCAGCTCCCTACCACCATTCTGGTTTAGACTCCTTACTTCCTGTCAGGACTATTACAATCGTCCTTTAGTTTACTGCTTCAACCACACACAGTCTTTAATTCACTTCATATACTGCTGCCGGATTTTATTTCTGAAGTAATCACAAAGCAAATCTGAGAATAAGAGCTGATACAAATTCAGATATTTCTGAGTTTGCCTGGTACTTCTACAACAAACTCAAGATACAATCACCTCAAGAAACAAAAGGATACAATAACCTGAAAAGATGAAAAATTCTCAAAAGTTGTGGAAGGCAGCCTCTGGAATGGCCCCTGTGATCTTTCCTTCCTGGCATTCATGTCCCTGGCAATTCCCTCCCCTTGAATATGGCCTGGACCAACTGATTTCCTTCTAACAAATAAAATATAGCAAAAGTGATGATACTTCAGAGATCAGTTTACAAAAGAAAGAGAATTATGTCTTGCTAGCTCTCAGTTGCTTTCTCCCTGATGTGCTCTGAGAGAAGCCAGCCGCCGTGTTCTGAGCTGCCCTAAGACAGGCCAATCTGACAGGAACTCGTTAGCAGGAGATCTGAGCCCTCCTTCAGGTGAGCCTTGATGTGAGATCCCCTGCTGACGCCTTGACTCTGCCTGATGAGGAACAGTGGGCCAGAGGACCCAGCTAAGCCATGCCTCGATTCCTGACTGGCAGAAACCACGTGATATAGTATTTTCTATAAGTGGTTAAGTTTTGGAATAATGTGTTATGCAGTAGCTAACTAATACAACAGTTTCGTGTGTGTAAATCAAAACTCTTTTCTGGCTTTCTCCCTTACCCTCTACAATTTGTGGTCAGAGCCCACGGAGAAATAGGCTGTGATAATTTTAGGCAACTTTATTTTCTTGAACTCTAAATTCACTACAGATGATGACTTCAGCCATGAAATTAAAATACACTTGATCCTTGGAAGAAAAGCTATGACCATCCTAGACAGCATATTAAAAAGCAGAGACGTTACTTTGCCGACAAAGGTCTATATAGTCAAAGCTGTGATTTTTCAAATAGTCATGTACGGATGTGAGAGTTGGACTATAAAGAAGGCTGGGAGTCATGAACTAATGCTTTTGAACTGTGGTGTTGGAGAAGACTCTTGAGAGTCCCCTGGACAACACGGAGATCAAACCAGTCAAGTCCAGAATATTCTTTGGAAGGACTGATGCTGAAACAAGCTCCAATACTTTGGCCACCTGATGCAAAGACCTGACTCACTGGAAAACATCTTGATGCTAGGAACATTTGAAGGCAGGAGAAGAAGGGGATGACAGAAGGTGAGATGGTTGGATGGCATCACTGACTCAATGGACATGAGTTTGAGCAGGCTCTGGGAGATAGTGATGGACAGGGAAGCCTGGCGTGCTACAGTCCATGGGGTTGCAAAGAGTTGGACACAACTGAGCAACTGAACAACAATTTTAGGCCAGGCCCTGAGAAGAGAGAGCTTGCTGCTTCATTAACCAAGTAACAGAGTGTAACTTAAGTGGGCATAGTCCCACTTTAGCCATAGGACTATGAAAAGCTGAATGTTATAGACATTAGAAGCACAACAAAAGCAGGAGATAGGACCATGACCTGGGTGCCTAGCCACAACATCTACACTGGAGATGAGAAGTGATGTCATGGCAACAACAGAGGACACATGCAGCCACTGTTCAGGTTCAGCATGGGGGAGTTACATAGAAAACAAGATTGGCAGGATAAGACAGTCACTCACGGTACACTCTAGAGTCTTCCTGAATAATTTAAGGAGAGCTGGTACCAAAGTCAAAGAGCATCCAATTTGTTTCTTTTGTGCTACTGAGTGAAAGAAAGTATAGACATCACCTGCTTCCATAATGTCACTTCACTACTTTCGTTGCTTGCTTTTGAGTATTCCAGCATTTGGCTTTCACTTCTATTTTCAGTCTCTAATACACTCAAACGGATGTTCTCACCCTCTCATAATCATTGTATTCACTGTCACTAGCCTTCCTACTAAATATAACCTTTTCTCCCTTTTTATCTAATGCTCATCCATTTGCAAAGTTCAAAGGAAATTCTAAATTCCATATACCATGCAAAATTATTAAAACTTTTTCTGTGAGTTTGTACCGTGAAATTATAGATTAATCTACTGAGTATAATATCCTAACTTATCTAGAACATAGCTAAAATTCCTGAGACATTTTCAGAGATACATGACATATCTGTGGCATAGCCACTCCTCTTAAAGTATCAATCTAATTATTAAAACAAAAACTTCTCCTGTGACACAATGAGAAAACATCGACACTCTTGAGTACATATTCTTGATCCTTTCAGAACAACTCAAGTTGCTGCTTAGAAGTACTTGCCTTCTAAAGTGAAAGAGATTAAAATGCTTTTGGATATTTCAAAGCAAATTTCTGTTTTCACTCTTATCTTGACATTGATCATAAATGCAGGAGACATTAAAGAAGTGGGTTCAATCTCTAGGTCAGGAAGATGCCCTGGAGGAGGGCACAGCAACCCACTTCAGTATTCTTGCCTGGAGAATCCAATGGACAGAGGAGCCTGGTGGACTACAGTCCACAGGGTCACAAAGAATCGGACAAAACTCAAGTGAGTTAGCATGCATGCACACAGTGGTGGCAAAGATGGTTGCCAGAAAGTTAGTCCTTACTTGAATCTGATTTATCAGAGTTAATCCTAATGAGTAACTCATTCCTGCTATTCTCAGCTGTCTGTCACCAAATCTAGATGTTAGAACACCGCAGACAGGTTTTGAGAGTAGGAGTAATATCAGTCATATAGTATCACCAACATATAAATTTAACCTCATAACTTATTATGTGATGCCACCAACACATCAACTCAATCTTCTCAGGCCCTCTCTTCATACAATTTAAAAAGTAGAAGAATCTATATTCCTTAAACTTGTTTCATAGGATAATTTCACTCTATCATGGAATACTCTTTCATTTCTCATAACTTGCCTATAATGCTGGTCCTGGAAAAGAATATACTTATGCTTGAAAATAACTAGAAGTTGTTAATAACTGTAAAATAGGGTAGTAGTCTGAAATACCATCTGATATAATTTTCACTTTGGGGGTAATTCCTGTTATCCAAATCTTCATCAAGGATGAAGTGGTCATTATTTCAGAGCATAAGCAGAACCACAGAGAAGAAAGTCTTCATTTTCAGGTTTCAAAATAAACTTTTAAAAAGTTAGGTACAGTTGGTCATAAAAGCATAGGCTTAATGCAAAGCTTTGCACCTGAGAAAGAAAAGGGTTTCCTAAATTCCTAAAGCTTTCCTTTAAAGAACAAGACTTATAAAGCACAGAGATTTGCTACAAGCCATGGGGAAGAAAGGATGTAGACTGCAATCTTTCTAGAGGACTTTTTTGTCGCACAGGAGGTGACAGCCTGGAGAGCGTGAGAGGAGAGAAAGGTGAGGTGAGTGTGGAGCCTCTGTTACTGTTTTGGGCCTGCCCCTCTCCCACCATAGAAACCTTGGCTGAGAGTAGGGAGGGTTCGGAGGGAAAGAGAGTCGGTGAGATCTGAGGGCAAATAGTAATTACGCTTCTCTTAGAACTGATACCGATGTGCTCTGCATCGATACTGAGTAACTGTCGTTGGGAACATACAGCAATTAGCTGTGTTCAGATATGAAAAAAAAAGTCTCAAATGAGAATTTGCTTTGGATTATTCAGGATTTATGCAACTCAAGGAAAGATCCTGAAGTTCCACCCAGGGAGAACTAGTAAAAGAAAAATGTTGAAAAGGTGCATGGAGTCATAGATTCGTAAGGCAAGTAGCCAGAAGCCATCACAAGGTTCACAGACATCAGAAGCAACAGCTGCTGACTTGCCCTAAATACAAACAGAACCCACTGCTTTGTTGCTGATGTTCAATTGCTGAGTCATGTTCGACTCTTTGTGACTCCATGGACAGCAGCACACCAGGCCTCCCTGTCCTCCGCTATCTCCCGGAGTTTGCTCAAGCTCATGTCTATGAAGCTGGTGATGCAATCTAACCATCTCATCCTCTGCCTCCCACTTCTCCTTTTGCCTTCAATCTTTCCCAGCATCAGGGTCTTTTCCAGTGAGTTGGCTCTTCACATCAGGTGGCCAAAGTGGCCATCTTCAGCTTCAGCATCAGTCCTTCCAATGACTATTCAGGGTTGATTTCCTTTAGGATTGACTTGTTTACTTAGAGTGCCATAAATCCCGTAGAGAACAAAACACACTCAGAGATGTTAGAGAACACCCCAGGTCAGCACATAGACCAGATACCTCTCCCTCTGATGC
This sequence comes from Neotragus moschatus, assembly GCA_006410615.1. Classification (NCBI taxonomy): domain Eukaryota; kingdom Metazoa; phylum Chordata; class Mammalia; order Artiodactyla; family Bovidae; genus Neotragus; species Neotragus moschatus. The sequence goes on from SJYA01000729.1 coordinate 2,496,413, forward strand.
CGTGAGGTTTCAAAGGTTTCTGGGTGTCCATATGCCATCTGGCAAGAAGAGAAGGAAGAAGGAGAGGGAAAGAAAATTCGAGAGACTGAGCATTTATTCTATCCCTCTCCCCATCAAAAAAGTTAGTATAGAAGAGACAATTTTTCAAAAATACAAACACCTTTAACTTGAAAAATCAAGGTCCTCATACCTGCTATCAGTATCTCCAGTCCTCTTCACCCCTTGCCCCCACATACAGAGGTAAGGTCTTCAAAGAAAGCTGAGCCCAGTCTCAGTACTGTCATTACCATTCTTCCATTTGAATCATAGCATCTATAAACCTGATAGATTTCCCTTTAATACTTCTTCCTTTCCACATATATTCAGAGAAAAATGGGGGAATATGTAGGGTCCTAAACTTTGTTTGGAGAAGGCGATGGCACCCCACTCTAGTAGTCTTGCCTGGAAAATCCCATGGACGGAGGAGCCTGGTGGGCTGCAGTCCATGGGGTCGCGAAGAGTCGGACATGACTGAGTGACTTCACTTTCACTTGTCACTTTCATGCATTGGAGAAGGAAATGGCAACCCACTCCAGTGTTCTTGCCTGGAGAATCCCAGGGATGGGGGAGTCTGGTGGGCTGCTGTCTATGGGGTCGCACAGAGTTGAACACGACTGAAGCAACTTAGCAGCAGCAGCAGCAGCAAGCTTTAGTGTTTAGTTCTGAAACACAGTTTAACTACAGAGTAAAAGTCCATCATACACTGTTAAGAAGGGTCTAAAACCTTCAATTGTATAAATGGGGCAACAATTTGCTAAGTTAATGAAATAAGAAGTCTGGTGACAGCCAATCACTGATCATATTATGTTCAAATTTACATCGTATACAAATTCATAATGTTTCAAGGTGCTTCATCTGGAGGTAGTTAGAGTACTTGAAAAATATATTGGGATAAGTCTTTATTTTAAAACAGACAAGATGAAGACTACACCCTTTCGACAAAACCATTTTGTTTCTTTTTTCCTTTAATCAGAGTGCTGAGCAGACCATCAACAGACAGTAGAAGGATTTTAAGAAATGATCTCCTGCTTTTTTAAGTGTTTATGTAGTACTCATTATTTCTCTTTTTAAAAAAATATAAATTTATTTTAATTGGAGGCTAATTATAATATTGTATTGGTTTTGCCATACATTGACATGAATCCGCCACGGGTATACATGTATTCCCCATCCTGGACCCCCCTTTCACCTCCCTCCCATCCCATCTCTCTGGGTCATCCCTGTGCACCAGCCCCAAGCACCCTGTATCATGCATCGAACGTGGGTACACATTATTTCTCATCTGAATAGACTGAAATCCTATAATACTTCGTATTCCAAACACAAGAAATGCCTGAGAATTATGCATGAAGCTGACCCATTCTTTCTGTCTGTGCAAGTGAGGTCACACTTTCTGGTGATGAAAGTGATGGTACAGGAAAGGACTCCTTTCCTGTACCATCAAAATGTGCTACAATGTCTGAAGGTTTAGCCCTATGTCCTCAGTTCAGTTCAGTTCAGTCTCTCAGTCGTGTCCGACTCTTTGCGACCCCATGAATTGCAGCACACCAGGCCTCCGTGTCCATCACCAACTCCCGGAGTTCACTCAGACTCATGTCCATCGAGTCCGTGATGCCATCCAGCCATCTCATCCTCTGTCGTCCCCTTCTCCTCCTGCCCCCAATCCCTCCCAGCATCAGAGTCTTTTCCAATGAGTNTCCGTGTCCATCACCAACTCCCGGAGTTCACTCAGACTCATGTCCATCGAGTCCGTGATGCCATCCAGCCATCTCATCCTCTGTCATCCCCTTCTCCTCCTGCCCCCAATCCCTCCCAGCATCAGAGTCTTTTCCAATGAGTCAACTCTTTGCATGAGGTGGCCAAAGCACTGGAGTTTCAGCTTTAGCATCATTCCTTCCAAAGAAATCCCAGGGCTGATCTCCTTCAGAATGGACCACCCAAATAATACCTTTTCTTGAAATTAGTTTATTTTTTTAAATGCTGATCAAGATACAACCTATACCATATTATAAACTTTGGAGATGGAAAATGGAGTATTTCTATTTTCTGAGCATCTGAACCCACCCCAGCTGCAATAGTCTTCTTAATCTCCTTCTCTTTGAAAAGCAGCAAGTCTGCTTGGCCTTCGGCGGAACAAAAATTTCAACAAAATCACTTTCATATGACTTGTCACAACTGTATCTGCTTCTCTCAAGCAAATGAGTCCAGTTAATGCTGCTGACAGCCCTTACCATTCTATAGTATCATACTGATATGGGGTGAATGAACATACAGACTGATGGAGACTATCTCCTTCCCCCGCAAGTTTCCATTCCAAATCTCCTAGATCAGCATTATAAGCCATGTCTGAATATGCAATCCCTTTGAAGACAGAGGAGCCCTCCAAGATATTTCCCATGGCACTCTCCAATGTGCCAGTCTCCATTAACTTATATCACTGCTGGTCTTAGACAATTCTCCCTGATTACAGATGAAGGAAAACTATGGTACTCACCAACAGACACTCTCAGCAAGTAGGCACTGTGACAATCCCTTCACTCCCACCACAGCCAGACAACAGAAACACAGAGAAATCTAAGTGTGACCATGGTGCTGTTAGAAAGAAAACTCATGTATGCCTGGAAGGCACGATTTTCTTCATCATAAATGTCAATTGACACTTGCTTCACAGGTTATGACAAAGCTAGACAGTGTGTTGAGAAGCAAAGACACCACCTTGCTGACAAAGGTCCGTGTAGTCAAGGCTATGGCCTTTCCAGTAGTCACATACGGTTGTGAGAGTTGGACTGTAAAGAAGGCTAAGCCCCAAAGAATTGGTGCCTTTGAACTATGGGGCTGGAGAATACTCTTGAGAGTCCCTTGGACAGCAAGGAGATCAAACCAGTCAAATCTTAAAGGAAATCAACTCTGAATACTCATTGGAAGGAATGATGCTGAAGCTGAAGCTCTAATATTTTGGTCACCTGATACAAATAGTCAACTCATTGGAAAATACTCTGATGCTGGGCAAGATTGAGGGAAGTAGGAGAAGAGGGCATCAGAGGATGAGATGGCTGAATGGCATCACCGATGCAATGGATATGAACTTAGGCAAACTCCAGGAGATGGTGAGGGACAGAGAGGTCTGGCATGCTGCAGTCCATAGCGATGCAAAGAGTCAGACATGACTGGGTGACCAAACAACAACAACCACAGGTTATGGAGTTTTCAGTTTGGCTAGTTATATTTACTTGATCTAAATCAAGGTTCTGTGCTTTGGGAAAATAAAGTATTATCCTTATTCTCCCTGTGTGATAGTCATCACTGTTTTATAGATCATTGTAAAGGGGATATTTGCATACTCGAATAAAAGGGGATGAGGAAACTGAGCCACAGAAATAGCATGTCTTCTCATAAATTAATACTGAAAAAAAAGAGAATTAAAATCCTAGTAGCAAATTGTTCCTGTCACCTTCTAATCATAAACTCAGGGCCAAAGGGAAGATAATTGGGTGACAAGCAAGGAAGTTCCCACCATGTGGATATTGGCAAGTTCCCGCCTTAGGGATATGGATAACTTTCGAGGCAGCTCTTTCCCTTGGTTTATGGTCATTGTGTTCCAGTATGAGTCAGGATACATTTAAGACTTTCCTGTTATTTTTGTAAATAGTACACATATTGCAAATCACTGATAAAGCTTACTAATACTTTCCTTTTTGCTGGAGATAATATTTAGGAACAATCTTCCTACTAGAACATCATGCTAAGAAGCCTGGGCCCATGTGAAAGGCAGAATCAAGGCCCACATTTATGTGCACAGGTGGTGCTTGGAGACTTCTGTTCTCCACACTTTTGCCAGTGTTTTAATGATTGTATTTTAAGCAAAACAGAGTGAACATGTTTCAAACTCATTTACACTTAAATGTTAATATTTTGCAAGAGTTAGTTGATATCTAAAGTAGTTGTTGTCCTAATGTCTTAGAAAGAGGGCCTGGAATCTGGCCTGTTTTAAGTTATTCTTAGCACTCTTGCCCTTTCTTCTCTGTGCAGCACAAAGGGCTACAGTCACTTTAAATACATGAAAACATTGTCTAATGTTACTCTTTAATATACATGAGCCTAATGTTACTCTTTAATATACTTATCTGGGAGGAAAGCTTTTATAAGCTAGATGACAATAACATAATCTCTTCAGCCCTTCTTTCATATTTCTGTGCCCGATCAAAATATACTGAATTTAGACTAAGATTTTAGAAACAAAATAGCAACCACAATATGGAAAAAACAACACATAATAAAAAGAACATGTTTTCTGATTTTGAGTTTTGAGTTGACATCTAAACTATACATTAGTGAAGTAGCCAATCCATGGTGGCAATTACTATGCAATATGATGGTTTAAAATAAAGGTTAACTAGTTTAATTTACTGTCGTGTCAGTGAAAGCTATCTTTATTTCTTGAAAATATGAGACACGTGGCCACCTAAAGAAGAACTAGATGACTCAATTATTCATAAGTTGAAGACCACTCATTTACTTTAAACTGTACTCAGAGTCTTAGCTACTAGAAGTTCTATCTGTTTTATTCTTCCTGGAACTCACAGAAAATGGCATTGGTAGTTTTCATGTCACCACTTGCAACAATGCAGCAGCCAAGGCGTCATCAGATATACCTATGTTTTCCTAGGAGTCCGATGTGGGAATTCAAATCACTAAATGCTGTTTAAATTATTAAATCCCCCCATGTTGCTATTCTCTGAAGAAAATATATGCCAAACATAGTAATTCTATATAAAAATGATTACACAAGTTATAACTTGCTCAACAGCTTCATGAAATCTGGAAAAAAAAAGTATACAAAGGTACAATTGAACAAAAATTATTCAGACATTAAACAGAAATAAAAAAAGATTGTTCCCCCCAATACCAACTAACACTTCATATTAAAATGCCTAATTTCCAAAAATAAATAGGGATCATTAAATCTGAACTTCTGGGGGATAGGTCCTGGGCATCTGTATTTTTTCAAACCATCTCAGATGATTCTTATATGAAGGCAGATTTGAAAAATCACTGACTTACAGGAATATAAACTAGAAACTAAACATAGGCTAGAGTAACTTTGTAGAAAATACATCTTGTAACAGGATTCAGTGCAAGGTTCTGACCTTAGTCTTAGGAACCTGGGTAAAACAATGTCAAAATTAGTTTTGAAACCTGTAGTACTAAATGCTAAGTCTTTCCTTCGAAGCAGATAATTTGAATAATAGTTTCCTCATTCCTTTACAGGCCTGATTACATCTTAGGCTTAACAAAACCACTGTTTATTTCATAAATATTTATTGAGTTCCAGGCAGTATGCTACTCACAGAATGACCCAGAGCAGAGAAAGCCTAGCCAAGGCCCAGAAACTGTTTGTACCAATCATTGCATTTTCCAGAACACGTTGACAATACCCATCACATCAAATATGGTTTGTTTTTTTTTTCTGGGCAGTTAATCTTTATGGTAGTAACATTGCTACCCTTCATTATTCTTACACTGCCAATTTTTATGACTTATATACATATAATTAACACTGATGTGATTTAAAAAAAAAAAAAAAAAAACAGCCAGCAGTCCACTCTCAGAAGGAAAAGCCTGTTTGAGAGCTATAAATGGAATAAAGAATCATAAGAAACTTTATATAGCCAGTCATACAGGTAAATATCTTAGACCAGTCAGAGATGAAGCTAACCACTGCAGGACAAAACAAAGAGAGTAAAGTAAACGAATCATTTATCCTCCTTAGGGTGGCACACTGAGTTCTGGCTCCTGAACTCTTAGTTTGGTTCAGGAACGGTCTCATACCAGAAAGTATTATACAGTAGTTATAATTGTTATAGGGTTTTGTTTTGTTTTCCCAGAGAGCATAGAAAAAACAAAATCCCACTGCTCATGGTGGGGAATGAGGTTGGGGACCTCTTGAGGAGGACCACTTGAGCTGAGTTCTAACAGACAAGTTGCTGCTAGCTAAATAAAACAGAATGTATGAATGGAGAGGGAGAAGTGTACTTAAGACTAAGGGTATACATATCTGTGAAGGCCCAGATGCAGGAGCCAACAGGATTGTTTGGAAATTTTCAAGTATTTTAATGTGACTGGAGCATAAGAAGGCGAGAGAGGGATGGCTGGGAGTTAAAGCCAGAACATAGGCTCTGATACACTGAAAAGACACTGGTGATTTAGCCCATAAACTGTGCAATTTTTAAATTACTTTAGTAACACAGAAGCACCAAAAGATTTATATTTTATGTTTAAGATTTGTTTGGGGGAGATTTAAGGACAAAAGACTGTGGAGGTGTGGAGATGGCTGGGGGCTATGGAAAGTGAGAGCTTGGACTCAGGAATGGCAGTGGGGATGGAGACGAGGGACTCCTACAAACCTACTTTAGTCTACAACTTTCGCCATTGTCTTTCTTTTCTGCAATACACACACACACACACAAGAATTATTTTCTATATAAAATGCTATGAGATAATATCTCCATCATGTTACCTGGATAAGAAAGAAGAGGGCAACTCCTAGGTTTCTGGGTTAAAAAATGGTAAATAATGACACCTTTTGTGGAGATAGGATGCAGAGGAGACCCAGGGCTGGTTAAGGGGAAATGAGTTCAGAGTAAGATGCAGTTTTAAGTTAGTTTGAGAAGCAGAAAATACACAGTCTCTAGAATCTTAAAAAATTCTTTTGAAAACCCAAATTTAAGAACATTCTACAAATATAACTGATCTAGACTCATCAAAAATGTCAAGTTCATGAGAAGAAAGAAAGACTAAAAATGCTTCTAGACTTAAGACAACTAAGGAGGCTTGACAGCCAACAAGGCTCCAGGATTTCCTTCCCTTAAAAAGGATATTATTGAGAAAACTGGAACAGCAACTAGTATTGTATCAATACAATCCAAACACTGTATTAATTTCTGGTAAATGTACTGTAAGAAATGGCCTTGATTTTTAGGAAATGTACACTAAAGAACTGAGGGGTAAAAGAATATCACACATGCAACTTACTACAAATGACTCAGAAAAAAAATGAAACAAAACATGTATATGTAGAAAGACTGAATTGTAAAGGTAGTATGGTAAAGTATTAAATTTTGAGAATTTGAGCAAAGGGTATGAATGGTAGGAATTCTATGTTCTAGTCTTGTTATTTTTAAATAAATATTAAGTTATGTCAAAATAAAAGTATTACAGTAAAAGTTCTTTTGTGAAATATTTAAAAATGTTGAGAAAGCATAGCAGACACTAGTATTTTCTTCAACCAGAACAATTGATAGATAATATTATTTCATTTACTTTCAGTCATTTAAGAAACAATTATAAATTTTATACAGAAAATAATTTTTCAATGTGTATGTATATTGCAGAAAAAGAAGAAAATGGCAAAGGCCATAGATTAAAGAAGGCTGAATCATCCCTTAATTTAAGAAATGATGAAATCCATACTCTCCAAAATATACAAACAGCTCATACAAATCAACAACAAAAATTAAACAATCCAATAAAAAATAGGCAGGATATATATTTTTAATAGATATTTCTCCAAAGAAGACAGAAAGATGGCAAGTAGGCATACGAAAAGATGCTCAACATTGCTAATTATTAGAGAAATGCAAATCAAAACTATAATGAGGTATACCTCACATGGGCCAGAATGGCCATCATTAGAGTCTACAAATAACAAATGCTAGAGAGTGTGGAGAAAAGGGAACCCTCCTACACTATTAGAGGTAATGTTAAGTTGGTGCAGCCACCAGGGAAAATAGTAGGGAGGCTCCTAAGAAAACTAAAAATAGAATTCCATACATCCAGCCATCCCACTCTTAAGCATATACCTGGACAAAGTGTTAGTCACTCAATTGTGTCCAACTTTTGGTGACTCGTGGACTGTAGTCCATGGCTCCTCTGTCCGTGGACTTCTCCACACAAGAATATTGGAGTGTGTTGCCATTTCCTCTTCCACGGAATCGTCCCAACCCAGGTTTCTAATCTGGGTCTCCTGCGCTGCAGGCAGATTCTTTACTATCTGAGCCATCAGGGAAGTCTACCTAAACAAAACTCTAACTCAAAAGCTACATGCACCCCTATGTTCATAGCAGGACTATTTGGAATAGCCAGATCATAGAAACAACTGACTATCCATTGACAGATGAATAGATAAAGATGTGGTACATATATACAATGGAAAATTACTCAGCCATAGAAAAGAACAAAATAATGGCATTTGTAGCAATATGGTTGTAATTAGAGGTTATCATAGTAAGTGAAGCCAGAAAGACAAATATTATGTAATATCACTTATGTGTGGGATCTAAAATATGAAATAAATGAACCTATCTACAAAGCAGAAGGGGCTTCCCAGGTGGCANATTGCAAAGCAGTTCATGAACTGTGAAACACCAATTATTTTTCAGTTAAAAATCATCTTAGAAGTACATATTTTTTAATACAAATACATTTTTTAAAGTGTGTGTATGCTCAGTTGCACTTGACTACTTTCGACCCACCAGGCTGCTCTGTCCTTGGGATACTGGAGTGGGTTGCTACTTCCTCCTCCAGATTTTTAAATGAAGCAGCATTAAAATTATTTACTACTAATGTTTAGATTCTTAAAATATTGAGTGTTTGTGACAGTCCTGATGTTAAATACAGGTTCCTGTGTACAAAAGGAGGTGCTATGGTGTCATCACTTTACTTGCATCTGACATTTCTATGTTATAGGTTTATAATTGCATAATATCTCATTCCAACTTAACTTTTTTAAAAAGTGCTTTTGATTATCAGCTATGGGGCTCAAATGACTCTGCATCACTTTGCAGACAGAGAGACCACCAATCATAAGCAGTGAAAATAAGTCCTCAACACATTTGCAAGCAGAATCCAGGCCCATCTCAGCCCCCATCCCCTCCCACCTACCATCTGGACCTCCCTGCGGTGATGGAGCACCAGGAGGAAACAGAAAGGTGCACCCCTCCTCCGTTAACCACTGAAGCCACTAGAAGCAAAATCCAAAAACACAGGCCCCAGGTCATGACTTTCTTCCTTTCTCAGCACCTTACTGACCTGACAAAAACTTTACAAGATTCTTCAAATCCGTTTCAAATCTATAATCTATGAATTTACAAATAGTATCAAACAGTAAGCTTTCAAATCGAGTGAAATTGAATGTTTTATCCCCTCTTACTAATTAGATCAACTTTTTGATGGCAGATGTATGAATAAATTTCCAATTCAAACCCTATCCTTCCTCCATTTTAAGAATTTTTTAAACTGCAAAGTTCTTCTCATAAAAGCATTTTTACCAATTTAGTGACATCTCCTTGCTTGGGGGCTTTTCTGGGATTTGATCCATGAAGTACTCTCTCGTCTCTCTCTCTTCTGAAGTTCTCTATTGACTTGAAATTTATAAACAAGTTTATCTGCTCCCATGCTTAAAAGGACTTTCCAGGTGGCACCATGGTAAAGAATCCAAAGCAGGAGACAACAGTTCAATCCCTGGGTCAGGAAGATCCCCTGGAGGAGGGCGTGGCAACCCACTCGAGTATTCTTGCCTGGAAAATTCCATAGACAGAGGAGCCTGGTAGGCTACTGTCCAGGGGGTTGCAAAGTCAGGCATGACTCAGTGACTGAGCAGGCATGCTTAAAGCAAGGCCTAACACTCCCTTCTACTTCAGCTACAATCCCACCTTTTTCTTCCCTCCACCCCCATCTTCACCTTTTATTTCTCCTCTCTTCACCCGTGATTGACTCCCTCTGCTGTCACTCTGAGTAGTAATGGCTTCTAAAGACAGAACCAATGGCCATCAGGGGGCACCTTGATGAATCATTTTATTTTGTTCATTTTTTCTTTCCTTAAAATGTACTTCCATCAGGATCATGGACATTAAATTCTCCTGGTTTTTCCCATTCCACTAGACTCTTTGCTGGTTTCTTGTCTTTTGCTTACTTCTAAATATTGGAGTTTTCTAGAGCCTGTCCTATTTTCTCCATTTTCCTAGGCATCTCACCCAACTGATATTGTTGGTCACCCCTATATACCTCCATTTTTTTTTCTGAGTCCCACATCAATATTTTTAACTTCTCAATGGATATTTATTTTTTCCTCAGACACTCAGGGAGTCTATCAGTGCACCAATTAAGAAACAAAAATATTTAGTCTATTGGTCTCTTTTTATTCATTTTTCCCTCTTTCCAACCTATGTTTTATCCCAAGATACAAATATGAGCAGGTTAATCCTCAACATTAAAAAATTCCAGGTCTTCCTAAGGGTCCAAGTGAAAAATCCAAAATGTCAAACCCTGGCTTGCAGAGTCCTTCCTCTCCAGCCTGCCTGTAGATCGTCATTTTCTTTCCTTCTCTTTCTTTATGTCCTCAGGCCTGCCACGCAACCACACATATGGGGGTACTCTCAAGCACACCATTTTCACGCATATCACTGGGTTTCATCAGATGGTTTTCTCAGAGTGAAATGCTCTCCCCTTTCTTCACAGCTCAAACGCTTCCTGGTAAATTAAACTTCCCCAGTTTCATCTTCTTTTTCCCTACTCATGTGTTGATCTTTAATACAGTATGTTTGCTGCTGCTGCTAAGTTGCTTCAGTCATGTCCGACTCTGTGCAACCCCATAGATGGCCTCCTACCAGGCTCCTCTGTCCCTGGGATTCTCCAGGCAAGAACACTGGAGTGGGTTGCCATTTCCTTCTCCAGTGCGTGAAAGTGAAAAGTGAAAGTAAAGTCGTTCAGTTGTGTCCGACTCTTAGCGACCTCATAGACTGCAGCCTACCAGGCCCCTCCATCCATGGGATTTTCCAGGCAAGAGTACTGTACTGCAAATCTTGGGTGAACTAGTACCCCATTTTTTCTGTCTAGAATAATTCCTGATAAACAGAAAGGCTCTTCAGATTTATGAATGAATTAACAAATGAAACTACAGACTCACACAATGGGTGAAATTTGGATAGCCAGAAAAATGAGAAAGTTTGGAGTTTAAGTGAATAAATAGGGCTTTCGTTTATATCTCAGTGCAGTTCAGTCACTCAGTCATGTCAGACTCTTTGTGACAACATGGGCTGCAGCAAACCAGGCCCCAGAGCTTGCTCAAACTCATGTCCATTGAGTCAGTGATGCCATCCAACCATGTCATCCCCCTCTCCTCCCACCTTCAATCTTTCCCAACATCAGGGTCTTTTCCAAAGAGTCAGTTCTTCGCACCAGGTGGCCAAAGTATTGGAGCTTCAGGATCAGTCCTTCCAATGAATATTCAGGACTGATTTCCTTATAGGATTGACTGTTTTGACCTTCTTGCAGTCCAAGGTTCTCTCAAGAGTTCTCCAACACCACCGCTCAAAAGCATCAATTCTTTGGCGCTCAGCTTTCTTTATAGTCCAACTCTCATATCCATACATAACCACTGGAAAAATCACAGCTTTGATTATACAGACCTTTGTTGGCAAAGTAATATCTCTGCTTTTTAATATGCTGTCTAGGTTGGTCATAGCTTTCCAAGGAGCAAGCGTCTTTTAGTTTCATGGCTTTGGTCACCATCTACAGTGATTCTGGATCCCAAGAAAATAAAGTCTGTCACTGTTTCCATTGTTTACCCACCTATTTTCCATGAAGTGATGGGACTGGATTCCATGATCTTTGTTTTTGAATACTGAGTTTTAAGCCAACTTTTCACTCTCTTCTTTCACTTTCATGAAGAGGTTCTTTAGTTCCTCTTTGCTTTCTGCCATAAGGGTGGTGTCATCTGCACATCTGAGGTTATTGATATTTCTCCCAGCAATCTTGATTCCAGCTTGTGCTTCATCCAGCCCAGGATTTTGCATGATGTACTCTGCATATAATTTGAAAAAACAGAGTGACAATATACAGCCTTGATGTACTCTTTTCCCAGTTTGGAACCAGTCCATTGTTCCAAATCTGGTTCTAACTGTTGCTTCTAGACCTGTATACAGATTTCTTAGGAGGCAGATAGTCTAGTATTCTCATCTCTTGAAGAATTTTCTAGTTTGTTGTGATTCACCCAGTCCAAGGCTTTAGCATAGTCAGTTAAGCAGAAGTAGATATTTTTCTGGAACTCTCTTGCTTTTTCTGTGATCCAGCGTATGTTGGCAATTTGATCTCTGTTTCCACTGCCTTTTCTAAATCCAACTTGAAAATCTGGAAGTTCTCGGATCACTTCATTTATATTTGTATGAATTACTTATAACAACTATGATTACTATGTGCTATTATATGACTCTCTACTCTCTCCCCAGTCCAAGCATTCTCATCAGGAGAAGTAGACTTTTGTCATCCTCTCCAACATTCCCTAGCTTGGCCTCCATGTCTCTCCCTGAGTGCCCTTCTCTTCCTGACATTCTTCTCAGCACTAAATACTTACCCTGTGCTGCCATCTTGAACTTAACAGAGCTAATTCAGATGATTAACTCAAAACAGATTTATTTCACACTTGTTGCAGTCTAATGGTGGTAAACTGGATAAGTACTTGTGACTAGTACTTATTTATTCATCCATTTACCTCTTTGCAGTTATAAAATAATGCATGCAAAATGTGCTGGAATAAAACAGATAGCAGAATCTATTGATGATAAAGCTTAGTACTTCACTATATTGATGCATCCTTAGCAAAAAGCTTAGGAATTGGTTTTCAGATTTTCTTTTCCTCAGAAGCAATCCTGAGATTCTATGTCCAGGAGTAGAAGAGGACTTGTGTTTGATACCCACTTTTCTAAGGTTATCATACCCATCCACTGAAATTTAGAGAAAAACTAGAGCCTATAAGCTGATAAAAGTCAGAAGTTCGTAATTTTTGGAGTGAGTGCCACTCCAGCAGTGAGATAGCAACCTGTTTATGACCTTGTATTTAGGTATCAAAGTCTTACCATTTCACTGGAATGTAGCTATCATTCAAAGTCAGCTATTCATCATCATATTGGGGAGTCTCAATTAATCAAACAATCACAAACTAAGTAATTGCTAAATGTCAATATATGTGCTTTAGAAAAATAATTATAAACTGAGTATCACCTGAGGGAGAAGAAATATAACTCAAATCTCCTTAAATAAATGTCTATGTCCTATTTTGCATGAAGCAAGTATTTTGCATCTCAGAGCAAATTTTTAAAAATTAAAAAATATGAATCAATTCTAATAACTTATCCATGTTTTCAGTATATGGGTACAGCAAAGATACAGGTTTTGATTTTGCTCAATTCAACTACATTCTTAAGGACAGATATACATGAAATGTTACTGAACAGTGATGATATGTCTGCATCATTTTTACTTTTTTCTGTACAAAAGAGAATATCCAAGACTGAAGTTATTGAATCAACCAGAAAAGGTTGATTGATAACATATTGTTATTGGTAGCAGTGAACCGTTGACAGAGCTGTGGGAAAACCATAGCAACCTGGGGAAACATGGCCTCATAATCCTAGGAAAACCGAGCAAGATATCCTCCGTGCTATTGTGTATTTTGTGCTAGACTTTGAGAGACAGGAGAGAGTAAAGAGAAAGACAAACATTTTAAGCCTGTGCCTAAGTGATGCCAATACAGGGAATACTGAATACTCAACACCACCAATTCAGCTTTGCCTGTGGAGGAAGCAGATGTAAAGGAAGGTAAGGCAGGCCTGAAGAGAATAAAAGACATGCCCAGAGGTCATCCTAAGGCACCTGTGGAAGGATAATAAACAGAAACATCCCTCAGTGATGGGGGGTGGGTGCCACAAGTTGCTTAAATGCATATGAAACTTGAGTATTTGTGACCCCAGCTGATGGAATCACCTCTCTCCTATTATTCACTGAATCACTACCCACTTATTAGCAGAAAGAATAGAGAAAGGGACCTTGTTTCATGGGCAATGAGCACTATCTCTCTGCTCAGATATCTAAAGAGTCTTGCTGGTGGGATGGTGCTTAGATAATGTTCATTAGCTGTGTATCTCTGTTGAGAAAACATGCCTACTTAACCTGTACGTGACAGAAAAAGGTCACCTTTCATTTCTTTCTGTGCACAATTTTTCCCATGCCATGAAATGAGGTAAATGGTAAGAATAACACACAAATGTGCTGGTTCAGAATATTTATTTCTTCTAAATGCCTCATGATTTTCTTTTTAAATGGCAGCTGCTGAAAATATGGAATAACTACTGTGTACTTGGTTTTATTATCCTTACTGAAAAATCTCCAGAAATAAATAATTCACACAGTTGGATTTATAAGGGCAACTTGGTTACTGTTGCTTTGGAAACTAGTTTTTCTGCATATGTCCACAGACTCAGTTGATATTAACCATTATTTTTTAAATATCACAAATAATTCTGAATTTGCCAGGGATTTTTTTTCTTCTCTCTTTATTGGTTGGATAAAAGCTATTCAAATTACATAGAAAAGGGTCTGATCACAAGAAATATCTAACCTGCACTTTCTGCTCTAGGAACTACAAAAAGTATAACAGAACTAGGGCTTTGTGTTGAGTCAGGGAAGCTAGGGGTTAAATCTAGCGTGCCTTTCTGGCATTATAAATTTGAAATTTTCTCAGTGTAGTAAGGGTTGCTTTGTGATTCACTGAAGATTTCATTTAGTAAAATTTAATTAAACATTTACATGTGTAGATGCTATTAACAGATGGGAAATCCCATGGACAGAGGAGCCTGATAGGCTGCAGTCCATGGGGTCACTAAGAGTCGGATACGACTGAGCGACATCCCCTTCACTTTTCACTTTTATGCATTGGAGAAGGAAATGGCAACCCATTCCAGTGTTCTGGCCTGGAGAATCCCAGGGATGGGGGAGCCTGGTGGGCTGCTGTCTATGGGGTCGCACAGAGTCGGACATGACTGAAGCGACTTAGCAGCAGCAACAGCAGCAGTGTTCTTTTAAAAATAGTTAACAAGCTAAGGCTGTAGCTACCACTCCTCTGTTCCACCATAATTATATAATTTAAAACTATTATTATTTAAGGAAAAAAATCACAAATAAACAAACATCAAAGCTATCCATTCAGGACATTTCCCTCTAGCTCCTAATTGTATAAAAACAAAAATTGTAGAATCTTGGTTTTGAAACAAACTTTGGAAGTCCTCTAAGAATAGAGTGATAAGGTTTTGTCTTGATGAGGATAAAAATGAATGATGGTGATCTGGGGCTGGATCTATGGACTCTCCAATCAGATAGGGGTGAAAGGCAAATCACAAAACTGCCCAGGGACAAAATATACACATAATGTATATACACATAATGGAAGCTCTAAACTACCCAGATATCCTGTAAAGATACAGTCTGCTAAAAACCAGTTTATCTCATAAAATTGCCTTGTTTTTCAGACGATATCATTTTTCAGATTTTAGAGAAAACAATAAAGGCAATTGTTAGTCTAAACTTGGTTACTAAGACTGCAAAGGATTGATGAACAAAAATTGACAGGTGCTTTAAGACCATGCTGCTTCAAAATTTATAACAGCCAAGGAAGTATGTATTAGGTATAATCAATAGGGTCAGCAGTTTTTGAAAAGGTAAGTAGTCCCACTACCCACCTATTAGAATGGCCAAAATCTAAGAACATTGGTAATACCAAAAGCTGGTGAGCTTGGAAGCAGTAGAAATTCTCATTCATTGCTGGTGGGTGTGCAAAACAGTAAGTCACTTTGAAAAACACTTAGGTGATTTCTCATAAAACTAAGGCCACTTTCACCGTAAAATCCAGCAACTATACTCCTTGATATTAACCCAGTTGAACTGAAAATTTAAGTACACAAAAACTTTCCCAAAATATTTACAGCAGCTTCATTTATACTCAGCAAAAGTTGGAAGCAACCAAGATATCCTTCACTAGAGGAATGGATAAATAAACTGTGGTACACCCAAACAGTGAATATTATCAGCACAAAATCAAATGATCTATCAAGCTGAAAAGATATGGAGGAACATTAAATGCATGTTACTAAGTGAAAGAAGTCAGTATAAGAAGGTTACATACTGTGTGAGTCCAACTGCATGACATTCTGGAAAAGTTAAAACTATGGACAGGATAAAAAGATCAGTGGTTGCCAGGGGTCCAGGGGTGGTAAGAGGAGGTGAGGTGAGGGAACATGTTCAACAAACATTTGGTGACTAAATAAGATAATGAAAATGAACTGGAGAGAATTTGGAAAAACAAAGAGAAGTGATTATTAGATGGTAACTTTTGTCTCTCTTTTCTTTTTTTTTTTTATTTTACAATACTGTATTGGTTTTGCCATACATCGACATGAATCTGCCACGAGTGTACATGAGTTCCCAATCCTGGACCCCCCTCCCACCTCCCTACCCATGCCATCTCTCTTTTATAAAGAACACTTTCAAAAAGCAAAGAAATCAAGATATATGTGCACATAATGTTGCCCTGATTTTCCATTATGGTAACTGAAAGAAAGAGGAAATCTAATTTGCTATAACTTGTAGTTTACACCTTCTGATAACTACCACATTTTATTCTATGCATTCACAAGTTATCTAAGTATTAACAAGCTTAATTATCATTCTGAGTGTTGCTCAAACTTGATATTAATCAGGTTTACCCAAACACAAAATACCCAACTTTTTTCTTTTTTGATTGTTGAAAATAGATTTGTCTATAAATTTAAACTGTCACACTGAGGAACTATCATGCTGAAGGAATGCTAAAGGATGACTAATAAAGATACATTCTTTATGAGGACAGAATATGTGGAGTTTGTAATATACTTTTGCTACTGCTGGTGTTCTTGCAAAAGATGTAAGGCTGATTCTCAATCAGTATATGAATGACTCATTTGGTTTCAAGTAGTAATTCCATTTACTTCCTATTGTCTGGAACTAGATTTCAACTGGAAGTTAAAAATGAGAGCCTAAATATGCTTCTTCACCTCTTAACAGTGCAAGTTTTCTTCCAAGGCATGCTAAAGCATAGAGAAGACAAAATATTATGTTACTAATTCAATAAATGTTTACCACATCTACCTAAAATACAAAGTACTGTGGGTGAATTAAAATTAAATAAAATTTATTTATTTAATAAATGTATGATGTGGTAAGAGAATAATGGGTATACAAACTACTTAAGACCTGACCTATAGAAATAAGTTTATAAAAATATTGGTGTTTGGCCACACTTCATGAAGAAGGTGGCATTTCATAGGTCCTTGCAGAATAATAAAATACGTAGAAGAAAAAGAAGTTGTTGAGGGGGGAGTGCATGTAAGGGGAGAGGTGGGGAGGTCTAAGCAAAAACAACTTCATTAGCAAAGGAAGAGAGGACTAAAAGTGTCAGGTGTTTATGGGATGTATGGAATATTTCCACAAAGGATGATTGTTTAAAATAAAGATAAAATGGAAGGCAGACCTAAAGATTATGTTTTGGATAAGACTGTGGGAAGCAGCAGATTCTAGGCTAAAATGATTGTATTTGTTCCATAGGAAATGAGGAACATATTAAGAGTTTACATGGAGAAGTGACATTATCATAGCTGTACTCCAGGGCCCTGGATATTCATTGGAAGGACTAATGCTAAAGCTGAAGCTCCAATACTTTGGCCATTTGATGCGAAGAGCTGATTCACTGGAAAAGATCCTAATGCTGGGAAAGATTGAGGGCAGGAGGAGAAGCAGAAGGCAGGATAAGATGGTTGGATGGCCATCATCAACTCAATGGACATGAATTTGAGCAAACTCCCGGAGACAGTGAAGGATAGGGAAGCTTGCCGTGCTACAGTCCATGGGGTCACAAAGAGTCGGACACAACTGAGTGACTGAAGAACAACTCCTCCAGGGAAATTATTTCAACAGTGACATTTTCAATGTATTTCAGAGAAAGAGTTTGACATGAGTGATTAATAAAGAGTCTAAGTGAGTAACAATGAGGGATGGTCTAAGTGGTGGCATAATATGCCTTATTTCATTACTCAATATATTTGAGTCTTTAATACAAAGTTTTCTTTTATAAACAAATATCATGGAAAATATTTATTCAGTATTATTTACTTAAAACCAAAGCAAAAGATCACACTATGGATTATGGTAAAAATAAAAATTTTGAAATAATTCTATCATTACTGTCATTTATAATACTGTTTCAGTTCAGTTCACTTCAGTCACTCAGTCATATCTGACTCTTTGCAACCCCATGGACTGCAGCATGCCAGGCTTTCCTGTACATTATCAACTCCCAGAGCCTACTCAAACTCAGGTCCATCACGTCAGTGATGCCAGTCAACCATGTCATCTTCTGTTGCCCCCTTCTCCTCTGCCTTCAGTCTTTCCCAGCATCAGGGTCTTTTCCAAAGAATCAGCTCTTCAAATCAGGTGGCCAAAATATTGGAGTTTCAGCTTCAGCATCAGCCCTTCNGATCATCCCCACCCATCAGTCCCAAGCCTTCTGCATCGAACCTAGACTGGCAATCCGTTTCCCTTATGATATCATACATGTTACAATGCCATATTCCCAAATCCTCCCACCCTCTCCCTCTCCCACAGAGTCCAAAAGGCTGTTCTACACATGTGTGTGTCTCTCTTGCTGTCTCGCGTACATGTTTAACACCACCATCTTTCTAAATTCCATATATATGTGTCAGTATACTGTATTGGTGTTTTTCTAAAGCTGTGGTACATATACACAATGGAGTATTACTCAGCCATCGAAAAGAATACATTTGAATCAGTTCTAAAGTAATGTTTCTGCTTTTTAATATGCAGTCTAGGTTGGTCAATAATTATAAAATAAAATATAAGGAGAGATCTAAAAATATTTTATAAACAAATCAATAACATTTTCAAAAATAATCTGAGGAAAACAGATCTCTGACATAATGTAAAATGCAAAGGCCCTGCAAGTTGTCACTTCAACATCATTCCTTCTATTCTTCTTGGTAACAGAACCCACGAATGTGTTAAGGTATGTGGTCACCCAGATTAAAGGGTGCTAGCTTCCTTGCAGCTAGCTGGGCTCATGTCACTAAATTCTGGCCTATGTGATTTAGCAAAAATGTACTGTATGACTTCTAGAAAACATCCTTACACGGAGATGTGTTTTGTCCCTACTCCTCCTTACCACTTGTAGCGCAGACCCTGGGGCCAGAAGGTAAACAGCCACCTAGGAAAGAGGAAGAGGCCAGGTATTCGGGATGGCGAAGCAATTATGCAGAAGGAACCTGGTGCTCTGATGACCATAGAGTTGCCACATGTTGCAAGTATGTGGGAGGTAGATAAAAATCTTGCTTATGCTTATGGCTTTGATTTCCCCATCACTTGCAACCAAATCTAATCTTTAGAACTACTGTTGTTCTAGATCTTAAAATTTGTCATCAGAAGAAAAAACTTGTAAGTATGTATGAGGATGGGTGTTAATAATGCTTATTGCAGATATCATTTTGCAATATACACAAATTATGAGTTATTATGCTGTATACCTGAAAGTATTATAGTGTTATATGTAAAATTCTCTGGGCTTGGCAGGTGTTGAAAGCTCTATTCTCTTCGGGAATGATTTTCGAGTTTCTTTGGAGGGAAGCCCATTACTGGGAAGGCTTACCCAAGTTTCCTGTGGTGCAGGGCAATGCACCACCTCTGACTGCCCATGATTCCTACCTGGGAACCTAGATTTTCAGGGTGCCCCTCCAGTGTCTCTCTTCTGGGAGAGAGAATCTCTCCAGGTAAAACCTCCTCACCTACCCTCCTCTACTTCTCCTTTCCCTCAGCTGGTCTGTAAGAAATTCAGGCATTCTTTGTCCCCAACAAATTCTGGAAAAACAGACTGCCTCCATGGATCAATGTCTCCTCATTCCACCACCAGAGCAGCCAACCAGCCAACCACAGTCAGCCTCCTAACCTTTCATTTGTCTGACCTGAGACTGGGTCCAATAGGTCTCCAAGAAGCAAGAACTTGGAAGAACCATGCCAAGCTCGCTGGTTCCTTTGATGCCTGTTTTTCAAGGCGAATAAAAAAGCAGAGGGTAGCAGACTTACAGTTCTCTGATAGCTTTCCCCTAATTCCTCTTCTAATCTCCATTTCTGCCCTTTTGGATCATCAACATGGGTGGAGACCTACTCAGAACTAGTTTTTTATCAACTCCTTTGCAAGTACCATAGGATAATCTCACACCTCATTTGATATATGGGAGACATTTGCACATGCTTACAAGGCCTCAGCCAAAGCTGAGACTTAGATACTTTAGTTTTAGTATTCAGTTATAATCATGAATATCTACTTTTTAAAATTTAGTTTTCATGTTTAGATACACTTTGTTGGATTTTTGTTATTGTTTCGAAAACAATCATTTGCTTGTATGGACAAGATTCATTATTAAAAATGATGCCACCCACTGATCACAAAAGGCAACATGTTGCCCAATCTTCCAAATTTCCACTGGCTAACTTTCAAGGAATTCACTTAAGCCACCTGAGGCATGTTTGCTACTACCCCACCTTATTTTGTAACAGTTAGCCATTGTTTTCTCCCTGTTTAAGTTGGTACATCTGCAAAGGTAGTTACATGGCCTTCCAAGCTAACAATAATGGCACTAAAGATATTAGGCATAGTTGGAGACAATGGAAGGGATATCATAAGTAGGTAACACTTACTTGATCTTTTTTTCTATTTTGCTTTAATGAAAATAAAGCAATGGTTTTGTTGTATTGTAGGACCAACTTTAAGAAAACTGTAGAATAAAATTATTGAAAGTTTCCAAATAATTTATCCTTTTGTATTTAGGATTTTAAAACTTTAGAATTTTAGAAGTTGATATTTTATTAGTTGGTCCCCAATTCAGAGCTTGGCTACTGCCCACTTTTGCTTTTGGGCATCACCTCATTACAGACATGTAAAAAAAAAAATAGCCACCTCGATTGCTTTGTTAGAGAGGATGAGAAGAGGTCTGTAGCACTGCTACCAAATACAAATTTTTTGTTGATACTAGCAATCAATCACTTTATTCACCAAAAATATAATTAATAAAGTGTCTACTCAGTTAATAAGATAAAATTCTGATGTCTTGTATGTGTTGGGATTTATTGTGTGTATGGTGGGAGGAGAGAGAAAATAAGGGGAGGAAATGGTAAAATCTAAGAAATTACACATGTGAAAGCAGCATTTAAAAAATGCGAAAGGAAACAGAATAAAGTGTATTTAATAACTGCCACATATAAACTGAAGTATGTTCACAGAAAAATTATCCAAAAGTGATAAAGTCAAACCATATTATGTGAAGAGGACCGAAGAATTGATGCTTTTGAACATGGTGTTGGAGAAGACTCTTGAAAGTCCCTTGGACAGAAAGGAGATCCAGTCAGTCCATCCTAAAAGAAATCAGTCCTGAATATTCTTTGGAAGGACTGATGCTGAAGCTGAAACTCCAATACTTTGGCCACCTGATGTGAAGGACTGACTCACTGGAAAAGACACTGTTGCTGGGAAAAAGTGAAGGCAGGAGGAGAAGGGGACAACAGAGGATAAAATGGTTGGATGCCATTACCGACTCAATGGACATGAGTTTGAGTAAACTCTGGGAGCTGGTGATGGACAGGGAGGCCTAGTGTGCTGCAGTCCATGGGGTCGCAAAAAGACAGACACGACTGAGCAACTGAACTGAACTGACTGATTTGTGTGCAGAAGACAATCTCAAGGGAAATATGTGAGCTATTTCATGTGCTGGAAGGTTTATCATTTATAGAGAGAATAGACTCTCATGGTTCCTAGTTTCTTAAAGAACAAAGCCCATACATCTCAATTTGGCATACAAAAATCTTACACAATCTGATTCCAAACTGCATTTCCAACTGTAGGCTTCCTAATTGCAAACATATCAGCTGCAAATAATTTCTCTCTTACTGCTACTTATTCCTTGTATCATTTTCCTACCAAGAATGCCTTACTCCTCTTTTCTGTCTAAAGGATGCTTACTCATCATCTAAAGATCAGTATGGATATTTTTTCTTTTTTAAAAATTAATTAATTTTTAATTGAATGATAATTGCTTTACAGAATTTTGTCTTCTATCAAATTTCAACATGAATCAGCCATAGGTATACATATAACCCCTCCCTTTTGAACTTCCCTCCCATCTCGCTCCCCATCCCACCCCTCTAAGTTGATACAGAGTCCCTGCTTGAGTTTCCTGATCCATACAGCAAATTCCTGTTGGCTATCTATTTTACATATGGTAATGTAAGTTTCCATGTTACTCTTTCCATACAATTCACCCTTTCTTCCCCTCTCACCATGTTCATAAATCTATCCCCTATGTCTGTTTCTCCATTCAGTACAGTTCAGTCGCTCAGTCATGTCCGACTCTGTGTAACCCCATGAATCGCAGCACGCCAGGCCTCCCTGTCCATCACCACCTCCCAGAGATCACTCAGACTCATGCCCATCGAGTCAGCGATGCCATCGAGCCATCTCATCCCCTGTCGTCCCGTTCTCCTCCTGCCCCCAATTCCTCCCAGCATCAGTCTTTTCCAATGAGTCAACTCTTCACATGAGGTGGCCAAAGTACTGGAGCTTCAGCTTTAGCATCATTCCTTCCAAAGAAATCCCAGGGCCGATCTCCTTCAAAATGGACTGGTTGGATCTCCTTGCAGTCCAAGNAGAAAAACTAAAACTACAGTTTCTGTATTCCAAATCCAATTTTTAGTTTCAGCATCTAAATCTTATTTTTATGCTCACTTTTACCAAGCTTTCTAGACAATAAAAATTTACTTTGAAAGTACAGATCATCAGACATTAGTACATTCAGTTTCACTTTTTATGTAAGCTTCTTTTTTGTCAACTCAGGGTTCTTTTTAAATTTTTTTAGCAACTCCTATGAACTTTCTAATTTTGAGCCCTATGTAGAAAATATGTCTATTTTTACTATCTGTCTGTCTCACATTGTATTATTAGGAAAGAACTTTTCAGTATGAATTTCATGAGATCAAGCAGATGACTCATTCCTGTCACACGGTTGCAGGTGAGTTTCTTAAGTTTCCCTCTCCTGATTTCTAAAGATATCACCTCCTCGGTGGCCCATCGCTGTACAACCACATCATTTGCTGTGCAGAAAATGTTTAGCATAAATGCAGAGTTAAATTGAGAAATAATTACTTTAGGAAGGGGAAATGCATGATAAATGAATTCAGGTAATGTTTTGTTTCTGAATCTGGGTGCTGGTTCAGTTCAGTTCAGTTGCTCAGTCATGTCCAACTCTGCGACCCCATGATTCGCAGCACGCCAGGCCTCCCTGTCCATCACCAACTCCTGGAGTTCACTCAGACTCACACCCATAGAGTCAGTGATGCCATCCATCCATCTCATCCTCTATTGTCCCCTTCTTTTCCTGCCCCCAATCCCTCCCAGCATCAGAGTCTTTTCCAATGAGTCAACTCTTCTCATGAGGTGGCCAAAGTACTGGAGCTTCAGCTTTAGCATCATTCCTTCCAAAGAAAGCCCAGGGCTGATCTTCTTCAGAATGGACTGNCCATCGAGTCAGTGATGTCATCCAGCCATCTCATCCTCTGTCGTCCCCTTCTTCTCCTGCCCCCAACCCCTCCCAGCATCAGAGTCTTTTCCAATGAGTCAACTCTTCGCATGAGGTGGCCAAAGTACTGGAGCTTCAGCTTTAGCATCATTCCTTCCAAAGAAAGCCCAGGGCTGATCTTCTTCAGAATGGACTGGTTGGATCTCTTTGCAGTCCAAGGGACTCTCAAGAGTCTTCTCCAACACCACAGTTCAAAAGCATCAATTCTTCAGCGCTCAGCTTTCTTCCCAGTCCAACTCTTACATCCATACATGACTACTGGAAAAACCATAGCCTTGACTAGACGGACCTTAGTCGGCAAAGTAACATCTCTGCTTTTCAATATGCTATCTAGGTTGATCATAACTTTTCTTCCAAGGAGTAAGCGTCTTTTAATTTCATGGCTGCAGTCACCATCTGCAGTGATTTTGGAGCCCAGAAAAATAAAGTCTGCCACTGTTTCCACTGTTTCCCCATCTATTTCCCATGAAGTGATGGGACCAGATGCCATGATCTTCGTTTTCTGAATCTTGGGCTTTAAGGCAACTTTTTCTCTCCACTTTCACTTTCATCAAGAGGCTTTTTACAAGGGTGTGTTTTGTACACTTTGCGGATATTCATCCAGCTGTATGCTTACAATTTGTGCACTTTGCTTGGATAAAGATTTACTTTAAAAATACTTTAAGGAAAATCGCTTTCTATGTTCAATTACATCATGATCCATTTTTCCACCGAGGTGTTCATCATTTTCTAATTGATCTACAGGGCTCTTCAGTAACTCAGGACAAAATCCTCAGTCAACCTCAATTTCTCTTTGTTTCACAGCTATGTCCAATTTTAAGAAAATACCACCAATTACCCCTTCAAATAGATCCACAGTCCTATCACTTCTCCCCACGCCACCGCTACTGCCCTACCCAAGCCAACATCATCTTTTGTGCAGATTATTACAATGTTAGTTGTTCAGTCATGTCTGACTCTTTGAGATCCCGTGGACTGTAGTCCAACAGACTCTGTCCACGGGCTTCTCCAGGCAAGAGTACTGGAGTGGGTTGCCATTCCCTTCTCCAGGGGATCTTCCCAATCCAGGGGTAGAACCTGGATCTCCTGCATTGCAGGCAGATTCTTTACCATCTGAGCCACCAGGGATGCCCAATTACAAAGATCATAGTAAGTTACATTACTATGTCATGTCATAATAAATATAATGGTTATAGTAAATGGTCTCACCACTCCCACACTGTCTCCACCCCATTTCATCTATATATCACACAGCACCCTGTACAAACGAAAGACAGCTTTTATGATACCCCTGCTCCCAATCTGCTAGTAGCTTCACATTTCACTCCAAGTAAAAGCAAAATCATTCCTGTGGCTCAAAGGATCTCGTACAATTGTCCTGTGGTGATTGCGCTCATGTCACCTCCTACTACTCACTTCCTGCTGCTTCTCCAAAACACTAGACAAGCACCAACATCAGTTTCTTTGCAATCACCGTTCCCCCGCCTGGAAAACTCTTCCTCAAGATACCCATCCACATGTCTTGCTCTCCTCACCTTCAGACCTTAACACAAATGTCACCTCATTGAGACCTTCCCTGATTATCCTATTTAGAGTTTCAACTGTCCTCTTCCCCTGCTTAACTTTTAGGTTTATCATCGTTTAATACCTTACAAATAGGTACACAGATAACAAATAAATGCAGATACAGAAATGTATAAACACAGTTGACAGAAGATTGCTTTCAATACTTTCAATAATCCCTTGCCAACCATGAGAATCACATTCTTGAAGAAAGTATTATTATTATTAAAAGCACTATTAGTAATCATGTTTCAGAAAATTTATGATACATCCTAAAACAATTTAAAAATCTTTATATATTTCTGTAATGGATTTTGTAATGGATTTCATAGATTTGAAACAGGGTAAGTAGAAGTTATAGAAGGCATCTGCTTCTGAAACAACCTAGATTAATCAGCAATAAAACCCTAACCTCAGGCACTCTGGAGTTTCATGTAATTATTTATAAAATATTGCTGAGCCTTTCTGTGTCACCAGGCATGCCCTCCCACAAATTTTCATTTCTGTAGATAATTGAACCTGTTCGCATTTCTTCAATCAACTTTTATTAAACTAAAGATTTTAAATGTTTATGGATGAATTCGTTCCTGTTTCCCAACAGTAGGTGGGGAATCTATTGCTGATTCGGGAAATCAATTTAGTGGGTTTAGTGGGTCATTTTTTGGATGAAATAGAATAAAAAGTAAAATATTATTGTGAATCCTGAATCTCAAAAGTAAATAATACTTTATGAAACTTCTGTTTCAGGTGTGTTTGTATGTCTGTCTGTCTTTATGAATCGGGTCATGACACACAGTGAGTTATCTTTTGAGGCTTGCAGTAAAAACTCTAGTCCATAATACACTATTCTAGACACATCTACTGCTATAAGTCACCCAGAAACTTGTATCACTTGTATCCAATAAAACTTGTATCACTTGCTTTAACCAATAAAATATCCCTGTGTGTGTTTATGTGGAGATGGGAGGTGAGGCGAATCAGACATTTCTAGGAATCAAAAGGCTGTCAGCCAAAAAGTGCATTATTCCCAGAAAGGAAGGTTTCAGTGAAATAATTAAAACGAGTTTGGCCAGCGCTACTGAAGAGCTCATTGGCCAGAACTGTTGTTGCTGATTCAGTTACTACTTCTTTTCCTTGAACTGCTTTTCCCATCATAAGTGGGGCTAAGTAATATCTTTAAAACTTCCAAGTACAAAATGAAACATTGTGCACCTTCTTGCTTCCATCCTCACTGAGGACTGCAAAACTCTGCAGTGCCCGGTATTTCTTTGAGAGCTCTAATCCAGATTCGTATTCTCTTCCCTACAGGCCACCGTAACAGGAGTGGTTCAGGAAAAAAGTCTGTCTGGTTACGACTTACTAATCCACCCACAAATGATTCCTATGTTTCTAACATACCATGGTAAACCCCTCACCAAATCCACCCCCTTTTTGGCAATCTAGAAACACTATGAGGTTGTTTCATTTAAGGGATCATCCACCTGTTGATTTCTTTTTTCTGCCTTATTTTACCCTTATCAAAGTACATATAATACAAAAATAAATAGTGACCTAGGTTTATTTAGGACAAGCCACATGCGATGGCCATTATTTGATCATTCTACAAAACAACAGATACAACCACAACAATGTGAGTATACTCAGCTATGGTATAAGTCTATTAAGAAATTGTGTCTGGGGATTTGGAAGCTTGAGTGGGGAAGTTCAAATGATCTAGTAAGAAGATAACTCCATGGAGATGTTTATGAGTTATAATAATACTAGCACTTAATAAATTTTATTATTTATCTCTTCAATACTGAGAACACCTATTGAAAACCTATGGTGTGCTCAGACCATTTCTTAGGTGTTCAGGTGAGAAAGTTGAGTAAGATATAACTCCTGACCCAAAAGCACCCACAGTCTACTAGCCTGTATTCTACTTGAATTTAACTGGAAGCATTAGCTTTAAAGTCTGTGTTGCCAAAATATTATATCTTAAACATTAATTTTCCCCTATTTTTATATTAAATATTTTATTAAAAAAGAAAGTAATACCTGCTCATTATTAGTGAAATGTTACATAAATGTGCTAGTTATATAGTAAACCTCCTGTGCTGGTGTTATCTATTTGGAATTTTAAGATATCTCAGTGTGACCATAATCTAGACAGTGCTAAGGAAACATTAAAGTGGCTATTTTGTAAAAAATCTTTGGAATGCCTTCTCCTAAGAAAAGGAAGAAAAGATACAAAGATAACCTTCAAGACCTGTGCTGTCAAATACAAATATAATCAAGGGTCGTTATCAAATCCAGGTCTCCTGCATTGCAGGCAGATTCTTTACCATCTGAACCATCAGGGAAGTGCATATATATATATATATATATATATATATATATATATATATATATA